>KZ651465.1:141741-169261 GCA_001010745.2 Gerris buenoi | reverse complement strand
TTTAAAAATGATTAAGGATTAATCTTACAATTCTGTCCTCACAGATGAATTATTGTAAAAATTATTCTTCGCAAATTGACTTTTTGTGGCATGTACTACATTACGCAGGGAGATAATTGTGGGCAAGTAATGTATCTGCTTTGTTAGCAAAATAAAGAGATAATCAATGTAAAAATGTTGTATATTCTGAACAATGACTGCTTAATATTCTATTTTAGCATTTGTACAAACAGCTTTCCTGTAATTGGTAAATTGTGACAAAATAATTTAGTTCTAAGGAACAGATTCGCCATTTTAACTAAAACACTATAAGCATCCCCAGGGTGAATTATTTTCTCCTAATTTACACTTATTTCATTCTTCTATAAGTTGTTTTACGATACATATAATTTAATTCTGATTAGCCTAAAATATAAAAATTGTATTAGCCGCAATTTGAAGTCCACATGAATTTATGTATTTGGCATAATTTATTACGAATATTAAGGAAGGAATAGTTTAAGAAGAAACACACCCTACCTAATTAAGAATCAGTAAGCAGGTAAAAACTGGCAAGAGCTGCGCCACTGTTCAAAACACTGGAACTTGAAATACAAGAAATATCATCATACATTTAATAATAAAATTACATTAAATGACAATTTCTTCCATTATATTATATATCATATTATATTCATTATATACTTTGGACATTGAATTTATTTTTAATTATTTCATTTGTATCTAAAAGGCTTTTTTATATTCTTGTTTATAATAATCTAAGAATAAGATTTAAATTCTCAATTTAAGTAGGAAAAAGTTATCTATTTATTTTTTTATTCTTTCAGATGTTAACATATCTATAAAAATTGTATACAAAAAATCATGTTTTTTTTATGAATATACTCGTTTAATAACTTTTTCTTGGTCAATAAAAGTGTTAATAATAAATATCATCTAAAATACATATTTTTATAAATTAAATACAATTATACGTTAAATATTTGATAGTGTGTGTGTGTGTTATAGAATAATGTGAATGTTATCATTTTTATGTTAAATTATCCAAAATAATTTATTAGAGGAAAAAAAAAAATATAATCTTAATTATTAAATTACAGCACATTAACTATTTTAATTCTTTTAGTTCATTATTCAAAAATTGCTCTGGACTTACCTCCATGTTCTGATGGCTATTTATTCCAGAGAAATCGAAATAAGATACATGCAGGGCAATACACCACTATATACATTTATTTTTTCATTTGTACAGGGGAACCTTAGTTTACGAACTTAATACATTTAGTAAAGGAGTGGTTCGTAAACCGAAACTTACATTCATACCGAAAAATGTAAAATGTATTTAATCGGTTTTAAGAAACAACGAAAATGACCTTTATCATCTTTAATTCCTACTTCTTGCATGAAATTGCTTTTGGGAATTCAAGCAAGAAGTATAAAATATAAGCAATTGACTGCTTGCATGTTCATAAAACCTAAAGAATTTCCACAATAAGAACTCCATAGACTGAAGAATTTTTTCGTTTGCACACAGAGTCTTTCTTAAATCGAGGTTCTACTCTATAATAAATTATAGGGGGTCGGAAGTCAGATAAAAATGATTTTTTATGACAATAATAATAAAATAATGTTACAAGGAGAAATAAAAAACTATAACATTTTTTTTTTTTTTTTTAAATTTTAAAAAACTTGAATGATATTTTTAATTACAGACTTTTAAAAAAATATAATTTTGTTTGTTTATCAGCACATTATTATATATACAAAATATTCATTTATTAGCTTCAAAATTAACTTCTAATAAGAGAATTTTTTTTTAATTTTGTTATAATACATATAAAATTTATTAGTCAATTTACTCAAACAATTAGTAATAATTAATAAAATAGTAATAATAATTTGACAAGAAAGAAAAAAAAACATATTTCTAATCTTTGTTTTTTGTTTTGTTTTTTTCGTTTTTCAAAATTGAAATGTATTTACACAATTTATTTAAATAATAAATAACTAAAAACATAACTAAGTTTTTTTGTGTTGCGATACATATATATACAGTTTATATATATATATATATATTCAAATAAACCATTTATTTTTTTCACGCTTTGACCATTAAATTCACTATAATAACGATGATAACCATCTACTGTGATAAATCAAAGAGTGACGATAGATACGATCAAGCATAATAATAAATTATAAGTTCAATATTATAGTGATTGACCTACGTTTTGGAACAACAGTTACTTCATCAAGGTATTAGGTATTAAACCTTTATCGCAAGGTATTCAACATAAATGGCATTTTACCTTTTACACTATTCTGATTCTAGCTATCATCATTTTACTATAAGTCTCTACAGTTAACGAAGATCATCGACTGCTAAGTGAGGTCAGAATAGATAACAAGACTTAATGTGACGGAGACTAGAAAGTAAAAAATAATATTACATTAAAGAAAACACGTTTTTATAAACAAAAAAAATATACTAAAAAAGAAAAAATACTATCTTAAACAGCCACAGTACTACGAGCGATCACAGTATTATGCGTATATCACAAAAGATAAAAGCATGGGGCGATAAACACTAATACTGTTTGATAGTGTCCCAACGCTTTTATCTTTACGCAAATACTGTGATCGCTTTTAGTACTGTAAATATTTTTTATTTTATTATTATTATTATTTATTTATTTATTTATTTTTTATAAAAGCGTGCTTTTATTTTTCTAAATATGTATAGCATTATTTATTTATTTTTTTTGAGAAATAGTTTATTTGAATGGTTTTATCATAGTGGTTTATAAGAAACTAATTAATTCACTACAAGTTCCACAACGTTGTTTTATCAAGAGAGTTTTTATTATAATAATAGTAATAATTATACAAACAATCGAACAAAATATAACAATAAAAAATTAAAACGATTTCTACATTAAAGTTCGCGAAAACACAATAAAAATTATAATTGTATTTTTATTAATAATATTAAATAATTCCTACCTAAAGATTCGAGCGTATTTATATATAATTTTTTTTTAATTAAAAAAAAAGTGACTAAAGTGATCTAGAACTATTATTTTGTTCCGATTGACCAATTTGGTTGGTCAGGGGGAATCAAGAGACGAAGTCTAGCAAGTGACGGATGCTTAACGATTCAGCATGGACCTGAAGTTGTAAGGCTGTGCCATGTGTTCAAGGCGACGGAGCCAGATCTGACATGGACGATACAGAACTTGAGTTGTTGGAGTTGGAACTAGATTTGTGGGAAGTTCGTCTTTGTCTGAGTACCGAAGCGTCGAAGTCAGGGTGCCTCCTCGCGTGCTTACTGCAAAAATAACAAAAAGAACAAATTAAATCACTATAGACGTAATTTTTCATTATAGAACCAAGGAAGCGGTCACTGTAAACGTAAGTTATTATTTCATTACATTGATTGCATGTGTAATGTGTAATTCAGATACTTCAACATATCAGGCTACCACGAAGAAGATAAACAAGATATACACCTCCAAATCTGGCGTAGGAACATTAATGTTTAATATAGGCCCCTATGTTGATGTGATTAAAACATGAAACATATCAAACCATTCTGTAATTTAAACCAGACATGTCAGGAGTTGAGCCTTGGTTTTATGCGTCGGTATTCAATGTGACACATGTATTTAGGTTCTAAAACATTTTTATAAAATATTTTATTTGCATTGATAAATTTACTACGAAAGTTGTTCACGTGCTTATTTAGAAATGAGAGCCTACAATGTTAGTCGAATTAGTAGGGTGGAGTCTAGTCTCTATATATGCATTAACTAACGTGGCTGAGGAAAATACAAATTAATTTAATTTATTCAAGTTAAGTCTTTAAAAAAAAAGTTTTAATTGCTTATTGCTTGTGTGCTAAATTGAGCAAATTATGCTTATGTGCTTTATCCAGAATCGAAGAATAACGAAATATCCGCTATTATATATCCGTTAAGTTAGATAAAAAATATTCTCGTGATTGCAGACTTCGGTGCAGTTCCATAGAAGGATTTCGAGTATATTTTGACCGATCAATTCAAATCAAGACCCACGGATTTAAATTAGAGTGCAAATGAAACGATGGACGTAGAAGTAGAAGGGACATAATACACTGCGGAAGAAAGATTATACCATCGGGACAGCATTTTAACCAGTTCTTGGACAGGAATGATGAGGGGACGAGGATGAGAGAGCCAAGACAAACATTACCAACATAATAGATTACAGTAAAGTAAAGAGGAATTATTCTCTTCCGGGATTTCAACCGCGGACCTTTGAATTACATGTCCAATCTAAATCCCATCTGAATCCTCTACCCAACTAAATTAGTCCTATAGACTCTAGACAAGATGAAAATAATTTTCCTATTAAAGGGTCTACTTTATCGATCCCGACGGAGGAGAATCATTCTCCAGCTTAATTGGTAGAGTGTAATGTAATTCAAAAGTTCAGAGGATATTTTTAAAATTTTTACTTTCTCATAAACATAATATTTATAAAGAGAAAGTATTATTATAGTGCGGAAATTCCATTTTGAAATGTTGATGGATTTACATTTTTTGAGGTCCCCTGATTTTCAGAAAAGTGGTTTTTAATCATGTCTATCTGTCATTTGTACAGACTCTGCAGTCTGCCGACACTGCCAGTGCAGACGCGTGGGCCTAAACTACTGGGCCAATTTTGATGTAATTTGACAAGCAGGTTCTTTCAGAAAAATTATACCTCGAGGCGAAATCGATAAATAAAAGTTATGTTTGATTTTCGGCTCTATATCGGAGTGATTTTTTTTATTTTCCGTCTCCCTTCTATAATTCTAAATTGATTAAAAATTGTTTGTTTAAAATATTCAAATTATGAACACTTGTCCAATACTAAGGCATTAAAAGAGAGTAAAATCACCAAGAAGGCCGGCAAGTAGACTAGGGTTGCCGTCATTTATTTTTTGTTTATGAACTTTATTTAACAATGCAAAATGCAAATTAAGCTGAGAAAAACAATTTTAAAAAAAGTACAATTTACAAAAAAAAAGCATGTTTGGCACTGGCCTTACAGGTCGCTGCTGGTAGATTTGACAGATCAAATAAAGCCAGATGGTTAGACCTTCAGGTCTCAAATGAGATCGAAACACAGAGGTTAAACATGATGACGTCGTATAGATCGGGATGTAAAGAAAACGGTAAAGAAAATGTTATAGATGTGAAAAGTAGTATATGTATATGGTTGGAGTCTGAAATAACCTGTTACTGTGGAACACATAATGAATAAGGAAGTAGAGAAAATTAAGAAAAACTGTTGTTTGGTGGAAAAAACTCGAGGTATTTGTTGTTGTTTAAAAGTGTATAAGAAAGATGAAGAGAGAGGGAGATTATAAAAAGACGTGTGTTGAATCGATTGATACAAGTGAACGGGTCATCTAGCGGTGCCTGGTTCTCTGAGGTAAATCCTCCTTCAACAGCTTCCCAAGCCAATATCTATATCATCAGTGCTTAAGTTACACGTATCAAATTATTATTCAATGGAACAACTAAATCAATTATATTATATAAATCAATTATTAAGGAAACAACAGTACATACAAAGAAAACAAAGAAAGTATCACTTCATTTTCTCTCTCAAAGTATCACTTCAGTTTCTTCAAGTAAAAAAAATTGAGTTTATTTTTGAAGTTTACCAACAGGGTACCTGATGCTGCTCCGGTTATTTCATAAAGCTGTTATTAGGGTCTGTTGCAGCCAAATTCTTTATTATTATTAACTAACCTTCAACCGTTCAAGCTCATGCTAGGAATATGAGGCTATGTTTTCTCTCTACTTTCACATCAAATGTCGAAATAGAAAATTGAGGTATTTAGCAATTCTTAAGTCCAAACGTATACAATACAAGCGATAAAAAAAGTTGTAGTTTCAAAAAAAAAAAAAAATAAAATAACAGCATGGTTTTAAAAACAAAACTTGTAGTGTAAAATATATTTAAATCCTTAATATTAATTTCACTTTGTTAGTTCAGTCGGAGACTGTTGTCAAAATCTTTGGAGGGCTAATTGTCCCTCTTCCAGTCATCCAATCGAGCTAAAACTTGGCACATACCTACACAAAAACATTCTAACGATTTAAATAATTAATTAATTAAAAAATAAAAAAATAAAAATAACGAAATATTTTTTTTTAATTTAAAAAAGTTTATCAAAAATATAAAAAAAATAAATAAATAAAACTTAAAATTAAAAATTAACAATTAAAATTAAAATTAGTTAACACAATTACCCAGTTTTGCACCTTTAAAGTCGGAGCTGTGGCGACATACATACAGACAGACAGGAAAAAAGTTAAGGTAGGTTTTGGTTTTCGTAATGCATGAAACGAAGAAGTATTCAAGAATTTTACAATTCTAATAAATGATAAGGCAAAACTTAAAGTTAAAAATATTGCAAAAATCAATTTAATGGAACATGTTGACGTCAATTTTCATAGCTTAGCATCTAGCTAAATAAACATTTCAATTTTGTTTTTGAGTTTTACTCCAGTTTCGTAAAATCTGTTAAAGGTTTTTAGAAAAACGATCTATTTAAAAGACAATAAATTTAGGCTTCGCTGGTTGACAAACGACTCTGCTAATTCATTTAAAAAATATTGTATTTATTTTCTTGTACTTGTTCAAGTATATATTCTTCTCAAAGTTCTTCAAGAAATATCCCTAAATCGGAACAGTAGAAATATTAATTTTTAAGTTTCCCTAATCGTTCTTAAAGCAAAAGCATTACTAGTAAACAAAACAATACACAACACAGACAGTATATTATAATTCAGGAGAATAAATGATTGTGTTTGGAGTAGAAAGATAAGAAAATTACCTGAGGTGATCTGATCTCATGAATTTCTTGGTGCAAACAGGACAAGCGAAGTTCTTCTCTCCCGTGTGAGTTCTCCAGTGCCTCGCCAATTCGTCTGATCTGGCGAACTTCTTACCGCAACCCGACCAGTTGCAAGGAAACGGACGCTCTCCTGTAGACAACAACACTACTTTAGTAACATGTATATCATAACACCTACATATATTCGTATAGAAGGACCGAGCCGTAAAACTATTAGTTTTATGAGTCCTCCGGCAGGTCCATAGGCTGACGCGCAAGCAAAAACTTATTATTTTTGTCACTCGATCTTTCTGCTCCTAATTCACGACATTATCTATATATTAAATAAAAATCACCACTGGCTCCGCCAAAATGACAGTCACTTACAGTAATCTCGGCGTAATACAACCCTGGAACCGCATCAGTTATAATCCTAAAATGTCACAAGGGTTTTCAAAGTGGTGGTAACAGAAGATGTAAAAATATTTTTTATTGCTATTTATCTCTAGACCGAGAGAGGCAGCGTAACCGTGCGGGTTAAACCACGTCTGCTCGGCCATCACTGAATCATGAGTGGAACGAGATGGGGTTCGATTCCTCGGCGTGACGCTCTGATTTATATGGCTCACTATCGATCACATCATCATCATACTCGCTTCGGTGGTACAATGTACAAATGTATGATGTGTGAAGTGGCTGCAACTCTCTCCCGCGGGGCGTAAAAAGGGTCTAAGTGATGGCCTAATTGCAAGGTTCGATCGAACAAGTGGTTCGTCCTACCCGTTCTAGTGGGAAGTACTAGACTACTACTACTACTATCTCTAAATAGTTGGTTGTTTTGACTGAGATTTTGTGGTACCACTTTATAATTATGACTAGAGAGGTTAATAAAATGTAACACAACAATATTGTCACCACAATTTTTAATAATTAATATACGCGTTTCGACTTATAATGTCATCATCAGTATGCGTGTTATCTTAGTAAGAGTAAATACTAAGTAAGTATTTACTCTTACTAAGCTAACACGCATACTGATGATGACATTATAAGTCGAAACGCGTATATTAATTATTAAAAATTGTGGTGACAATATTGTTGTGTTACATTTTATTAACCTCTCTAGTCATAACTATCTCTAAACCTATTCTGTAAGATACTTCTTCTATTTATTTTATAATTGTGTTTGCTTTGTTTTTATAAGCTGCTTAAAAACAAATAAGTTATCAAGTGTTGACACATTCTTTCTGAATCCTCTTTGTACAACACGAAGATTTACTTCAAGCGGTTTCTCAATTATTTTGGTAATAATTGACATGAAGTTTTATAAATTACCGGAAGAATGAACACAGGGCGGTAATTCTCCATCTTATAATATTATTTCTTTAACTTATCTCCATTTCTGAATAAGAGAAGGTATCAACGGAGCTATTAGCCACTTTTGAGGTACTCTTCATTCCTCTAGACATAAATTGAACAATTTGTTCTGTTTTTACCACAGTTCTCCCCCTGCTTACAGTTCTTCATTTACATAAATCCGTCTTTTATACCTGCTTTTCTATTTTTTCGATTTTCTAATACCACATACAATTTTTTTTCCTCCACTACATAAACCACATTTTTACTTTATCTAGGTATCTTCTGCCAATACTAGTTTCTTGTGCTATTGTCTCCTTGTTGTTCGCTCTTATAAAAGTCCTTTATACAATTTCCTTTCTTTCTTCAATATTTCTATTTTTACTCTATTCCCTTATTTTCTTTCTTATTTTTATTAGTTTGGATATTTCGGAAAATTCGACTTTTTCTCTTCCATCTAGCTTTTTTGTAAGAGCTCATTATATTTCCTTTTCCTTATTTGTATTTTTATCTTGTTAGCATTCTTTTATTCTTCATATAGCAAATCGATGTTCTGTTCATTTTCTTTCATCTCAAAATCACTATACTTCGTTTGCTTTTAACAGCTCAATATCTATTTTATATTTGGTTTTGGTCCTTATTCTCCCCTTTAATTAAAATATATATACATATAGTATATATATATATATATATATATATATATATATATATAAGTTTTATTCTAATAAGTGCGTTTTCAGCGGTCTGTGGTAGGTTAACGTAAAACCTGTAAAAAAAAATGGTAATCATTTATGTATATGGTAAAATCCATAAGTAGGTATGCTTTCTCGATTCATATTTTTGAACGATTAATAAGCGTATGTATAAGGCATTACTTGAATTTAATTTCTTGAGTTAATATCGAATTTCAGTTCATAAAGGATTTACTTTGGTTCATGGTTTCAAATCGGCACATGCCACAGTTCAATAAGAGTAAATAAGAACAATTACTGTCCCGTTCATCCTTACAAAATCAACAAGTACATAATTAGTTGCCACCTAATAATTAAAAAGCAAATCGATTAGTCTGTTTAATACCTAGATTTAAATACAAACTGGTATCCACTAATTTACTATATCATAAAATCATAAGTAACCCTATAATAAAATATTAATAATTACAAGATGAAAAGACCTTTTTATATACTACGTTTTAAATTTTCTGTCATAAATTTGAAACTTGTCAAATTGAAGATTGTAAATATGGGACATGTCAAAACAAATAAAATAACTTGCGGATTTTTTCCAAACTAACTTTCCATACAGCAAAATTTGCTAAAAACCAATTAAATTCTGCTGAAACATGACTAAAAGTATTAAAATAATGCATTGTCATCGTGTTCTGAGCTATTCTGAAAGTTTCAAATGTCTAGCTACTCGTGATGTTAGTTAAAATTAGATTGCAAGATTTGTTGGACAACAAACAAACAAGAATGCAAGCTAATAAAAACGTAGTAAAAAATTTGTTCGTCCCTGATGACTAACAACTTAAAAAAATTTAAATATTTTGTTTACAAGAAAAATAGCTTAAAACTGATATGAAGATATAATTTAAACTTTATGATTCAATATTTCTCTGATGTTAAGAGCTTATTAATTTTTTTCTTTAAAAATAGGGTTAGTTTAAACCAAGGCAAAACATTTTTTATTTTATTTTCTTATTATTATTTTGGCTTAATTAATGAAAAATGGTTAATTTTGAATATTTTAGCGACTTAGGTTAAAAATTTAATGAATATATAATATATTTTATATATTTATTTTGATTTTTAAAGTTTCATAATCAAATAAAATTAGTCAAAAATTATTTAAACAGAACACGCAAGACTCTTATTATACCAAATATATAGATGTAAAAGAAATATACTAAACTCTTAACATTGAAAAGAAAAATCAAAGAAAACTCTAATCCTTCATATCTATATCATATTTATCACTACTTTAATCCTAATATGAAAATAATAAATGAATAACTTTAATGCTCCACTTAACTTGGCTTTATAATACGAGTATTTGCAAAAATATTTTAATTTTTTTTTTCACATTCGAGTTATATTTTTATTTCTATATTAAACATTAAAAGAGAAATGTTTTCAGAATCAAGATTACATTTCCTTTGAAAATACAACCTCTATAAAATTAAAAATTATAATTATATTTTTTATAAAAATTTAATAATTTTGTATCAAATAATAATATTTATTTGAGTGTAAGAAAGAACACTCTGACGCTAAGATAGCTGCCGCGCCAGGCCAAAACGTCTTTTTCTTTCTGGACAGCCTACGTATATTAACAATTTATACCGGTTTCGGTAGTTCTGATGCAGCCTCTTCAGATAATCTGATGGATATAGTATGACTTCAAGAGGGCAAGTAAAAAATAAAATTATGCAATGAAACACAGTTATGTAATGCAATCATACATTGCAATATACAATACAATTATGCAAGTGAAAAAAAGAACCATTCTATGTATGTTTGGATATTGAACTAAACCATTATAATGACGAAACATCTAATAGATGGAAAACACTGGAAGTAATTATGTACCTACTGGTTACTGGTATATCAGAAAGTTAAGTACACGAGTTGGTATCAGACAGATTTTGGGTCGTTCAACAACTGCATACTTCGGATCTGACCAAAAACCACTTGTGTGGTAAAAAAAACACCCCGCCAAGTCTGTGGTCCAAAAAAGTTGTGAAATCAACTTTCTATCCCGCCAAGTGATGTTGGCACTTTCTCCTGACCCATCACTATCAACATAGATACTTTTCAGCTTCTTCTCCTTGGCGGTGGGCCACGCGATTTCCTAAAACTGGAATTTTAATATTCTTCAAACACCAATACAATTTCTTGTTTCACCTTCACATTTGCCAAATGAGGTTTGTGTGGAAAGATGGTTGTGCGTGGAATACAACCAGTTAACATTAGGTAGTACTGCAGGCACACCGCCAAGGAGAAGAAGCTGAAAAGTATCTATGTTGATAGTGATGGGTCAGGAGAAAGTGCCAACATCACTTGGCGGGATAGAAAGTTGATTTCACAACTTTTTTGGACCACAGACTTGGCGGGGTTTTTTTTTACCACACAAGTGGTTTTTGGTCAGATTTCATGACTTTTTGTACGGTTCCTAAGGAAGGATTCTCTAAACTCTAAACTGTTTATTCCCACACATTAGAATCAAATAAAAGTGAAGTTAAAAGCTTGACAAGTTCTATAGAGAGGTCTATTGGAGAACTACGAGACCTATGACATTAAAAGACTTATCATTCTGATATAGAAGTATAGAAAACATAAAAAATAAGATAATAATAATTATAAAGTAATAATATATAATAATAATAATAAATAATAAAATAAAATCATAGAAAACAGAAATATATGTATTAATAAACAAATTCCCCCCCCCCCCCTTGAACTCAAGAGAATAAGGTTGAACTAAACCCTGAACCTATAATACTAAGTTCAAAAGATGAACTCGTAAATAGAAGTCATTCATAGGTCATGTGACAAGCACGAAACTACTACTCAATACACTGCTGTACCTCTGCTTAAGGGTGGTTGGGGGGGGGGTTGAGTTGAGGGGGGATGCACTAGAGCCTTAGACGAATACAAAAAGCCCTCATTTATTGAAATCGGTTAAGTAGTTTAGGCTGTAGGTGCGTCAACGTTAGAGTGACTGCTCGCTAGCTTGGTTTCTCGCTCCGCGTTAAGCGTAGGAATGAGCTATCTCAATTTTTTTGATCTAGGAATGCACTAGGGTTCTAGACGAATCCAAAAAGCCCTCATTCATTAAAATCGGTTCAGTAGTTTAGGCTGTAGGTGCGTCAACATAAAATGAAGGAAGAATAAGAATAAGAAGAAGTCATCAAAACTACCATTTTCAAACCTATTTTTCTCTACTTCTACTTGGCCGATTTTGACCATTTTTTTTTATTTTTAATCTACAGGACACGGCCTACAAAGATATTAAAAAACTATTTAGGTAGCTTGTACGTATTTCACGCTGCAGACCCTCAAAAACCCTAGTTTGTCACCTACAGTATATATACACTGGCAGCTTTTGTGAAATTTTGACTTTTTGACTTGGCGGGGCGGAACGCTATTGCGTTCCTAAATCTGTCAGGCGGATATGCAGCCGAGGGTATGCTTTATGCTTGTGATAAAGATTGTCTCGTGTCAGATGGATGTGTTTGTTTTAGTTTTGCAAGCTTTATTGAATGAGGTTATCGTATTTGTCAGTTACAGTAAGTAAAATAAAATCATATGTCGTTTTATTAGGACGCGTGCAAACATAGGACTGTTTAGACTAACTGGTACAACAGAGTTAGATATGTGCTGGGACTGATAGGGTCGCGACCCCAAGCTGAATTGCATCTCGCCGCGTTACAAAATGCGGGCACATCGTGACAGAGACTCGAGGCCTAATATAGGGGACATGGCATGTTTATATTGTACTAGAATTGCTTGTTGCAGCGTTGTATAGATGAGCTGTACGCTTCTATATAATGAGTCCATTAACTCCAGTTTATACATAGTATCACTATTACTTTTAAGTCATAAATCTCTATTTATTTTGTCGACAAGGTTAAATCGTCTAAATAGAACATGGTCTATATAGCACCTTCTTCGAATTAAATATAAGTAGAAAGTAATAAATAATTATATTATACGAATCTATGAAAATACATATTTACCAAATCTTGAGTAAAAAGTGCAACCAGTAAATTTCCCTACACATTTTGTTGAAAAGAAAATTCGGCTAATAATAAGTCAAAATTGACAGCAATTATTGTGATTGAGGGAGAAAGAAAAGTCAGAGCACCAGGAATAGAACTCAGAATAGCTGTGTCCTGCTTTTAGATCCCCAATCATCCATAATAATTCCATTATAATTCAACCAATCTTGTACAGTTATCAACCTTTATTAAAAAATAAAAATTAGATCCAACAAAATAAAAAAATCCCATGATAGTGGATCTAAACTTAAATTCCACAGATAAAAAGTATTTAACAGTTCGTTTTCAATTTTGAGTATATTAAGATTAATTTTCATTAATACATTAAGTCAGAAACAAGATGTTTCCTAAAAAACGACAATTGTGGTAAAATTTGTTTTTAAATGGACTAAATTTTTTATCAGAATCGTCATAATAGTTATTATTAAATAAAACTTTCCTGTTTTATTTAGGTTTTTGGGGGACACGGCGCCTAATGTAAAGCTAAAATCAATTACTCAAATCCAAATCAAAATAAAGTAAGTTTGCACACAGACGATTGATTTTAGAACGAAGTTCCTTATGGCACGTTCTGGATCCCGGGAGTGAATCCGAAAAAAACGACCAAAATCATCGTCACAAAATCACCTTCACGCAAAATCCGTCACGAAATCTACCGATGACAATAACTTGAGTAAAAGTTCACCGAGTAAGTAGAAATTTGGTGCACATGTTCATTTTACCAATGCCCAGACTAAGTTCGTTGGACAACGTTATCCGCTCAAGCGTTCACGCGCAACGCTCGCGTAAACGTAAGCTTCAAAAATGTTAAGACGGGAAAAAGTGTTATTAAGGAAGCCTGTTACTTGACTTGTTTTGTTTATTTTTGTTAAATATATCAAATGTCACTTATTTCAATCTAACATTTTGTAACAATTATACTCTTTAACTAATTTTTTTTTTATATTCAATACATATTTATTGTAAGATGCTTGATTTAATGTTACAAATATCACTTTTCTTTTAATTTTGCCTTAACTCCGCTAGGTACAAGCAGTTGGTTACTTTTAATTTTGTCTCTTTTCTAACTCCGCCATGTACCTACTAGTAGTAAGTAGTTAGCAACGTATACGTACTTAGCAGTGGGATTTTATAATTTATATTTCATGAGAAATGTATAGAACTTCGTTCCTACCCAAGATGGTAGAATAGAATGTATTTCATTTCACCTTGGTTCCTACCGGGTGTCCCGCGACACCACACGTAATTTTTTATTTAAAAAAGAAAACACTATTTTGGACTGGGGAGTGTAAACCTATTAAAACGTGTAATTCAAACAACATTTTAATATGACAGTTTTTCCAAGAAAGGCGGTATGTACATGGAAAAGTAAAAAATACTTATAAATAAAAGCCACAATTTTTTAAAGGTTAAAAGTCAAGTTGTCGCAGCAACGAAATAGCGCTTTTCCTTTCATAAAATAATTATTCCGTCTTCAATATCTTCATTATCATAATTTATAGAAGCTTGGCTTTATGTAGTGAAAGCATTGTGTTTAGAATATTGGGTGGAGGGATGCGACATGGCACATGAAGCTCTTTAAAGCCGTTATCTGAAGCTCTTTACAGCCGTTATCTCCTCTGCTTCAAACCACTTGATATTATATTTATATATTAATATTTTCCTTCAAGTCAAGTGATAGGGCGCGCCTCACTGCTCCACTAATTCCTTATCACGATGTTTAAAGCATTTTTTTTTATTATTCTATAAAGATAAGCTAAACAAACTGCCGACACTTCCCCGTATTTTCAAATGTAAACATTTTAAAACAGCCGTCCTGTGTGTACAGAGTACTACGCTCAACTACTAAACTACATACAAACGAAGTTTAATAATAGACGAGTACTCATTTTATTATAACTCATAAATATATAAGTGATACTTGCCTTGTAATAAAAAGACAGGAAATGATAAACTGACTCACCACAGCTTGAAACGATAAGCCAATAAGCCGACATTAATCCCCCTGTTTGTACGCCCTCAAACAACTAAATATAAATCATAAAGAGTGGGGTCAAACTATAAACATCAACTTGAACAACGAATTTAGTAAATTATAACAAAAAAGCTATGCCGCACTCAATTAACCATGCCGATTAAAACTTTAAGAGGCATATAAATCAAATAATTTTTTCAAAAAACAGCAATAGCAATGTTGATATAGATTGGTTTCTACAACTTTAGTCAAGTAACTACAGCCCGTTTGGTTTGTAGGTATTAAACATTAGATATAGTGTCTTTTTGATGTTAATGATTGAGTGTTAATCACAATTATTAAATTCTACACAATCGCGGTAAATTTTACCGCCAAAGGCAGCAAAAAATGTTGGCAAGTTGGCAGGAACAGTTTATATAATATTATCTTCATGGCCCCTATAATATTATATACTAATATTATAATATTACAGTTTAATAATTAAACTTTAATTAATAACCTTTCTATTTATAAAATAATTTGTTTCTATTTATTAATCCTGTTTAATAAGTTAAGTAGGTCATCAATTATAAAGAACAAACATTTCCGAAGAAACTGGCAACCCTGCAGCTCCAAGTGGACATGCATATTATGGAAGACATTCTAGATTTAGATTGTACCAGCTGCTTTTCTTAATTACTATTTTCTTTAATTTATGAACAATTTTGCAAGATATATTCTTAGTAAAGAAATAAATACATAGTTAAATTGTTTTATGCATTAATACATTCAGAAGTTTTGTTTTTTATAAATGAGTATTCTGTCCTTTACGGTTGAGAGTTCTGTATTTTTGATACGATTCATTATTGTAATAGATTCAGTTTGCTATTCTCATTTATTGTAATTACATATTTCAAAACTTCTTATTTGATTTCTTATTTTAATAAACAATTTATTTTAGTTAATGTGTTATTATCTTATTAATATACATAGTTAATAAATGTCACTGCCGTTATCAGCGATCTATAATACTTCCGACGTCTTAATTGGTTCAAACGAGGAATAAAAATTAAACTCTTCTTAACAATTAGAATTGTATTTTGACACTCAGGTTGACCAACCTATGTGGGGGAAGAAATAAAGCCACTAGGCTGTATGAGGGGTGGGAGAGCATCATTTGTTTGTTATCAAAAGAAGGTTATTTTAATACTTGAACAAATCGAGATCTTTTTACATGATTTTGAAATGAATGTTAGTTAATCTTCTTAATAGAATCTTTAAATGTATTGTCGGTAATATAACTTTATAAAAAGTGTGGGCATAAAACAACTTAGATGAAGAAATTTAACTAATTAAATTGTAATGAATGGAAGTGTAAGAGCCTTTGTTAATTCAGTCGTGGTTTACATTTTAATCTATCAATTTTTGTATTAATGTACAGTGTAAAAATGTAGTAGTTATTATTTTTTCGTAAATAAACAATAAACCCTCTTATATAAGATAGAAATATTGTCCTTTTGTGTTTATGTATAGCTGAATTTTCAGCTCATTCTTCATATTTCGTACACGATTTACGATAACTATTACTGAGTTTATTAATTTTCTGTCTGAGTCTTACTTTACCAGAATAACTTAAAAAATTGAAACAACGGGTAATATATTTAGTGCATTATATTTACCATCGAAAAAGTTAAAATATTAAAGTGAATTTAAGCGGACTTCGAACGGTTACCCTTAGGTCCGCGCCCCTCCAATAGAGACATTTTTATTCGCCTAGTTGGCCCGACCTTCTAGAATTCAAAATCCAGCTTTCTCATTGGCTTCTTGTCTATTTTCCCGCGCTGTCAAAATAGTTATTTACGCAACAAGGAAAGTATGTTTTCCGGCTCGAGGTTAAGTTTTCTCCTGAGGCAACGCCGAAGGAGAAAACTATTTATTCGAGTACCAAAGTCATAGTTTACGCCCAAGCAGCGACAATAAACATAATAAAATGGTATTATTCTGCCGTCAGCGTCAGTAGATAAAATATTGTATGCAACAAAGGCAGTAAAGGAAACAGTTCTGCCACGTGTAATTCATTGCCTGCCTCGGCAGTCAATTAGGGTTAGCATGGGGTTGTTAATTTTCATAGCCTATCCACGTGCAAACGCCTCGGGCTCGGATGCTAACCTCATCAATCGTCAGAAAAATTCTATTTTGCTGCCAGTATATAGATGTTAGAAAAAATTAAAGACAAATTATGCACATGAGGGAGAAAAAGCAATGTTGAAATTATTACAGGAACACAGAGGGCTAATTACGACGTACCACCCAAATTTCGTCAAAAGCGTACAAGTAGTTTATTTAGATATGGCGGTTCGAAAAAATTTCACCTATAGACAGACCTATAATGAGACCTTCTAGAGATTAGGTCTTCTTTTAACCAACAAAATAATAATCTCTTTCAAACCAAAAAAAAAAAAAAAAGTTTTCTCCTTCAGCGGTGCCTCAGGAGAAAACTTCGAGCAGGAAAACATACTTCTCTACCTTGTTGCGTAAATAACTATAAATATATGTATATGTATACTAAAAGTCAAAACTTATTGCATTTCTTGTCGGCTGAATAATAAAGCTTATGCTATAAATTAAGCAAAAGATGGGATAAAGTCTAATGTTAAATTATAAGAAAACTTGGTGCGTGACAAGTAAAAATAACTACTTTCTTATATGCGTAGTAGGAGTAGGTATAAGTATATAGGTACTTAATAAATAGTCCAAAAGAGAATTTTCATTTTTCCAAGAAAAATCTAGTACCGAGATATTGATCAAATATGCACAACTCAACTTTTGAAGAGGCACATCTTGAATAATAAAATATGACAAATCCCTTCTTAATGGAATTATGTTGTCAACAAATTGCCTATTGTCTCAAACTCTAAGAGAGTGACTCTTTGCTTCCAAATTTCATACTATTTAAATTGAACCTTAAAAGATCAATAGTCAAATAGTAATGACTTGATTATTTTTTACGCTCCAGTCTTCTCCTAAAAAGCCAAGAATCGTTTGAGATGTGTACATCAACATGTCAACTATATCTCTATCTATCGTCGTTGTAGAGGCTTTAGGAGTTTCTATAAAATATTGAGGCATCAAAATTTGATTAATATTATAACTAATATTCATTTTATTTACAACACTCTTACAGAGTAAATAAGTTTTTCACTTTTAGGTGTCTGACCGAAGTACAAAAGAAACCGTATACAACGGCTCTTCCTGCCTGTCTATCCGTTGCTTGTTTCAATTCATAAACTAATATAGCTGGGAACATGAAATTCGGCACACAGGTGCATCTCGGCATTTGTGACAACTGGACACTTTTTCGATTTTTCACACTTGATATTATTTCAAGATGACGGCCAATATGGCGGGTGACTAAAAGAAATGTTTTTAGTCACCATGAATTGTTATACATACATCAAATAAAGGTCTTGAAATGAAGAAAAAGAATATGCGACTATTAAAATTTCACATCTAATTTTTTCAAGATGGCGGCCAATATGGCGAGCGACTAAAATAATTTTTTTAATCACCATGACATGTTAAACATCAATTTAAAGGTCTTAAAGAGTAGAAAAAGAATATGCAACTATTACATTAAATAATTTTAACATAATGGTACAGAAACCGGCGATTATCGCCTCACGTACTTATGTGATGCGCGCCTTACTTGCTTAATGAATAAAACAGAAGAAAGGAACATGTTTATGATATTAATAATTTTCTGCATTTGGTTTGTCTTGACCCGAGCTTATATGTGGTGTTATTAATGCAAATATCAATGATTGATGATATTTCTAAGTGTGCCACTTAAAAATCCGAGTAGTATAATATCTAAATTTAGATAGATAAAAATGCCAACATACATATATATAATCACCTGCTTAATCTTATAAGTATATTTAATAATAAATTAATAATAAGATATTATTGGATTCAAATGCAGGAACGCTATGTATAGAGAAAACGTTTTGTTCGGGTACGTTGAA
The DNA here is from genome assembly GCA_001010745.2 of Gerris buenoi. Lineage (NCBI taxonomy): Eukaryota > Metazoa > Arthropoda > Insecta > Hemiptera > Gerridae > Gerris > Gerris buenoi. The sequence continues at coordinate 150,275 of KZ651465.1, read as the reverse complement.
CCATAATCAATATTTTATTGCTTCTTTAGACTGTTACTCCCCTATGCTCTATTTAATACCAATAACTTTGACTAAATAACTATTAAGACAAAGGGATGATTAGTCCAATGTACTTTAGGACAAAGGAATATCACACGTCTGATTTATATGGGGAGTAACAGCCTAAAGAACATTCCGTACAGTGCACCTTCATTAGATTGCTACTAGATTGCTACTGCCCTCAGTTTTATTTTTTTATGAGGAGTAACAATCTAAAGAAGTGCCGTAAATTCGTTAATATTTTAAATAATTTAATGTTATTTTGATTTCCATGCTTTCTTTTTTCTAACGAGAAGATAGCAATGTAATAATACATAAGTAATGCGCAGGAGGAAAGCACAGTTAAATAAAACTAGATAAGAACAAAGTATAATAAGTGAAAGTATACCGAAGTATGGTGGAGTTATCTATAGATAAGTAGAAACACTTGACTCTTATCAGTACTAAGTAATTAGTCAGTACAGTTATTTGTCTCAGTCAAATGATAATACTGATAAGTCCTCTCCCAAGTAACTCGTCTCTTTAATATTTCATACATTACTTTACTTTAGTTCGTGTTAAGTAATCTTCCAAAAAAACCAAACAACAAAAAAACAGTCCAATTAATTACAACTAATTTTCAACAATTACTTATTGTCAAGAAATAATCTATTGGGGTTTGACACTAAAGCTCTCAACATTTGTAAAGTAAATAATAGTCCTAATTGATTCCAATCAAACATGTCAATTAGAGCTTGATAATGGTAAATTATTGTTCCTTTTTTTTATTAACATGGAAGAGAAAAAAAGGAATTACTCAATCAAATATATTTATAACACCCTCTTATTTCTATCTAATACCATTGTAAACCCACTAACAAAAGAATTCAGCCCGACAAATCCCCGCAAAACAATCTGTAAAAGAGAACACAAAATTTAAAATTTATAATACATATATTAATTAAATTTATAATTAAATATACTTAAGAAATGTTAAACTATTTACATCATTCGTTCTTTTTAGCACCTACTTCTATCGTCTCCTTACCAATTTCATTGGGGCCTATCTTTCTTCGTAAAACTTTATTACATTATGATTAAAAATTAAACTTTTTGATTATTTAACTATTAATAAATCCTTTCTAAAAATTATCTTTAATAAGTTTTAATTTCAATTTTCTAATCCAATATGAACTTTTTTAAGGATGGTATAACAAAGGACCCTTATAATTTCCTGCATTTGTATTTGTCCGCATTTTTTTTTAATTAACGAAAAAATCTTTATTTGTCAAAATACAAAAAAAAAAAAAAATAATAATAATAATAACAAATTCGTCACCTTCCTTACTCTGAGTTCGTCACATATTTGATTGCCATATTTTATGTCAATACCTAAATGAATTGGTATAAATTGCCTACGGACATGATAACAATCTCCAACCACCTCGAATTATCTCCAACTACCTCGAAGCACCTCCAACCACCTCGAATTATATCCAACTACCTCGAAGCACCTCGATCCATGGTTTGATCCACCATGGTTCCGTGTCATACAACTTTTGCGAACCAATCATATCTAAAAAACTACACGTCCGATTTTAATGAAATTTGGAAGGTAGGTCATAATTTCATTGTTGGTCCCTTATAAGTTTCAACCTATATAACATACACTTGTTTACACCTATAGCGTCAAAACAACTTGTCTGGTTCTGGTTAATATGAACGCAGATAGCCCTAGATTAATTTGAACCCTCTGCGCTCTTTAACTTTTGCTAAATTGATACTTTAATTTATGTAAAAAATTCAAACAATTTTGACAGATTAAAAAAAACGGGGGGAACAAACAAAGTAAACAATACTGGCTTTTAAAAGTATAAAATCAATGAATTACGTGATAGAATGCGAGGAAGCAATGTGCCACCCCAATTGACAGTCTATTTTGCTTTTTCATTTTTAACCTTTTCTTAGAGTTTTCTTCTGTAATTGCGAATGTATTTTATTAAATATCGTTTACAAATGCTTGCTTATTGCACTCAAGCTAAGTAGTATCGGAATCTAGTATCGGGAATAATTATTATCTACAGTCTATAAGATTAGAGTTGGCACAATCAACAGGTGGGAAAATTTTGAGGGAAACGATTTTATTGGTCCCCCATGTTGAATGCAACTTCAGAAAAAAATGCTATACTCTACCCCTGTTCCACCAAAAAAATATAACATGGCAACACCGATTTTCCCTTTTTATAACCCCAAAACTACCTCTACATTTGTTGTTTCCCGCCTTCGATTGTGCCAACTCTAATCTTATAGACTATAGTTATGTTGAAAGGAAAAATTAAAATGGTTTATTACAACTGAAGGCTAATTAGCTGAAAGTGCAAGACTTTTATTATATGTTATTATGTTTATAAAACATTGAAACCACCGAGAAATGAGTTCACTTTCCATTAAAAAAAACCTATAAAATATAAGTAGATAAAATATTACACATTTATTGAAATAATATAATATTTATAGTGATAATAATAATAATTATTATTACACATATCAAAATTCATTTATTTACCAAGATAAGCAACTAACTCTAGACTTAGACAATTCTTCTAGGAATTTTTTATGATACATCTGCCAATAATTTGGCACGTCACGCATCCTATTATTACAATTGGACCCATGGTCACACTAATTGATAGCACATTATATGCCACACTAATTGATCGGCTATTTAATATAATACATAATTTTAAGAAATTTCTTATACATATGTAAATTAGTATATTTGATACATAGTCTGCACGTACTCGTACTGCCATTAGTAAATAGTTTGCAACACCAATTTTTTTTGCACACATAATTTTTGGGATGGTGCTTTAATGTACCTCACTGAATGAAGTTATCTGTTAAGGTAATATTTGATTTGTTTAAGCAAACGGGTGCAATAAATTATAATTTTATGATGGGTTTACAGCAGATAGTGGTGTGGCAGTAGTCGGTAATATGATGGGTTTTAACATGATTGTATGTTTAGTGGAAGACTCGGCAAGCTTTTCGGAGGAATATTTATTCAATGTTTGTCTTTATCTAGTTAATCTGTTGTTTGTTGTTTTTATTTCGTGTTTATATAGTTTATATCAGTGTTTTTACAGCTTCTTCTTATCTAAACATTATGTAAATTACTTTTTTATAATTCATAGCCATTAATTGAGGTTACAAAATACCTAAAAACGGGATAGGGTTTAGGATTAATTTTAATTTTGGTGCGTTCTTGTTAAGGCCCCCATACACGATCAAACTTACTTGCACGTAAACTCGTAGCAGTTAGGAGGTGTCTTTTTGCATGTAGTAGACGATGGAATGTTTAGAGTTCCTATCTTTTTACTTTTATCTTATTTGTGACTGCACGTACCCCTTATGTGTACTATCAAGGTAAATTTTACGCATGTAACTTATTTTCTTCTGAATTGTTGAACTGTTATTTATTGTAGTTAATGAAAAAATATACGTACAATTTTTTAGGCTTGAGAATGGCCGGCCAGGCCGAAACGTTGCCGAATGAAATGAAGTGAAGTAATTTATTACCACGTAAACCCTATATATGGATCCAATAGACTAGAATACTTGACAAACTTGGCTTGTCAAGCCAACTTGACAAGTAAGCAGAACCGTGTGGGTGAAATTTAAGAGTTTGATGGCTTGATGTGGTGTACACTGGGCATCAAACTTATTTGAAAAACTTTTGATCAAACTTGCTTGTCAAACTAGTTTGAGCGTGTATGGGGGCCTTTATAGTTGCTTGCAGTTTGGAGATACGTCCAAGAAAATATTCTCATATTTATAGAGAGAATAAATTTAAAGAATAATATATGAAACAATATCTTTCTATGTTACTGTTATTTTGTTCATTGTTATAGATAGTAAATTATAAAAAAAAAAAAAAATTACGTAAATCAGATAAAATCTAAGCATTAAGTGGAGTTTGTTATAAGAGCGAAACAAGTTGCTGTCTCAGGTCTTCGAACTATTTCCACCAGTTTTTCAAGCTATTTGTTTAAATGTTTGTGACGTGGGAACAAGTTAAACTGAGATGAGAACTCAAGTTTTAGCGATGAATATTTCTCCAGTGTGAAAACACAAAGAGAAATTGATTAGTTAGATACCAACGGGTGTGAGGTCAGGTGTTCATTGTCTGGGAGAGAAGGTCGCATCGCATTCAAGTTGTGTTTCCATTCTATTATACTCGGTCTGAAGATCTGTCTCATGTCTCATCACAGACTCAGTCTCATGAGATACTACCTTTGCCTTACTCGAATTTCGGTTTGGAAATAACTCTATTAGACTTATATGTTATAAATGAATTTAAGTTATAGAAGAATAAAAATCCAGTAGAATTGGACTTAAATAATAAGTTGCGGGTACCATCTGAACTTCGTCGATTTAGTCAGAATTTACGAGTACGGTCTGTTGATTAAGTTCTTTTATTCAGCTAGCATAAGCGTTGTCCGACATTTGGAAGTATTGAATAATTCATTAGTTATATCATGTTTATGTACAACTGTATTATTATTATTAAATTGAACCAGGTTATCAGAGTAATTAAGTGCCGTAGAAGTGAAGCTAAGTACCCTACTTAGAACATGCTCGGCTGCATTCAACCTGCTCCTCTCCTAAATTTCCACTTAAATTAAGCGCAATGGAGCGCACCGTACCGGCACGCTACACCACACTGACCCGTGCCGCATCCATCCACAATTATACGCTTCAGTAACACCCGCAACTACAACTGACATGATATCTAGAATATTTTGGAAGTCATTTTTAGTTCTTTTTTCTTGCTTTATTCTAAAAGATGCGCAATTTAAATACGATAAGCAACACGATAGCAACCCAGATAGGATATGGAGTCATAGAAGGATTTGTATCGGGAGAAGACTAGGTCACGGGTAAATGGGACTTTCAGGTTTCTGCGAAGAATAAGATTGGAAATATAAGATGGGGTGTTGGGTAATCTTCTTTAGAATTTAGATTGGAGAGATTGGATACGATATGAATTAGAACGCGGGGATCAACCCCCAAAGTTCAATGCCGTATGACCATATGGGCTAATTATAGTGTAGTAGATTAGTAATTTTTTATGCAAGTGTAGTCAGTAAAATGATTAACGTCAGTTACAGTCTTACAGTTTGAGTTTTGTGAGAGGGGGGGGGGGGGCAGTTACACGCCGATCTAGGTATAGACGGGATCTAGGACCCGAGGTAGTGGACAGTGCTTGAATGTGGAATAGGAAATATGTATTATATAAAGGTTCGTAGTTGTCATGTCTAAACGTTACATGGATACTTGATACCTACACCTACGTACTCCATTTTTTAGACGTGTTTCTAGAAGTGACAGATGTTGTACTAGAACAGGAGCAGTTTTGGGTGACTTGTGAGACAATAATATGCATTTATCATTGGGCAAAGGATAAGAACGAGGTGTCAGGATGTTCAGGAATATCAAAAGCGCACATGAAATATAGGATTAGACAAAGGATGCTTCTTTTAGGTCAGTGGTTCCCAACCCGTTGAAGACTGCGGACCACTCAGCCTGAAACTGAATCATGTACGGACCCCCCATTAAGTCGAGAATCGAGAATCCTTGCTCACACAAAAATGTTGTCGAAAACAACATGAGATATCCTAAAGTTGCTTGCCGAATGTTTGGGTAAGATATGGCTTTTTTACCACAACTCTTCAAGGTTTAGATCAGAATCGAATGAATCCTTGAAGTTACTGTCATTTTGAAGTTCAGTAGATAATGTAATAAATTTAGTTCCAATATAACCTTTTATTTTAACAAATCGACTTGATAGAGTGTAGATAGACTGACAGACGATAGACCCCTGTGCCTTCTGGTTGTTCAATGTTTTTAACATTTTACTTATGCTACCGGACCCTTTCGCGAACCACTCCCGAGGCTCTCACGGACCACCGGTTGGGAACCACTGCTTTCATAATAAATCGAGGATGTGGAAAGACTGTAGAAAACACGGTAGGAACGTTTTTCTAGCAAGGATGTTAGGATAAAGTAGATACTTAGTGAAGGGAAAGATACCCTTAAGCTTCCAAAGCAAGCCGACGTGCCAATCCCTGTCAGAAGCTACTTATTTAAATGTAATAACAAAATTGATAAAATACAGGAATAATAGTTATTTATGCACCTAGGGAATAATGTAAGACATTATTTTCCACGTGACAGAGTTGATTCCTGAGGCAAAGCCGAAGGAATCAAGGCAACTAAATCCCGAGGCGAAGCCGAGGGTATTAGATATTTAAATTCCCGAGGCGAAGCCGAGGGATTAATATCAATTAGCTCCCGAGGCGTAGCCGAGGGAGATAATTATAACAAGGGAATAATAATACATTATTCTCGAGGTACATACAAAATTTTATCTCCAGAAAAAGCGCTATATAAGATTTATTGAACAAAGAAAACATTGCATTTCTTTATTAAACGAATTTAATACAGATATAAAACAATACAAATTATTTAAAGCAATAATTAATAATCACTTTTAAAGTAATAAAAAAGATAAAGTTCAACAGAAGCTATACAAAAGTAAACAAAGCATCGTAGAATGACTCGCAATACAGCTGGGTTCAACAGAAGCTAAACAAAAGTAAACAAAGCATCGTAGAATGACTCGCAATACAGCTGGGAGTTTAATAGCAGTGCTGCCAACCTGATTTTAACAAATGCACTACGTTTGCTATTCATTCTCTACTATTCACAAAATAATTAGGTTGGCGAACGTGGATTATAATCCCGTTTTCACATTATTTCCCTGTTTTTACATTATTTCCCTGTTTTTAAGAACGGGGATGAAAAGACTACATTATTACCTATAAACTAGTCCTTAAGTTACTTTTCGTCCCTACTGGAGATAAAGAAATATAAAAAGAATAATACGTATCTCCAGTAAAAGCACACATAACTTGGTTTGCAGCACTAATTAAGAGTAATAAATTTAATTATTTTTTTTTCGTTTTCATAAATAGTAATAATATGAATGATTTAATTTAGTTTATATTTGTAACAACGGTATATAACTGTGACAGAGAAATTGTTCGTAAGGAACCGAGGCTGCAAATAAGGAGTAATTAAAAGGGAAGAGATAGAGGTAAGAAATAAGCGAGAGAAATACCAACTAAGTAAGGGCTATGTAATCAAGGGCTGGGGCAGTCAAGACACTATTATACAAACTAAGTCCAACTCAGTGCACACTTAATTCTCCTCTCTATTACTCTTGGACACATTTTAACTCCCAACACATTTTAACCAAACTTAACATAAATTCTCTTCAGTCTTCAGTCAAATTAATTACATAGAGACTTCATATTATATTATCACTCGGCTAATATAATATCAATTCAACAATATATACGATTAGAATAAGGGGATTAATGAAAGCTAGCTTTCTTAGTTCGAATTTTAAATTTGGAGTTACTGTGGGGCGAATAAACACCAATTGAAATTTGTACTTCACGAACGAGTTAAGTTAAATAAAAGTTTTTTTCTAGGAATAATTCATTTTAAATATCCGAGAATGGTTATTATTAAAAATTGTTTTAATTAAGATTTTTTGCACCGGGTAATTGTACATTACGCGTCTTGTGCGGATAGCATCATTTTGCATGCTGGTGTGGAGTTTGTACCCGAGCGACAGCGAAGGTCAGGGGTTCAAAGGGGGGATTCATGGCGCTCAGAGCGCCATTAAAAAAAAATTGGGGGGGATTTTGAAAAATCTGGGTTTTTTTTTTTTAAATCTACATAATAAATACAATTTATTGTATAAAGTTTTAATTTACATTAATTAATGTATGTACGGTAAGTTTATAATGATAAATTGATATTTATCTATTACTGTATTATAGTTTATAGTACAGTAAAAATAAAATAGCTAAGATAATGATTTTGTTGAGTGTTGAGTATAATTTACTTGAAAGAAGCTTTGTTGTTGTTGTATGCCTTTCTTCTCCCGACGCCTGGCCACGGTGTTTGTACCTTTTATTATACCACTATATTTATTTTTAACTTATAAAAAAAAGTAAAAGTATTAAGTGTTTGTAAGCGAAGACAAAATAATTTTAAATTTCAGAGCAATGCACTAAATCTGAAATTGATCTGAAGGGCCGGGTTAAGATCGGAAGCAACTTTTGATGACAATCTCACATAATCTCTGATTGGTGAATTGTTATAAATGTTATTAAAAATTAATGAAAATCAGTGGCGTATCCAGAGGGCACAGGGGGCACGTGCCCCCCAGAGTAAAAAAAAAACCGTTTTTACATTCACCTCATATTCAGGGCCGGCGCAAGGGCCATGCGAGACATGCGGGCGCATGTGGCGCCGCCCGGCCGTGGCGCTGGCGAAGCCAGCGTCTTCCTAAAAGATTTTTTTTTAAATTTATTATAATAAATAAATTTATTATATTTATTAATTATTATAATAATATATTCAGTAAAACCTGACTAAAA
>KZ651465.1:97736-139071 GCA_001010745.2 Gerris buenoi | reverse complement strand
GATATTAATCAAGTTCAAGTACTGACAACTTCCTAAAGATAGCAATGGGCATTGATTATGTTCCACTACTTGGAATTCTAATTTATAGAATACATTTTTCTTTTTGACAACTAATGTTGTTTTTCCTAACGGTACTATAATATTACCACCAAATGCACGGAGAGTTGATTGACTTTTTTGTAAATTAGGACTTGAATTATTAACGGCATCTTTTAAGTTTTCTAAGCCTATAACATTACACGAGGCTCCTGTATCTAACTGAAAAGTAACATTCTTAAATTCAAAATTATCAGTTCTTACTCTCAAAACAGTCAATAATCCTCTTATTTGCTCTGAGGTAACCTTTAAGACCTCGTCAGGGCCTGGTTCCTCACAGTCAACAGTTTTAACCACTTTATTTGTACCTTTATTATCTTTAAAAAAACACATCCTAGCAAAATGATTTTTCCTTTTACAATTCCTACATTCTTCTCCATATGCCGGGCACTTTCTTCTTACATGATCATAACCACATTGCCGGCAATTTTGTTTACTATACAATTCTCTTCTATCATTATTTTCGTTTTTAACTATCTTTTTTATATCATTAGTATGTTGACTAACTTCTTTTAACTGTATTTCTGCTATTTCTACTGCTTTACACATATCTATTGCGTCTTCTAAATTTATATTTCTTTTCAACCAAAGTTTCTGTTTTAGTTCTTGGTCCTTTATAGAGTAAATTATTTTATCTAGTAGCAATTCCTCTTTCATCTTACCGTACTGACAGTTATTCACTAAAGACTTTAATCGAACTATATAATTACTGTAAGACTCCTCAGTATCCTGTTTTGCTGTATTAAATAAATATCGTTCATACCTAACATTGGTTTGTACAGTCAAATTAGATCGTAAACATTCAAAAATTTCTTCTGTTGTTCTTTCTTGATTACTTTCGTTGACTTTGATGTAAATTTTGAACGCTTCGTCTCCAATAGCAGCCAGCAAAACAGCGCTCTGAATTTTTTCTGATTTATGGACTAACCCACTAGCAATTAAATAATTTTGCCAGGAGAGTTCAAATATTTTTAGCTGTTCGCTTATATCTCCTTTAAGAGCTATAGGTTTCGGAAGAGGAATGTTTCTCTCTCCTTCATCTTCTTTATAATATATAGAACCATATTTACCCATTCCAGGCTGATTTTCACGTGGAGATTTACCGTGTCGCTCTTTAGCCGCTCTAGCTGCATTCTCTTCTTCCAGTTCTTTTATTTTTTCTCGCAACTCTTCCAATTCATCCTCCTTCTTCTTTCTTGGCTTTTTTGGAGGCATTTTACGTATTTTTAATTACCTGACACCATGTTTTATAATACTAATTATAAAGTAAAATAGTTTCATATAGTTAGGACACAAACACTGCTCACTCTTTATTTACATGTTACATTAATATGTCAAAACAAAACAAACCCAGGTTTATTTATATACAATAAATTATAATGAATACTACTGTCAATATTATATAACATAAATAAAAATTGTTTTAATTCAGATTTTTCCACCGGGTAATAGTACATTACGCGTTATTATTTTATGATTGTCGCATTATTTTATTTGTGATTTTTTAACCTCTCTAGTCATAATTATAAAGTGGTACCACAAAATCTCAGTTAAAACAACCAACTATAAGCAAATTAGAATGTTAACAAACTTAATAATCTGGATTTGTTTCACAAGTTAAGTTGAGTTGAGAATTCACAAGAAAAGAACATCTCCCGGAGTTTGAACTCCGGACCAGCCCTTACTTTCTCACAGGTAAATGTTTTTCATTATAATAATTATTTGATATAGGTTCTCACTTGTATTTAATCGGCACCGTTTAGTTTTCTGGACACTTAGCACCGTTGTTAACAAGAACTTATCAAGGAGCAAAGAGGAGAGTTCGCAGATGAGGTTGGGTGAAGAGAGATAATATAGAGCCTAGGTACAGAGGGAAAAATTGAAATGGAAAATACCATGTTACGAGGAAATAAACTAAGTGAGGGAAGTGAACTAAGTGATAAAATGAACTGAGTGAGAGAGTGAACTAAGTGCTGAAATAAACTGAGTGATGAAGTGAACTGAGTGAGGGAATGAACTGAGAGAGGGAGTGAACCGAGGGAGGGAGTTTTCTCTAGGAGAGCAGGAAATTAAAGACAGCGTGGTCAGATAAAACGTTGCAAATATGTGCGGGACACTTTCCTACACTCTTCAGTTCTATATTTATCTCTCTAAACTGTCATGGCCCATCTAGAGCCAGACACTTGAATTCCTAATATGCTTTTATCGTTTATTTTTAGGAGTGACACATTTATTAAATTCACAATGACATGAGTTAAAACATAACTGATTGTGTATGTTATTTATTATGAAATCACAACTGGGAATTTTATTTTTCAAGCTCTCTAACAATAAGCTGATTTTCAACCTATGCGACGCTGTTTTCCACGACAAAAAAAGGCATGTTTTGAAAAATACAGTTTTTAAACAATTTTGTACGAGAACTGTTCTTTGGATCATAAACAGTGTGCCATGACATCTCAAGTGGAAAAACAAACAAGAAACAAGGTTTGTTGGTTTCTTTAATAACTTAGTCCGTTTAGTTGGAACACTTGTTTTGACCTCTGACACTCATACTTCTCGTAAAATTTCTGATACAGAAGAATTTGACACATTGGATAACTATTTTAATGATAGAAAATTGTCTCCTATTTCTTGAATATTCTTCACCGAAATATTGTCCCGGNTTATATTGTAAATATAATGTTTTTATATTGTAAATATAATGTTTTTATATTGTAAATATAATGTTTTTATATTGTAAATATAATGTTTTTATATTGTAAATATAATGTTTTTATATTGTAAATATAATGTTTTTATATTGTAAATATAATGTTTTTATATTGTAAATATAATGTTTTTATATTGTAAATATAATGTTTTTATATTGTAAATATAATATGTTTTTATTATCCAACAACTTTGGTCAGTTATTTATTAAATCAATCAACAGTTGTTCTGTTCCGTTAATACAGATCTTACCCGATATCTCGGAATTTTTATTTTTTGGGTCTCATTAATTAAAAAAAAGCTCATTATTAAGAAATCATCGGCGTCGGGCGTTTCAAGAAGCTGTCCGTCAAGTGGAAACGTATACAAAACAATCCACCAATTAGGGTGGCACATAGCCTTCTCAAGCTCTATTTCGTACTTTACTTTTGTTTTGCTTTTACGAGCCATTATTGTATAATAAATACGTTATATTTCATTCCTCTTTTTATTTAACATTATGTGTTGTTGTTTTAGACGAATACTAATCTCAGTTTAGCAATATTTAATGTGCTTATGCGGTTTTAATAAGTGAAAATCTGCAGGGTACTCGAATTTCTTAAAAATCAGAGTACTTTTAAAGATAGAAGTGTTAATACAAAAAAAAAAACTTTGTGCGCATGTGGAAGAGAGACACCAATGTTTGTAGAAGGTTTAAAATCATAAGTAACAAACTAAGGTCTAATAATTGTGATGAGTGAAGCGGGGAGACTAAGAAGTGAACACTGTAGCTAGAGATACTAGACTGAATGTTAAATCTAATAGAATTTAAATCTAATAGAGTAAAATAGCAAATGATATAGAGTGGAGGATATATTACAATAATGACCTACCTATCTAAATTTCATTAAAATCGGACGGGTAGTTTATAACAATTTTATAACGATTCGATAAAATGTTGAACGACAGACTGACGGAAAGACTAGAGATAAAATCACAAAGAGTAGAGTGAAGTGGCCGGATAACCTCCGTCCTGTAGTGACCTAATCTGTCGAACGGGACTAAAACCACAAAGAAGAGACCAAAAATATTGAAGTCTAAGACGGATTTCCGACTTGGAATTTTTTAATTTGGAGACAACAATAACAATTAATCGTTCTTCAAAACGATCACATATACCTCCCGTTGCCTATCGGATGATTGGATGCAAAAATGGTCTACTTTATCTTCAATTTTATAAAACAAAAGCCAGAATTGCAGTTTGGTATGCACCATTAGAGCTGTTTTGTTGCTCTAGCACTAGATTAAGTAATTACCCACAGCTTATTAACTTGCTAGACACCCACTCCGACGCAATTGTTTGGTTATCGTTTTGTTTTCATATGTCTTAAAATATTTTAATTTGGAGAAAAATTGTCGTTCTTTAGAACGATCACGATGCTTTTGTGACCTTTGGTAAGCTCAGAAGCAGTAGAATAAGAAATAGCGATAAAATTGTTCTTTTGTCGGAACACTTTTAAAGGTTTTCCGTTTTGTAGAAACTCGTCTTTGACGGAAAGTCAACTTTAGACTAAACTACAGTCTAATAATTATCCTGTTCTAGATAATTGTTAAACTTATATCCAGCATTCAGAAACAAGATAGGATGCAAGATAGGTCATCAATTATAAGAAAGAACAGACGAAGGATAATTAGCAATGGACTAAAAAAATGAAGAAACAGTCAAGTGTTAAACAACATGGTGTTAGAGTGTTAGAGAATCAAGAGTTAGTGAAACACTGGACGATCCAGCTCTGTATGTATCTGTCTATATAAGGAAGCAGATCCTGGCCTCCGACTCCACCATCTGGTAGCCCCCTCCCTCTTACTTCCATACAAGTGTTAAAATACAAACACAACACTAATCGATAGAACACAAACCATCTACAGATAATAGATGGCCAACTGACAAATAACACCTTAGAAAACATACTTGTTTACAAGTAGTTAACAGTAACTAAATATGAGTACTTGCTGAGAACAGATATTACCAATAAAACTAGATGGCAAACAGAACCCTCTAATATAAACATACGTCGAATCAATGATAAACTCAAAGTCAAAGTACAGATGCAAAAAAAAAGCAAATTTAAATTGAATTATTAAAGTGGATATTAATCACAAACAATGTTGGGAATTGAAAATAAAAACAACTAATTAGGTGCTGTCTGGGTGAGTATTTATGAACATGTCTTGTATGTGAATAATTAACACAATGTTGATGAAATAAACAAAAGTTAAATCATTATGTCTTGATCCTCCAATTACATCTTATTCATTCTTCAAACAGTATAATGTTTGAAGAATGAATAAGATGTCCCGTTATACTTGTCGCGGGATGAGTACGAGCTCCCTCTTATTTAAACATAATCCACCAAACCAGTCAGCATAGGCACAACAGTTGTTTCTGTTGCCGAGACGGAAGTCTGCATTTAACAAATTAGAGCAGTTAGAAAGAAAAATAATAATAAACAGACAGTTCCCGTCCTTAATAAATAGAGCAGGTCCAATAGGGTTTTGTTCTCTTTAACCCGAGGTGTCAAACCCAAATCGAGCCTGAAGATACCAACTGACCACTTAGGTGAGTCAGTGAGCAAACCCGGCTTTATAACACAGCATCAGGGCCACCCTAACGCCCTAACCCCAGGGCTAAATGGGCTATAGCCCTGGGGCGCAAGCCTTTTGGGGGCGGCAATTGTTGTTATTGTTATATTAGGTTTCCAGTAATAAAAATTTTAAAGTTGCTTTGAATAAAATATACGAATATAATTTTCAAAAGCCTGCAACAAAAGTTGAAGCTGGGGGGGAAACTGCTATTATGGTAGCATTTTGGAGCGAAATCAAGATAATACTAATACATCACTTCAAAAAGTTAATACTAAAATTGAAAGCATTATTAGATTACACTTCTTCAGTCCAAACGAATTTCAGAATCATTTACCCTTTACAAATCTGAAGGTATAAAATTGTCTGGATATGATGAGAACAAAGAATACGCAAAAGAAAAGGGCAATATTCGCCTTGAAAATTGAGTCTACATTTCCTAACGTGGCCACAGCATTGCGCATCTTTTCTCTAGAAAATGCAGCGGCGAAAGATCTTTTTCAGCACTGAAACGAACAAACAATTATTTACGGTCTTCTTTGGGACAGAGCAAAGTTAAATTACTTAAATTTAAATTAGATAATGACTTAAATACGTGTGGTATTTTAATAATCAATTTGCAAAAGAAAAAACTAGGCAAATAAATGTATAAGTTACTTTTGCTTTTTATTTTGTTCTTGTTCATTTAGGTTTTTTTTTTATATTATTATTAATCTTGTATGAATTCCGTTTATTTTCATATAAAGAGGGGTGCATTATTTGTGGTAGCCCAGGGGCGCCGAATATCTTAAGACGGCACTGCACAGCATGGGAGGGCCACTTGAAACGTCCACTTGACGCAATCATCAACGTGAAACAAGTCGTACCTCCCTTAGATTTGAACCATCGCCAGGAATATTAATCATGAACTTGGTTTCTGGCCAGAGTGTAGCAAGTTCGCTAACCAACTCGACACTCGACTACTGGAGTTGATTTGTGGGTCTAAATAAAGGCCCCCATACACACATCAACTTGTTGTCTAACTTGGTTAAGTTGACGTTGGAGTTGAAGTGTGTATGGGCAGGTTGAGAGACCAAATCACAAGTTGAACAACCATGTGGAAAGACATCAAAAACCCTTTTTGATGTCCCTTATGTTTTATATCTCTTTTGATTCAAAAGTTATTTGAAGCGTACAGAGTGACAGACAGACACAGAAACGAAACTATTCTGGTATAGTTTCACTTTGTGCTGGGTTCTCTGTATGCTGGTTCTTTCTCTACTGATGTTGTTCAACTGTTTTGTTCAACTTTTTTTGATGTTGATCAACCAGGTTGAGAGACAAAGTTGGACAACCAAGTTAAAGTGTGTATGGGGGCCTTAAAGTCAGTATACCCTATGGGGGGTATAGCAGGTTAAATGGTGCAGGGGACATTATGGGACGTCCATTAATTAGGAAAGCTGCGATGCTAACACTATCTATTGGTGATAGTTAGTAATTACTACTGATAATACAAATAATCGAACAACGTGAACCAGTATAAAACAAAACATTAATTAATTAAAACCAGTAATTAAACAAAAATGTAACTCACACTCACAAATCCTTTTCAAATCATCAGTTCTCTTGACGAAAGTCATTACCTGAAACAAGCCGACTAACATTAATATCTCGTTATTACATTATTAAAAACATTTCATTTTGTATAGCCATATCATCGATAAAATGATGATGACAAACTAAATACTTTTTATGTTTCATCAATCTTAAACTCCACGAAATAAACGTTCATATCATAACGAGAACAGTAAAGAGAATGGTTCCATGTGAAATTTGACCTAGGCAATAAAGCAAAGAGCGCTATTTCCTTGCACGCCCCAGTCATTAATTACCACTTAATGCATTTCATTTCTCATTAATTACTCATTGGACGGGGAGGAAGAGGGTTACACGCTGGTAAGCGGTGTTGGAATACTCCCAGTGTGTTTGGGCCAGCTAGATGGCCCGGTGGAAATGGTCCCCGGCCTGGTGATTAATCGACATTAGACTGGCACACATAGAAAAACTCTGGAAATGTTTCCACTCGTTCATTGCATCATAAATCACATCACTAAGTCACCCCATAAAAATTAATCCGCCGCAGCTTGTCTTAAAATTACAAAAATAATAATCATTACAGTATACTTATTTAATTTTTTTTTAATAACACTTCTTAGAAAATATGAATGTAAAAAAAATATTATGAGAAGTACATAATGTGGGAAAGTGTCAGGTAGTCGGTAGTCAGAAAAGTGGTAAAAATGCATTACATATGTATGTATCTCACAAAGAAGTAAGTTAAATAAAAGATTATAATAAGAAGACAAGTTTATTGTTGGGTAATAAAATATAATAAAGAGAAAAATTATTTCCTTGCATCGACATTAGACTTTATAGATAATCTTATGTATGGTATTGTTGAGATGCATATAAAAAATAACATAATCTTTCTATATTAATAATATAGTTTTGTAAAAAATCAAGCAAGTAACTAAAAAAGAGTAGGATATAATATACTAAACAAGACGCGAAACAAGATAAAAGCAAAAAAATAAGAATAAAAAAAAATGTCTGTCCGAGACAACTCAGACAAACTTTCTCATATACGAGTTCATAATTACTTAGCCCAGTGTTTTCCATTTATTAGTTTTCGTCATTTCGTAGGTACATTTAATTATTATTGAACATTCATTAAACTTAGTACAGAATTAGTTAGTAGGCCCAAAATCAAGTTGATGTTAGTTTAGGTGACCACTGACCACTTTGATTTGAAGTAATATTTGAATAACTAACCTATCAAGACATTATTAAGACATTAATAGGGTCAAAAAAACAACAAATTAATAATAACCTGTCAGATTTATGAAGGGCAGTGTCCCCAAATTTAGAGCTAAAATTGATAGCTCAATTTTACCTTAGGATGACCTAAGTATTTGAAGAGTAAGTGCAGGGTTGTCGTTTTTTTTTTATTTATCAAATTAAATTACAAACCATCATTTATTCATTACACAAAATAAATAATAATAATAATATAAATAATAATAATAAATAATATAATAAATAATAGTAAGAAAATAATAATAAATATATAAAATAATAATAAATAAAATAATAATAATACTTAAATAATAATAATAATATAACATAAATTATAATATTATAACATAAATATTATAACATAATTAATTATTACATAATATTATAACATAAATTATAATATATTATTATAAATATAATAATTCATATTCGCAATGTAATACGCTAGGCTTTACAAAGGACAGCTCCAACACTGAAATAATAGGGATGGCATATAGCATCCTAAATTGAGTTGCAAAGCTAGAAGGTTTTTATATAACCTTCCCCTTTAAGGTATACTAAAGTATAAACTTTTTTTATATAAAGTTTTTATAAAAACAAGAATGTATGCTATGAGCGCAGGTTTAGTGTGGACCTGGAGAATATAACGAGTGTGCTGGTAAGAAAGAAATGTTGGGAGAAGGTTAAGCTCAACCCATATTTGACGTCTTCCAATATAAACAAGGAAATTGTTAACATTGTAACAGAAAAACATTTACATATTTATAGTGGGAAAGTAAGTTTAGTGGAAACAACAACCTCATGTAAATACATCCGACTCCTTACTTATGTAAACCTAACAGGAAATATGTAAATATATACTTGGTCGCTTCAGACAAGAACTAAAACCCATTCATAACTTAAACAATACGACGTCAACTAGAATCTTATCATGTATAGAATTTTCTTGAGCTTAACAACATTTAAATTACCCATCATATTTGCACTAGACATTTAGTTTTTCAATTACATTGTGGCCAAGCACAAAGATAAAACGTTAAAAATTGTCTATATTAATTCCCCACATTATATTTCCACTAAACACTTAGACTTCTAATACATTGTGGCTAAGCACAAAGATAAACCATTAAAAATCGTCTATAAATTATTGTGCCACATAGCTTCTAAGCGTCTCATCGCCAGACCAATTAGTGAGGCACACAGTATCCTCCCGTCCTAAGACAAGGCCTATGGTCACTCGAGAATAAAATAAAGTATGGGGTAAGCAATGAGGAGAGGTAGTAATGAGACAAAAGCAACGTGAATGCCAAACGAATACAGAAAAGGCAATTTCTTAAGTGCTGCAATCTCTCTTTAGAAACCAAAATACCTGGGGACCTGTCATCACTGCCAACTTTAGGTCAGTCACTATTCATGAAAACCTATCGTAGTGATAACAACCTGTCGTTGTGATAACGAACTATCATTGTGGTAACAACCTATCGTTGTGACAGCTACCAATCGTTGTGATAGCAACCTATCGTTGTGATAACAAACCCTGTTTTTCCGATCTGAAATCACGGAAACCTGACATATAACTCTGTAGACTGATACAGCAACGAATGAATACAAAAGAACAAAGCTGTTCTTTTGTATGATATCTATATTGCAGTGTGAGAAACATCAAGGCTACGATGCCAAATTCTAGTGATAGGTGAGAAATAAAGAAGCAGTTTTCAAAATTATGAGTGTTGCAAAAATTAGGTTGATGCGGGAGAGAAAGCGCAAAAGGTTGAAATTAATACGAGACCATCTGTAGGCACCCTCATAATATGTGCGTACATTGTACACCACCTGGCTTAGTTCACCACACATCACACATCACTACATACATGCATATCTACACACACACATATAATATATATATATATATGTATATATTCAATTCAAACAAAATTATTATTGTTCTTGCTTTGTCGACTTAAATTTTTTGCTGGCAGACAGAAAGACAGAATAGTGTGGAGGAAATTTTACACTTGACAAAGATTACCTTCGGTAAACACACAAACGAATGTAATTACATATTACTGAAGAAAGTATAAGGAATTGAGAGGTAATAAAAAATAACTTTACGAAATGGTCGAAGAAATATTATCGAGAGAAATTATCTGTGTGATTTTGCCTCGGAAATTAGATTTTTCAGGGAAAACGACTGGTTGTTGGATGGAAATTGAAATGGAATGTTAATTATATTGTTCTTGTTTTTTTGTTATCAAAATCGTTTCTATCAATAAAAAACTCAATTAAGAGCACATTTTATCACAAACTTAATTAAATAATATAGGGCAGTACCCATACCTCTAGTGGTTCAATTATTTCTCTATTTGACCTGAGGGGGTGTTATTAGCCAATGCAGTGCATTACAACGTGTCCAATGTCTACTGTTTTGTCCTATAGGTACATGGGTATGCATATGAGAGACCGAGGCCCCTCTGTACATATAACACATGGTATACATATATGGTATTACAAATACATGGTATACATATACTATACATGGAATGGATGATATACATGGTATTACATATACATGGTATACATATAAGATGATTTAAACAGGTCTGTATCGTACACTATCACAAAGTGTTTTTCTAATATCATTCAACAGAAAATTGAAATAGCCTCAATATCGTTTGAATTTGAAGCCAATTATTTTTTTGAGAAAGTCACGTGTAAAAAAACAAAATCATTTTCCATTTTAAAGGTCCGTCTTTTAATTAAAGTGATAAATCTGTATTGATAATTTTAACATCATAACAAATACCTGTAGCAATATGCTTAGAAGCTATAATTAACCCAACCGAACCTATCATTACAACATCGATTTCAATAAATAACATAAATAATTATGATATTTTAATCAGTTAAGATCGATACCAGCAGTACTGTAGTCACGTTTTAAAAAAGCAATATTTAAAAGAAGGGTGCATGTCCGAACGAGGCCGCGCAGTTTTGTCGCACGAAACGATACAAAACCGTATTGATAATATTAATAATACAGGACAGGGCTACCCACTAAAATAATAAGTATTGCTACTTTCTCGCAATTTATCAAATATTTACCATTAGGTGTATTGATGTTTGTAATAATAATAATTTTATTTCAAATTCTCTATTTCCAATACATCTGATATGTGGGTTTACCGCGAAAGGGACGACATTCGAGATATCGACTTTAAAGGAGGGGGGGGGGACAAGTTACAGCAATCGTGATTCGGTATCGTTTCAATCAACTTATGTCAATAGTCCATGACCTGAACATAAATAAGTAAAATTCATTTATTTAAATTTGAAATTTTAAACACAGGACCATGTAATTCCATCCGACTAGAGTCAAAGAAGGGAGATTGGCCTATAATATCAATTTATTGAGTTATCGGTCACTATTTATTATTAAGCGTGAATAATCTCAATTAATAATTTAAACGGAAATTAAATAAATTCATTGTATATTTAAAGATAGTAGCTTGATAAAAATTCCATTAAATTCGATAAAAATAGGACTTAAGTTTGTTTGTCCAATCGAACAAGTCGTGGAAAATACGTAGGCCCTTCAACTGCAGGTTGAAAAGCAATTCTTCACATTAACTCATTACATTAAAAAGAAAAATCAGAATTATTCATAAGCATAATGAGAATATATAATAATGAAACCATGCCGTACAATGACAGGCTTCTTATAACAGGTCATTGCCGATTAAATAGGCACCTACAGGTGCTTGGAATGGTAAATTAATCAATCTGCAGGCAGTGCGGGAAGGACGAATAAACTTCTTTACATCAGATTCTAAAACAAAGATGACTCATCTTCGGTGAGCCAACAGTTTCGATAAGGGAAATGAGAAATATACCCACCAATAAAACGATAGCATTCTGTCAAGGCATTATACGGTATAGTGAGTAGTAGACAAATGATTGGTTGTTTTGACGATAGCATTCTGTCAAGGCATTAGACTGTATAGTGAGTAGAAGAAAAATTATTGGTTGTTTTCACTGAGATTTTGTGCTAAAACTTCCTAATTATGACTAGAGAGGTTAGTATAGAAGTAAAGCAACTATATTGTCACTACAATTTTATAATAATCATGAAGACGGCTGAGTAGTGTTTCACTTAATATGCTAACACTTACACTAAAGATTATAAAGAAATGTCGAAACACGTTTGTTTATAATAATTATAAAATTGTGGTGAAAATATTTCAAGTAGAATATGTACTGAATTAATAGAGACAAAGCTTCCCACAATCCAGATTAGTTCTAATTCGGTGTCTTGGGGACTTGTGTTTAAAAATATCAGAATTATTGTAGAGAAGCAAATAACCGACGAACATAATTATTTCGATGCCAGTTCTGTTATGTGCCAAAGTACAATTATGTCCAGGGCAAGGCCCCGGACACATATGGCCACACACGGGGTGATATGAAAGATCCTTATTCCATTATATGTACTTTGTAAATCTGACAGCTCAAATTGGCTATGTGAGGTAAAAAATAAAACCACTTGGCGGTTATCTTAAGGCGATATGAACGATACTTATTCGATTATACTTTGTAAATGTGACAGCTCAGATTGGTCAACCTATGTGAGATAAAAAATTAAACCACTAGGCGGTTACTTAAGGTCATCCAGTGATATGTTTGTTTGCCTAGTTGCCCCGACCTACTACCCGCCAAAATCTCGAGCTATTATTGGCTCCCCTCCTCGTTTTTCCTGCGCTGTTTATAACAAAGTACATATAATGACATGAGAATAGGTGATGTTAGCAACAAGGAATCCACGCAAAACAATTTTATTAAGTGAACCCATGTCTTCCAAATAATACCTAGATATTAGATTAGTTTTTTTAATTTTTTTAGTTTTTCTATTGGATTAGTTGTTATTTACTTCTAAGAGTTTTTAATTTTTAAGGTCCTACATACATTATTATAATGTCGAGTGAGTCAAGTGATAAAGAAATTTTGAACCTCTATAAGCTGATCAAATCAAGAATAAGAAACCACAATATGTATTGGCTTCATTCCCACATTCAAAAAAGCACGCTATTTGTCGAAGCCAAACAACTGTAAGAAAATGACGTCAGATTTCTTACATTTAATGAATGAAGCGAATGAACCCCTGCTATCCATCATCAAAACACGACTATGAGTGAGCGTGTCAGTAGAAAGAATATTGATCTCATTAATAGCCATTATTTTTTGTTCCTCAAAACATTTTTACTTTTTATTTCATCTTTCATAGGATAAAACTTAATTACAAAAAAAAAAAACCAAAACAGATTAGCAGTGAAATTAAAAATAGAGAAGACTTTTCTCCACTTAAAACTAACTATAACTATTGTTTACAAAAGCTTGCTTTCAATAGTTAATACTATTAAATATTTGATTACCCTATAGAATGGGAATGAACAAATTTAAATAAACGCCGACCTTGGCATCAACTTTGATAATTATATACAACGATAAAAAATTCAAGAAAACCATGATAATAAATTGCACCTTAGTGCAGACAAACAGACTAATCAATATTTTAGTTGGCTCTTTTTATTCGGTTTTATTTTTTTTTTTCATAAATGAATTATTTGAAAAACAGAGAGCTTGTCTACTTTTTAAGACTAGTTTTTTTCATTGAAGAGTCAAACGAAGTTGCATGTTACTTGAGAACGCTGTAACGTGGACAACGTTGCATACTCACACGGCTTTGCAACGGCTTTATTAATTATTAATATATTCGTGACTTAAGTGATTAAGAAAAACCTGTGCAACTCAGTCGGCTCGATATCACACAACCTTCCAAAAGACATTTTTTTTTTAAACCGACTCCTGGAAATATCAATTCACAAAAACTAGTTGTACCTCTACGGTAGAAACAACTATTTTTGTGGCATCTAAACTAACTCTGGTGGAAGTTGGAGAGAAACAAATGGGCGCTGATGATTGAAACTTATATGGGACCAACAATGGGCCAATTATGACCTACCATACAAATTTAATTAAATCGGACAAGAAATGTTGAAAAATTGACGACAGACAGACAAGGAACCAAACATGTTCTCTGGTGTCTGAAACGGATTTCTGTTTGAAATTTTCCAATTGCGTTGAAATTTGCACCTGCATTTATATTTTTCTATGAGATAAATAATTTTTTCATATTTTAACTTACTATCTGTCCCAATTTTGGAATTATATGTTTTAGGAAGAGCTCCGGGCCACCCTACGTCCGATTTAAAAATAATAATAATAACTAGATGAAGTAAAAGTTATTAGATTGAATTATTTATTATGTTATTCTTCTATCCCAGAATATTATTAATTTGGGTTTGCCTTATTTCACCCACCCTAATTGAAAATAACGACTTCACTTAACCCTTTGACTGCGGAGGTATCACCAGGTGATATCTAGCAGTTTCAACTGAGTGGCGGAAGGTATCACCTGGTGATACCAAGGGGCTCTGGGAAGGGGGTGCGTTGTTCAAAGGAGGGGATGCAGAGCTTGTTCCAATGGGTTGTTTAGTCTTGTGGCCGCCTCAGGGAAGGTCTCAACTACATTCCACTCGAGCCGTTTCTCGATAGCTTTTTTTTTTTTCTTGTGTTATGCGGGTTTGCAGACTTCGCACTTTTATTACACACAAATAGTAAGGTAAGCTATCTTTTCTTATTATATTAATTAATAATTTAATGTTTCTTTATTGCCTAGCGACGGTTAACGTATAATTTTTCAAATATGTACTGAAAAAATGTTAAAATTTTGGAAATTTTCATTTTGTTGCGTAACAAAATTGAAGTATGTTGCTTCAAGATTAGAGAGGTATCAGTTCAATAATTTCCTAACTTACATGATCCCTCGAAATAAAGTATTTTAAATTTAATTTTTACGTATTAAAAGCACTTTGAAGTTTGTTTTATAATTCAAAATATATTTTATCGTGTCTTTGTTGGAATGAGTTATAACTTTTTCTCAAGTAACTGTGGTAGATCCCAGCAAAATATTTTATCCACGATTGATATATAATATAAACATTTTGTCTCGGTTTTGATTCATGATTCTTCTCGTAGTTATATTCATTGCGCGTGTTTTATTTCTTCGTTATTTCCGCACTAGTCCAGATAACTCACAGCCTTCAACCACGCTTGAGCAGCCAGGAGAACTTACGAAAAATAAAACTTTACGTGATACAGCCATTAACACTGTGTTCTGCTTCAACCAAGAATGTTTGCAGTACTTCTTCCTTTGGACACTGTTCATTTAAGACTGTCTTTAGAGCAAAAAATACCAATAACCCTGGTATCACTAGGTGATATCTTCCGCCCAACAGTAAGGTTAAGTCAACTGTATGGCGTGAGGTATCACCTGGTGATATCTTAAATTTTCCTTAAATTTTGGGTAAAAAAAGTTAAATTTTCCCATTTTTTATAACTAGTAGTCGTTTTTATGCCATAAATGAGTAAAAAAAAGAAGAACAAATTTCCGCACCAGATTTGACCCCTAAGGATTTAGTCCCGCAGTCAAAGGGTTTTAAAAAGGTACGAGGTCACATTAAATTTTGGAACAACCCTGATGATAAAGACGCATCCTGATTTCACTGAGACTCAAACAATGTAGCACTACCAGTGCAATAAGATAAAATAAAAAGTTACTAAAAGCAGACTATAAAAATATTTAATTTAGAAAAAAGATTTTTGACAGTTTATGTATTATTGTCGAGAATAATATTAAAACTGTGATTACATCACAATGTTCGCACTAACCTCATTTAGTTTTACAATTTTTACTTTTATTTAGAAGTGAGTTATAAAAAAATATATTCATTTTCAGAAATATTACTTTTTTTTTGTACTTTACATAATTATATTTTTCAAATTTAAAATAAAACTCAGTAAAAAGTTGTTAATTTAATTAAAACTTTGTTTACACTGATTGCAAGTGAAAGATATAAAATAAAACTAAAGGTCGGGCCGTAAAATAAATTGGATTATGAAAGAAAATATTAAAATAAAAGTTAAGATGTTTTACTATAAAATATAAAGTTATTTTAACGATACAAGGATTAAGAGTCTAAGTGTCTATCAAACATTAAAAGAAGCAACAATCAGCAGCTCTATACCGCCATATAATATCTCCTTAGTATAACAGTAAGGTAATATCACGATATTATCGCCTTAGTGAATAACAGTAAGCGAATATTAAATTATCTCCATAGGCTAGGCGCCCACTGGAGACAAAATAGTCGGCATATTGTTTTGTCTCCGTCTCTAGTGTGCGCCTAGTGCCTAACAGTAAGTGAATGTTACGATAACATTAGCCAATGCTATAACACAAAAAGATCATAGTTGTTCTCATGACCGACTAACAATGATTTTATACAGTTTGCATTAAAATATTGGTTATGGTTACAGTTTGAATTAAAATATTGGTTATGGTTACAGTTTGAATTAAAATATTGGTTATGCTTACAGTTTGAATTAAAATGTTGGTTATGGTTACAGTTTGAATTAAAATATTGGTTATGGTTACAGTTTGAATTAAAATATTGGTTATGGTTACAGTTTGAATTAAAATATTGGTTATGCTTACAGTTTGAATTAAAATGTTGGTTATGGTTACAGTTTGAATTAAAATATTGGTTAAGGTTACAGTTTGAATTAAAATATTGGTTATGGGGGCTTAAATCTAAAAGATAAGACACGTAGATATAAGAATGTGCCACTCTAATTTGCAGACTATTTTGACAATTTACTGGTCAATTTTACTGCTTGAGTTTATTCTCTCCTCGAATTTGAATTCATTGTACTCTACTCTCATTTTTTTTTTTTTTTTTTTTTCAATTCAGCGACGTCTACTTTTTTTAAAAAAAAAAAGATATTTAAGGGGTGGGTTTTTTTGAGTTTATAGTGTAAGTATTTCTCTTTTATATAATACAACGTAATAAAGGCAAAGGGTCTAAGAGTAGTGTGCTGTATACGACGTACAATATATACATTTTATATATCTGTGTGCGTGTGTGTGTCTGTGTATGAACGTGGGGTGGAGGAAGGGTGGGTGTAACCCCACGTGGCAGTGCAGTGCTGCATCCAGGCGGTCAGAGCAAAGAACTAACACGAGGAAGACAACCACGCCCAGCTGCCCTGTGTGATGTGTATACACAAACACAACTCTAGCAAATTAACACTAACATAGAAAGACAGTGTCGTCGCAAATAAATAAACATTATATCATCTGTTATCATGTCATGACGGAACAAACATTCCCAAAACTATAGCTAAGTTATCGGTTCGATAAACTTGGCTACAACTTGGTCAAATATTTACACAAGTGATAAGGAGTTTATTTCCTCAATATCTTTATTTTATTAATTTATTATTTAACTATAAAAATAATGTACCACCGCTGTAAAATGAAAGGTAGTAGGTTACATTGATTTCCCGTGCTTCTATCTCTAGCGCGGTTTCATTTATTTAAAATTGAATAATCTAGGAAAATAGATTCTCCCCGGGATAGCGACGTTTAACTGTAAAATCGGGATCTAAATACAATAAAATTTAAACACATTCACTTGAAATCATCTTCTCTATTAACACAGCTCTGAACATGCTTATAGTATAAGGAGCGAAACATCGAATATTTAATCCAGACAGTAAAACGACTTAAGTTAGGCATCGCTCATTAAATCACTTAAATAAATTACTTATTGAACACCAGTGAACCAAATTTTACGAAATCTTGAAACAATTTAATCAACAGATCATATTTCGTGTTATCCATAGTTTAAAATCAACAGAAAATAATTAAAACGAATATAATTAACGAATCGTTTATATACATATTTGAAGTTGAGCTTGTTTTGGGTAAGCTGATAGAATTAAAATAAAATAAAGCCGAGCATCAAATTAAAATAATTATGACCTAACACAAAGGATTTGTAAGCCATTCAACACAATAGGACCGTTTATAGATGATGGCAATTTTAATGCTAATTTAGCTATAAATTGTAAATCATCAATCACTATAATGTCGTGACTCAAACTCCATTAAATTCATTTTAACCGTCCAAACGCAATAAAACAACTCCGTCCAATATATCAAGTCCGAAGTCTCTATCTCAAAGCGTTCCTAAGATTTCTTTTTTTTTTTTTGTAATTATGGCGAAAAGAACAAACAGAAAAATATGCTATGAATGAAACTTTTCTTAAACAAAAAAGCAGTGATTTTATAAGATGTTTTCATAGATTTCTTAAAAAAAAGATGGGGCATACAAAAAAACCTATTTTTAAATCTAGATACCGCAAAAATGAATTGGTACAAAACAAAACCAAATATATATAATAGTAGGTACTTAAGGCGTTCTCCTCTCTAATTTAAAACGACACATAACTCATTATCGTGAAAAAACAACCCCTTACTTTTAAAGAGTTTAAGAGTTTTGTTGTTTAAGAGTATAGGGGCTCCCCTATATTTTTCTTGTAGGGTTTATTAAACAACACTTTTGTTGGTATTTTCGGTATTTTGATACAGGTGCTTAAAGACCTCCAGACAGACAGACAAACGCCGGAAATAATAAGGGTTCTCGGATTTGCCTAAATATTCTAAAAATGTAATGCTTCATTTAATAAAGGAAATTAAAAACTGAGAAGGTTCATTTGAGGATTGAAGCTATAGTCTCTTACTTATAATAATGAAACGCTTATACAAACTAGGTATTGTCATTGTAGTTATTTACCAAAACAATTCTAGGCAACATGGTCATATTGTCTGCAAGAGGTGGTGTCGAGTGCAATGAATGCATAATATTGCGTTACTAAATTTAATTCATTTTCCAGTAACAATCCTATCCACCCCGGTAAACCGAGTGAATTTGTGCTAACCTACAACGTTAACTCGTGTAGAGGACGCATTTGATTCAAAATTATACTAATTAAATCCAATTATATAGTTAAGGACCAACAGGGTTACAATTAAATCAATTGTCAAACCAACTCTAAAACCATCAACTCTAAAAGTAGTTTGGACTATATCGTTGGAAATAATTAATCGTATCAAGCCAATAATTCAATATTCGATTGTAACATTTGACTACGTTGAGCTCTCAACACTTTTTGACAAAGGGAGTGAACTGCTGTGTTACCACAAACGAGGGATGTAAAAGGGAGAGGGAGCGTTTCCCCCTACCTACCTCCCTGGTCGGGTAAACAGAAACGGCCAAACCTTGAATAATTGAAAAACCAACTTCCTTACCGAGTCAAGCAAACAACAGACTTGTCTGACTGTCAACCCTCCAACTCTTCCACTAAAAATATACTGGTTTGGTCTGTAACTGAATATAGACGGAGTTCAGGCATTGCATGCGATTAGAGCAGCTACAGGCTTCCCTCTACATAGGGCTGCTCTGTCGAGTGTCCACTCACCGCTCGATACTTCTCAACAGACGCTATTATATTTCTGCACCTTAGATTGGAAAATAAAAATCTCAGATTAAACCAATATAGTGGGGACTGGATAACAAAAACCTTAATATTTGGAAATTCAGGATAAGTCTAAGAGATTTCCGTTTCCTTTGGAATCCCCATGACATATGCCACTTTAAATGACTCCTAACTCCAAGTGTTTAGTAGAAGCCTCTAAATTAATTCAGAGTCGATTGAAAGAGTCTCTGTAACACGAAGCTCTATCTCTATTAATATTAAACTTGTGACTTGTGACAACGTAGAAGACCACACTTTTAGTACATTGATAAATATCGATATAGTATTGGCCAATCACAGAGGAGACTCAAGCAAAACTAAATATTTTACCTTTTTAGCATAACCTACCATATGTTACATTAATTTTACTATTACATATATAAGGTTTGTTCCAACAACACTTCAAACTAGTTTGAAACTGTCCGACGCATGCGCATCGGACCAAAATTGAACTCTTGTTGCTTATGCGCATGCGTCGGACAGGTTCAAACTAGTTTGAAGTGTGGTTGGAACAAACCTATTATAAGAACATAATTATACTCGAAGAACTAGACAGAAAATCGATATGTATAAAATACACTGAAACGTAAGTTTAAACCCTTGCTAATTATCAAACTTTGATCACTCGAAGTAAAATCATGTTTCCATGAATTTAAACATTATCGAGGCCCAATTGTAATTACATCACATTTTACATCAAGTCATCCTGAGCACCATTATAAATAAGCTTGTAAGTTTAGAGCGGGAGCGGCGACTTACGATTAATAAGGACTACAAAGAATAAGTCATCATTATTTTCACAGGGTTATTACACTCAAAAGAAGAAGATAAAATCAAGATTTCACAATACAGACGTTAATTATAATCGAGTAGAGTCCCGATAACGCACTTCGATATGATTTGTCACTGCTAAGCTAAACCAACCACATTTTTTCTAATAAAATAAATGTTTGTTTTGGTTTTTTTTTGTTTTCAAATAGATAAAACTTATCTAAATATTAAGATATAATAACTTATCTAATTAATTTACTAAATTTTACTTTATTTTCTAAAATATAATTAATTAGGCCTGTTATCATGGGCCTAAGGGCTCTTATTTATGAAACAAGGAAGCCTAAAAACGAAAGCAGATAAAACAATTGTTGATTGTTGCAACGTTTTCTAGTTAAAACAGCGACACCTTGTATTGCTTTTGAAAGCTTTTCTGTATCTACCATGAAACTACACATTTATTACCAATTTTAGAATAGATTGTAAAATGTTGTCGATTATTACTATAATTAACTTATTATGTATTATGATTATCATTCAGAGAAGAAGAAGATTGTTCAAATTAATTGGCTAAAATAAATTAAAGAGATATATGTACATATTCTGAAATGGCAAATAATAATTATTTTATGGTCCACTTTTAGCAAATTTAGCGATCTTTATCACTTTACAACAGTGTCGGTGATCGTTTACTAAAAAAAAAAAAAAATAAATAAATAAATAAAAAAAAGGTGTTTGCCTCATTCAATAGGCGTAATTAGAATTTTTACTAGGATTAAGTACGCAGTATTATAATAATATACCTAATATAATATTGAAATAAGCGTCAGCAAAGATCAATTTTACTTTTAACAAAAACCGTGATTATATTTTCTATATTTACAAAACGAAGTGACATTTTGACATATAAAAAAAATAAACAAAGCGAGTCAAGGAACAGGCTCCATTTAATATTGCCAAGTTTACGCGAGCATTGCGCGTGAATACTTGGGCGGATAACGTTGTCCAACGAACTCGGCCTGGGCATTGGTAAAATGAACATGTGTACCAAATTTCAACTAACTCGGTCTTCTTTTACTCAAGTTATCGTCATCAGTCAATTTCGTGACGGTGATTTTGTGACGGTGATTTTGGTCGTTTTTTTCGGATTCACTCCCGGGCTCCAGAACGTGCTATAAGGAACTTCGTTCCAAAAGGTAAAGGGTATTCTACAACTAGATTTCAATTTAATTAACTATAGACTATACACAAACGTACGAGTATACCCTAAATAAACAAAAAACAATTTGAACCGGAGCGAAATATTTTTTGATTAAAGTGATGAAAGAAAGTAGAGAGGCTTCTCTCACTACCTCATCTCTATATTAATTAGTTACAGTAGTCCCTCTCTTAACATACCTATATAATTAATTATATACATATATATATANATATGAGGTTATTCTTGAAAAATGTTTCCTGCCTGATATAAGAGTGAAATGCCATCGCCGATTCATTATGACATTACTGCCAAAGAGACGCATGAAAAGAGTTTAAAGAGTTGGCACAATAAATATGCCAATTCCAACGATTAACCCAAATCGAACGACACGATGTAAAAATTGTCATGTTTAGAATTTAAACTATAATAGTTTGTTTTAACACGCTAACACAGTTTATTTGGTGCGGTTTGGGTTCGGTCCATCACATCAACCCTCGAGGCCCATTTTAAACGATTTTAATTTAAAATTTCCCTGCAGAAAGATTAATCCAACTAATATATTAACAATAAACTGGAAAATGGACAAATTCGATTAGTTCGTGAGTAGGCTCACGACCACTTAAAAGCAATATCCAAATACCTAAGTACCTACAACCTACATCAAAACTCAAACAGGTGATAAACGGTTTTTACTGGATGATGAAATCGAGTAGACTTGTAAACTAACCGTCCCCGTATCTCCGTTTTTATGGTTTTATGGGGAAATAAGTACCTCTCTCTGTGGAGGAGCGAACAATCTAATTATCCTATCTTGTTGTTGTTCCCTGCTACATAAAATACAAACCCCTAACCCGCGAGTAGTTTTTAAGATATGTTTGTTCACAAAAATGTTGGATAGACTGACACGAAACCAAAACAGTTCCTCTGAAACGGATTTCTTTCGTGGAATTTTGGAATTTCCTTTTCCAGAACTCATCACAATGCTTCCCTTCCTTCACAAGCTCTGAAACAATTAGGGGTTTAACTACGTTTCAGTAAAATATATTTTTCTTCTTCAGGGTATAAAAAATAATGGTGAACTTAAACCCATTTCGATTTCAGTAACCGTCTAGTGTATATTGACTAACTTAACAAATAGTTACAGATCGTTAGAGATGGTTAGAGGTAGTTAGAGAGGCTTAGAGGTGACCTATTGTTTGAAAATAAAACATTTTACTGTGTAACTTGAAATTTATAGAGCAATGATTATATTGCGTAAGTTGAAGAAGCATCGAATTGGGTTATTAATACTCATCCGCCTATTTGATGTTAGGGTCCGTAGGCAAAACTCTTATTTACTGCCTTTGACTGTGTGTCGTTAACGGACCTAATCTCCGAAATTACTCAATACAAACATTTAAAATCTTTGCAGTTATGTCATGAGTAATAACAACTCAAACAAAGTAAAAAAAGCAGAGAAGCCCTAAAAAATCACCCCTTAAAAAAGGGTTTTAAGTTTAACAGGTTAAACTTATATTTGATTGGTAATGCGTTACTTGGGGTGTTAAATGAAAGCAGACGCACTGAGTACAAATATACTTGGTTTCGTTTTTGCACTAATTCATCTTTTTGCCATGAGTCCTGATCCTGAGCACCATTATAAATAAGCTTGTAAGTTTAGAGCGGGAGCGGCGACTTACGATTAATAAGAACTACCAAGAATAAGTCATCATTATTTTCACAGGGTTATTACACTCAAAAGAAGAAGATAAAATCAAGATTTCACAATACAGACGTTAATTATAATCGAGTAGAGTCCCGATAACGCACTTCGATATGATTTGTCACTGCTAAGCTAAACCAACCACATTTTTTCTAATAAAATAAATGTTTGTTTTGGTTTTTTTTTGTTTTCAAATAGATAAAACTTATCTAAATATTAAGATATAATAACT
Organism: Gerris buenoi; assembly: GCA_001010745.2. Taxonomy (NCBI): domain Eukaryota; kingdom Metazoa; phylum Arthropoda; class Insecta; order Hemiptera; family Gerridae; genus Gerris; species Gerris buenoi. The sequence continues at coordinate 115,404 of KZ651465.1, read as the reverse complement.
TATCTAATTAATTTACTAAATTTTACTTTATTTTCTAAAATATAATTAATTAGGCCTGTTATCATGGGCCTAAGGGCTCTTATTTATGAAACAAGGAAGCCTAAATACGAAAGCAGATAAAACAATTGTTGATTGTTGCAACGTTTTCTAGTTAAAACAGCGACACCTTGTATTGCTTTTGAAAGCTTTTCTGTATCTACCATGAAACTACACATTTATTACCAATTTTAGAATAGATTGTAAAATGTTGTCGATTATTACTATAATTAACTTATTATGTATTATGATNAATAACAACTCAAACAAAGTAAAAAAAGCAGAGAAGCCCTAAAAAATCACCCCTTAAAAAAGGGTTTTAAGTTTAACAGGTTAAACTTATATTTGATTGGTAATGCGTTACTTGGGGTGTTAAATGAAAGCAGACGCACTGAGAACAAATATACTTGGTTTCGTTTTTGCACTAATTCATCTTTTTGCCATGAGTCCTGACACAAAAATAGAAAACAATTTTTTTTTTTTTTAATTTTCCTGGTTTAAAAAACTCATTAGTTTTTTTTTATTTTAAATTGTCAACCCTTTATTTGAACTAAAAGCACAGACTTTGCATATTTATTTGAGAACAAAAAAATGTATTTTGCAATGGTTATATTGGGTGTGTCGACGAAGCATGAAACTTGTCAATATCTGAACTAACTGCTATTTTGTAACACAAAATAGCAGCGTTTAACAAAATGTAGAAGGTTTGGTTGAAGTTACAAAGTCGAATTGAGGGTATTTTGCTGTTGAGGGATTCTTTACAGAAACTCTAGTTCTGGTGGAAGTAGTGTTTGGTTCAGACTACCTCTCTCTGTGGAGGAGCGAACAATCTAATTATCCTATCTTGTTGTTGTTCCCTGCTACATAAAATACAAACCCCAAACCCGCCTCTCGATAAATTTCTACAACCTCTCTTCTTACAAATGTATTTATGTACAACTCACAAATATAATAAACGAAGCATCCAACCAATAAATAAACGCAACTTCATAATAAATACAAACTCAATCTGGTAAGTGAATTTGAAATCCCAAGAAGAAATCATTGATCGATTCTGATTTTTTTATTTCTGAACTTAAAACGTTTGAGAGTTTTCCTAATGACACATGTGCACAACTTGCCACAACTGAATAGATTTTGGAAATTTCACGCTTAATATTTTCAATATGGCTTACGACTAAAATTGTAATTAGTTAGTACGGCGTGTTAGACATTTAAAATTATGTCTAAGAGTAAAACGAGGTTTTGAAGAGTAGGGAAGGAATAACTATTAATAATGTAAGGAATAACGGGAAGGAATAACTATAATAATGTAACTATTATTATGTTAATGTACATTTCTTACCAGAATTTTGAAAACAAATATGGGCGAAATTAGGGTTTTGTAAAATAATTGATGCTTACATGCCACATTACAAATAATTTTAAAGCTCTATTCAGATAAATTATGAAAATATGAGGTTATTCTTGAAAAATGTTTCCTGCCTGATATAAGAGTGAAATGCCATCGCCGATTCATTATGACATTACTGCCAAAGAGACGCATGAAAAGAGTTTAAAGAGTTGGCACAATAAATATGCCAATTCCAACGATTAACCCAAATCGAACGACACGATGTAAAAATTGTCATGTTTAGAATTTAAACTATAATAGTTTGTTTTAACACGCTAACACAGTTTATTTGGTGCGGTTTGGGTTCGGTCCATCACATCAACCCTCGAGGCCCATTTTAAACGATTTTAATTTAAAATTTCCCTGCAGAAAGATTAATCCAACTAATATATTAACAATAAACTGGAAAATGGACAAATTCGATTAGTTCGTGAGTAGGCTCACGACCACTTCAAAGCAATATCCAAATACCTAAGTACCTACAACCTACATCAAATCTCAAACAGGTGATAAACGGTTTTTACTGGATGATGAAATCGAGTAGACTTGTAAACTAACCGTCCCCGTATCTCCGTTTTTATGGTTTTATGGGGAAAAAAGAGACATTGCAAAGCTTAGAACTTGTCTCACACTGGAGTCAGTCCAGAGCAAGGTAATTTGTGATAGGTGTACTTGGTTTTTCTCTTCACCTAATTTATTGAACCTTGGCTTTGTGTTCAAGATACGGAGCATAATCATCTTCCAAGGTCTAATTCCTCCCTGAAGAGGAATCGGACCCTCTTTCGCAGTAGCAATTAAATGTGTTTTAAGCAATATCTCGAAAAACGACTTCCATAGAGACCTTAGGAGACAACTTCTATGGTTAATTTTTACTGAAATGGACTATAAAGATGCACCATGAGTGTCTGTTTATAACAGTAATATTTACGTATCATGAGCAAAACTTAACCGATTGCGAAACATTTTTGACCAATTTAGTAAAATTGCAGGTTATATACTTTATATCCATGTGAGCTCTCCTCTTCTTCCATCGTTCAGATAAAAACGTACAAGAAACAATGTTCGATAAATTAGTTGAAGAAAAAAACAAGCGCACCCATCGCATTAATTTGTATAACTTGGCTACAATTATTACTTCTGTATGCCTAATTTTTCTGTAAAATCATAACCATTGTTTAATTGTATGACATTTTTTTAGTGTTATTTTTCGAATTTTATTTATTGATATTTCACGACCCTTCCTGTTCTAGTGGAGCATTAAACCACTATAGATGTCAAGAAGATTAATATCGCTTAGTCGAAATTTCAATTTAAGTTTGATGACATGATAACCGATGATGATGTAAATGTACGTTGCATTCATCCGTTGTGCAAACTCAAGCTGTAATTATTCATCCCTTTATCTTCCTGAGATGAAAGAGAAACATCAAACATATCCCGGTGGTGGGGGGGGGGGTATAAAGAAATAAAGGGGGAAGCGTGATAAGAGGAGTGAGATGAAGGTGATAAGGAGGCGGAGAAGTGTGGGTGTGTAAGTCAGCTGATGTGAAGGTCATGTAGAGGCCAAGGACAAGGGAAGGGAGGGGGTGAACTACTTCTGTTCCAGGCTCCCCTTAATCCATCTACTCTGCCTACAGCTGCAGTATCCAGCCCCACCCTCTAACACTCTATTGTTCCCTTCCGCGCACTAAAACTGGCCTCGCAATTATTATTCCTATTCCTATAATTTAAAAATTCCACAATTACATTTAAAAATTCTACTCTTAGTAAATGATTTTGTATACTAAGAGTAGCACTTTTCTATATTAATGTTACCCTTTGTCATTCAATAAAAATTAATTACTAATAATACAAAATAAAACAGACTGGTATGGATTGTCATTAATTTTAACTTTTTAACTATTTAAAGGTACATCAACACTAAAATTTCTTAAGCACACAAATAGATTAAGGAACTATTAGACATAATAATTTTGTCAGTACATTGGTCAGAATTAAAATGTTTTGGATACTTTTTCATTTTATACATTTTGAAAACCGAATTCGGTCTTAACTTTTTTCGTGTATGTGGATATGAGTGTCTGTCGCCCCCAGCCAAACATTATAGGCACAAGAACTACATTACATGCTGAGTTTAAATGTAAATTTAAACTGTGTAATGAAGCTGTCGAGTGAACTCGCTACGATAAGTAATGTAAAACGCGTTTTTACTATGTAACTTGTTAATTCACCAACTAAAATTACTAGTATTACTTGTTTTAAGTGCAAAAATTCCGTCCAAAGTGACTTGTGTCTTCATTTTGGCCTTAAGCTGATTCATAACCAAATCCTCCAGTTTCTTTTTTTTCTAGTAGTTCGTAAGATGAATCTTCCAATATGCTATTAGAATATTTTTTATCTTTGAAATTCCACAAAAGTAGTTCGTACATTACTATGTAGTGTTCTGTTTAAAGGTAGCATTCCTCTCTATTTATTTAACATTAAAACTGACAATATAGAATAACATAAATATTATTAAGTGATAACAGTTAGATAACACAAAACTCAACAATAGCGTCTGAGCGGGTGTTTTTGCGAGTTTACAAAATGAGTGTAATTAACTGGGTTTATGGTATTGGTGCGTACCACATTGCTTCAGCAATAATAGATTTTGAACAATTTAATATTTTTAAAGATAAATTATACTATTTTTTAAATTTCTTTATATTTACTTCGCGTCTGTTTGTTTATTTGTCATTTGTCTTTGATGTCTGTCGTCAAAATCATTGGAGGGCTAATCAAATCGAGCATAAACTTACTTGGCACATCATACTCTGCATCAATAAATAACATTCTATAAAATTAATTGATTAATTATAAATTAATAAATTTAAAAATCAATTAATATTAATAAATAAATAAANTAATCAAATCGCGCAAAAACTTACTTGGCACATCATACTCTGCATCAATAAATAACATTCTATAAAATTAATTGATTAATTATAAATTAATAAATTTAAAAATCAATTAATATTAATAAATAAATAAATTAATTTATTAACTATAAATTAAATTGTCGGTGACTCAAGACTCGCACAACCAAAATTCATAAATATAAAGGATTTATAATAAAAAAAAAAAAATTGTTTGTATAGGCTATTATAATTTGAAACTAAATTCAAGGGTTTAAATCTATAGAGAATGTTGAAAAAAAGACATTGCCTAAAGGATACCTTTTGGCTAGTTTTTAGGTGTACAACCACCTACTACGAACAGAACCCCCTCTATAAAAATATATTATATGTATTATTAAGAATAATAATAAGATCAAGATAGATGCAGCATTATAATAAATGCTTGGTAGCCTGCAAATACAAAATCCAAGTAAGAAGAAGGAAAAATTAACATTTACTTAAACTGAGCAATGTAAAAAATTAAAATAAAAATGCAAAAATATTAATACAACCAGACTAAGGCTTGATAAAAAAAAGGAAAAAGTTGATAACTTTCAAGTGTTTGACTCTTAACTACTTCGTCAGGGAGAGATGAGACAACTTGCCGGGGTCTGAATAAATTATGAACCTGCTTATACGAGGGCAACTTATATAAGGACTGAGACTGAGCAACAACAACTGGAGACTGCATCGCAAACAAACCACTCGACCTAGTTCTCACAACTTAACATTTCTTTTTTTTATTCTGAAGGTAAAAAAAATGATGAGCTAGATGAGCTGTGTAACTAGTAGAGAAGTGCATCAAAAGAAATCACACTCGTTGTGTAGTTTGTTCTGATGAGCCTCACTACAAGCAGCTCCTCAAAACTAGCTGCTCTCCACTACTAGCCGCTCCTCAAAACTAGCTGCTCCACACTACTAGCCGCTCCACACTAATAGCAGCTCCTCAAAACTAGCTGCTCCACACTACTAGCCGCTCCACACTAATAGCAGCTCCTCAAAACTAGCTACTCCACACTACTAGCCGCTCCACACTAATAGCAGCTCCTAACTAATAACAAATCTTCACTACTAGCAGCTACTTACTACTACAGCGACTCCTCAGTACTAGCCTTGAAAATGACAGTGGCACTTGATAGCAAACCACAGTCTAGACTTCCTATACTTACGAACTAGGTCTGCCACAAGCCTCTAACTATAAAGCCTTGTTCTCTCTCTCTCTCTCCTTAACTTACGTCTACACATCGTCACTAAACAGCAATATAAAACCAAGAACACTTTCCAAAAATAATGGCTCCGACAAACTCGAACAAAATATGCTCTCATATAATACTTTAATCCTATAATGATCTAATTTAAATTGATTTATCATTACGCATATTTAAATTATACCAAAGTATGCTCTCATACATTGTCATGTAAAATTTTAATCCAATAGGACTAATCCAACGGGACTAAAACCCAAAAGAAAAAAAAATAGGATTAAATCATAATATCTAATTTAAATTGATTTATCATTACGCAAATTTAAATGATACTTAACATTACGTTTTCGATTTGCAGATAAATCAGATATATTTTTATCAGTATCACGGTCAAAGAGATCATGTCCAGGAACAAAACATACATGATTAGATTCGGTATTTAATTAATTTATTCGGTATTTAAAAGAATTTTTTAATAAAAATCGTCGAAAAAGTTTAAAAAATGGATTTTTGCAAGAGTTTTTGGAGTAGTACCCCACAATTTGGAACTAAAATTCATTTATCAATTTCGTCAAGATTAATGATTTTTCAGAATATGAATATTAAATTTAATCGAAATTGGCTCAGAAGAGTATGCTCTACGCATGTACACAGACTTCAGACAATAACACAATAGAAATTACGACTGGCAATTATTAACTAAAGAGATATCAGTGAGTTTATCTCTATAAAAATTTAAATCAAACTTTACACGGCAATAATATAACTTGTTAAACAGACACTCGGTCAGAACAGCTGAATTTTGATTTAGAGAGAAATATTTATTTACATATTTATATATTATTACATACAGCTCTTCAGATCAATAGTCCGATCTACATTGTTATACGCTTCCGAAATTTGGGCCTTACAATAAATGAAGGAAATTGAAAGTGTTTAAATGTCATACTAATCACTTCGTAAGGCTTGAACTAGGGATCGAACCTTTAAGTGTAGATGTTATTAAAAGGGCCCCTTAACTGGATGAAGACGATACTAGAACAGCCTCAAACAAGTATACCGCGTCTATGTTTGTCTGCGTTAGTAAAGCTGGACAGAAAAAGTACAAACAAAGTCAGCTTCAACTGGTTTAGTCAATTAAATCAACACCTCATGAAGGTAGGAATAGACAATCTAGATACAGATCAGAACACATTCAAGCTCACCAAAATCTTTTTAAAAAATTCCCTAGATTCGTGGTCTTGTCACTGCCTGTCTTTGGACGTAGAATCTGCACTAGCATCCTTATACAACCCTCTGTACAGGCGACTAAGTTCATTAGGTGTAGGCGAGGATTACATTGAGCAAAGAATGTCTATACATAAACTGAGAGTAGTTAGCCAATTAAGAATAAGCCACAAAGAAAAGATCCGGATTTACCATAAAGGCTACAAGTATGAAATGGATTCAACTCTACTATGCACTGTATGCAACTTAAAGCAAAATGAAGACCTAACTCATTTTCTATTTATCTGCCCAATATACGACTCGCTTAGAAAGCATTACTTGCAGCGTTCTTTCACAATTGTTTAACAAGGAAATGGACTGCGCTCTAGAGAAACTCTTAACAGACTTAAATCTGAACAAAATTAATAATATTTATTATTACACCTTAGGGGCTCTTAAAATAAGATCATTTATTATGAACGAATAATTAATTATTAAACATAAATGTTACCTCGGACTTAACATAATTTATAATATAAAGTATAATACTCAACAACAATAATAATAAGACATTTAAATAAACAAATAATTAAAACAATAATAATAACATTGAAACTAGCAATAATGAAGTGATCATAATAACATTGGAAAAAGGTTTAATCTTTACATAAACAAACATGTTCTAGAAGCCACAATGATTTTATTTACTCCTACTATTTACTTATAGTTTTATATTTTTATGTCTACTTTATATTAGACTCCTTAATCAATAACTATGNACGACCACAATTAAAAATTTATTTTTATCTGACATTTAAAACACAACTGTGTCAAGATTCAACTCACAAAAATAAACAATGATAATTTCAGTAACCATGGTAGCCACAGACCTCCCCCATTTTATTTACATATTTACAAATTTATATTATTATTTTAAATATTTATTTATATACTATTTATTTAGAGAAAGGTTTATTTACTATGTTAATAAATAAATTACAATCGGATTAGCTGTTACAGATTTATAATAGAATCGAGAAAAAAGACACCATTCGAGTTAAACGTGAACAGCGAGAACTTTTGCTGGTTTTTTTTTATATTTTCTTAAAAAAATAGGTTTAGAAGGTCAGGATGAAAATAGGAAGAAATTTTTAGAAAATATATAGGAGAAAAAAAAATTCGAGAGACGTGAAACACTAAAAAACCCAGTTCGATCCTCTCCCCTACCAACCATGTCGGAATAAACAAGGCAAAAAATGATACCCACGTATCTTTATATTCGTTGCTTGAAACAAGGACCGACCTTTAGATATAATAACTAACGATATATAAAACTAACTCCATGGTGCAACAGCCCTTGGAGCACTTACGTCTAACAAAGGGCTTATACAAATATATAGGAGCTTAAACAACTATGTAAAGGAGACGTATAAAACTAACTCCATGGTGCAAAAAGCCCTTGGAGCACTTACGCCTGACAAAGGGCTTATATATCTGGGAGCTTAAACATCTATGTAATGGAGACGGGGTTATTGTCGCTCCATCACCAGTATAAACCTTGTAATTGACATGCGCAACCGGCTGATCACTTCATATAAGCAGGAAATTATGAAGGACTTGTCTAGTTATAGGGAAGAGAGTTGCCTTAACTTCTTAGTTACGTACAGTGGACACGTCTCAAGCACAATTCTTGACAGCAGTGGAGCCTAACAACGAACTATTTCCGTAACCTTTCCGCCTTCACTAACTACCCCGACTAGAACTAATGACACTAATGAAAATCTGTAAACTTAACATCATTAAAAAATCAGAACTCCTGAGTATTACAGAAGTTAGTGCACTCTGTGATAATATTTTTTAATTTCCTAAATGACAGCTCTCATGAAAGTTAATCAAAATATATAAGTACAAAATAGTATATTGTGAATTTCAAGAGTATTTTTTTGTATGAATATTTTATTCAAAACTTACTACACATCATACAAAAACACCAGCGCACTCTACAAATTGCCACGAGTTCTTGGTTGGGATTTAGCTATCATGTGAGATTTATCAGCTTATTTTTTGCCGATACTTTGATAAAACTAACAGTTGCACCTCGAAGTGTAATTCGAATCTCCCTACGTAAATATAGATTATTATTAGAGAAATTTTAAGTATTTACCTAGTCACAAATGAATTTAGGATTCTACCGAGAGACCGAGAGAGAATCTTCAGTAGAGGATTTCTACTTAGAGAACACGAATAATAAAAAAATATTCCTGTTCCACAACTTCATACTTAATATGAAAAAACTCTCCGATACAGCTCATGCTAAACTTTCTAAAATATACGTACGTAATTACATGGTCCATTCCTTTATTAGTTTCGTGATTATATTTAATTATTATTTATCATATTATATTTCACACAAAATTTAGCGTTATCAGAGTTAAATGTGATTGGAGTAACGCGGTTAATTCGTCCATTCTTCAAGTTTATTCTTCATTAAACGTATTACTATTGTGCCGAAAATTTATTTTTGTAGTAAGAATTCAGTTTAATACCGAAATCTACATTGTATTTTTTTTTTTTTATTTAATAAGGAATTGATAAATTTATAAAGGAGTGGAGAATATGGCGGCCGCTAGGTAATAGCTATTACTGTTTTAGAGTTACTTGAGCATAGTCGTACTCTCTTATTTATCAAATTATAACAGTAATGTATTCGTTCAATAATAAATTCGTATTATCTTTTCATTGATAAGCTCAAAGTATCACGAAGAAGCTCCTAGGAGACTGGTAAGAAAGACCAATATAGCACCTAAATTGAGCAGTGAAGCTGCCGGTATAGATGATGAGCGAAGCAAGCAAGGTGCGGTGCGCGAGCGAAGCAAGCAAGGTGCGGAGCGCGAGCAACAGCATCAACTACTATAAGTTAATTACACATTCCACTCTCATGTAACAACTGATAAATACTCTTACAGCTTTATTTATACTCTGGTTACGTTCTTTTTATCAGCTTTTACACTTGTAATAATGATATTTATAATGAGTTAAATGCATTGATAAGTAAAGTGATAAGGATGCGGCCTGTTCCACTTCCTAGTAATCTTTTCTCGTTCTGGGTTATCACTGTTTTTAAAATCGCTTTATCTTTAGCGCATTTTTAAAATCATCATACGTTTAAAATAAAATAACATTTTAAAGAAACCTTTCATTCAGAGAATGTCAACAATCTACACTTGTGTACGGAAACCTAACTACCTGAACCTGAGTAACAACAATCTATACACTAATGGATTTAAACCTAACTATAAATTAAGTACAACCCATGTTTGAATAAGTAAGCCAAACTATATATTGTAGAGTACAATCTGTACTTATGTATGTAAACCTTACTATATATTGATATTGAGTACTTACAATCTATATTTTTGTATGTAAACCTATGTATACTAAGAATTAGGTTCGTATAACGAGGCAAAATGAGGAATGAACTTGACTCAAATGTTGTTCTTGTTTACTAGAAATCCATTAGTTAGACACATGCAAACTAGTTTATTTATTAGTCATTGATTTATTGGTATTGTGGGAGAGTACCACATAGCAATTTAATTTTTATATAATAAATTATATGCAAGACAACTTTTCCACGACCACAATTAAAAATTTATTTTTATCTGACATTTAAAACACAACTGTGTCAAGATTCAACTCACAAAAATAAACAATGATAATTTCAGTAACCATGGTAGCCACAGACCTCCCCCCCTAGTGAAGGCAAGAGGAGCGGTACTGAACGATAAATGCATGAAATGAAAATTTAAAAATATAGTCTATGANTTTTTTTTTTTTATTATTAATTATTATTTTAATCTTTTTTAAAAAAATGTTTGTTTTGTTTACTTTTGGATGTTGACAGTTAAATTTTGAATAAAAATAAATAATTTTGACAGGTTAGCTGAATGAAATTAATTGAAATTAAACTTACGGATATTTATGTTCTTTTTCGGGGTCACCAATTCTATGTGGGAGAGTACCACATAGCAATTTAATTTTTATATAATAAATTATATGCAAGACAACTTTTCCACGACCACAATTAAAAATTTATTTTTATCTGACATTTAAAACACAACTGTGTCAAGATTCAACTCACAAAAATAAACAATGATAATTTCAGTAACCATGGTAGCCACAGTATTTATAGAAATAAATATAGTATTATTAAAAGAAAGGTGGTTGACCTGTAGCGTTAAAAACGTCCAGCTACATGACGGGGTGACATAAAGCTATATCTAAGAATAAAATTTACGTGGGACGTTCATTTTAGTTCCAAAAATAAACACTTAATAACTCTATTCCAATTCAATCTGAGCTAAATAAAATAAGTCTTCGACTAATTTACTACTTTCTTCTTGAAGATGTCATTAGCAACTCCCAACAGCTTTTACAGGAGCGTTTGGCTACATTTGCATCCATTGATGAGAAGGAATAGACTAAAATTTACAACAATTGATGACAAGGTATTGACGACAATTTACATCCATTGATAGAAGGGGTTGGCAGCTCTCTTGGTATCTACGAAGGATGCGCTAGTATTTTTATTTATCAGTTAAATGCGCTTATTAAATATTAAACTAGAATTTCATCGAAAATAAATCTTATGTCACTCTTTGAATGATGAGGTGCATTAAGTTTAACGATGGTTGGTCTGGTGTCGGTGCCAACTTCTCTGGTATTTAAGTGAACAAGTACAAGCTACGTTAGATAAATATTAAGTACATAGATAACAGCTAAGTAGTTCGTGCTTTAAATCTTACAAGTAAATTCCTTCTTTAAAAACCACCGACGAGCTTTCTCCATCCAAATAGTCGAACGACAGATGCAATCAGAAATTGAAGTGAATTTTATAACATTTAGGGATCGGAGACTTTCACTACTATTACACTAGTACGGCATTTACATGCTACATTAATTTTTATAGCGTTCTAACGATTTTAGACGATAAGTCTATAAGTTCAACAGTTTAACAGTAAACGTAAGACCAAAGTATCAGACAAATCAAACTTTTTCTTCATAAAATTAAGATAACCAACATAACACTTTAAGTCTGTCACTATCAAAACACCTCACACTTGCATTAACACTTAGCTATTGTAATAAATAACCTGAAATCCTCGTTACTATTTTATAAATCCCATAAACTGATCTTGTCCAAGAACAAAATCGGTTACCTTGTTGTTGCTTGCAGTTAACATGACGTTGTACCAGAGCCCCCTAAGACGTTTCCAGTAAAGGAAGCCAAACCATCAAGCTATTGAAACACATGGTGATGTGGATTTCACCTTTACCCCTACCCAAGACAGTTATTAACGAGACAACTCGCGGAAGTCAACCAACCAAATTAGCTATTGTGCTTCTTCTGATAATATCCATCAGTTTTGGTCGACTCAATCAGCAAAAATAGTTGGAAAATAAAGTCGGTAGAAACAACTAATCAAATTTAAGTTAAGCTGTAAGATAGATGAGTTGTTTGCAATTTACAACGGAGAATTAACTACTAGATTAGATTCGGTATGAAGTAAAGGTCTTGCAAGTAAACTAAGCATAGAACTATAATTATTATTATCGTTGTAAATAAAGTGAAGTGATATTGTCCTTATGTATTTATTTTTGTTGCAAGCTATCTCTTTAAAGAGACCAGATTCACTATAGCCAACTAAACCAAGTCTTTATCTGAATAGAAGACAGGTCTTTATCTAGTTTAGAAATTTCGCCTTGAACTCAGTGCAACGTAGCTATATCACCTCATATACCACTATTATTTATTCTTCGTACATTTTTTTTTTATCTAAAGGTTCTCATTTTTCTATTTTTTTATAATAAAATGCTATAAATTGCATTTAAGATAAAAAAAAGGAAGTTAAATAGGAAACAGTAAACATTTCTGATAAGGGTTTTTTAGTTTTAAACTTAAAGTTCCCTTTAATAATAAAAACTGATAAAAATTAAATTTAAAATGAATAAGATTTATAGTAGAGTTTTTATTTTTTAAATTTATTATTATATTTTTATTTTTATTATTTTTGGGTTCTTTTGCAACGGGTATTTAATAAGATTGTATCAAGATGTGCAACTTTCCCACAGTTTGTAATAACTAAAAGCAAGTAAGCTTCATAGCGTGGTTAGCATGCCAACAAATTTTATATTGTTTAAAGGTAAATAGTTTAAACAAAAACTTGCTTCTAGCATGAAAACACGTCACCACTTTAACACATCAATATTGCTAATAAAATGAAAAATAAAAATTGAGAATACCAAGGATCATCAAATTAAAAGAATCCAAGTTTCGGTTAAATTTTTCGGTTAAGTTGGAGAAAAAATTTCTTTTTCTCAATGTATAAAGATGAATAGCCCACCATGCCAAGTCATTCGTCTTCATTATCTTGAAAATCTAACCATATTATTGAAATGACCAACTCACAACTAATCACTGATCTATTTACTGACCTAATCACTGATCTATTCACTTTCACTGACCTACTCACTTGTTATAAATGATTCGTCTGTTAAAAATTACTCTGATAAATGCAGTGAGATCCTTCTGTCGTCATTTTAAGACACACCAACTCATTAATATTTCACTTCTTTATGAATTATTAAATTTAATCAGTGCATCTCAAAAATAAATGGTGGATTTCAGTCTAAGCTTGAGCGATATGTGAAGATCGTAGGCATTACAGCGAATAACTCAGATGGCATCAGCATCGTTCTTTACCCTCATTAAATAATCTATGATCTAATGTAAAAGTAAATCATACAGACCTACGCCAATATTACGCACATAAACCGGTGCGCATTCTAACCCAATAGTTTTTCCGTATACATATACATTTACTGTATTATGAAGACATCAGTATCACTTTAAGTACCCATGTCTCTGTTAAATTAAAAATTCTTATATTCTGGAAACTACCTTAAAGGCCCCCATACACGATCAATCTTATTTGACAAACTTGGCTTGTCAAGCCAGCTTGACAAGTAAGTTGGACCGTATATGGGTGAAGTTTGTGAGTTGGATGGCTTGATGTGGTACACTGGGCATCAAACTTACGAGGTCTGTTCAAAAAATACGCGGACTGACGTCATAAAACAAAATGTAGTTTATTGAGAAGTTACAAGTCTGGGTCCCCTTCAAAGTACTCTCCTCACCAATGCACACACGTATCCCAAAGGTGTTACCACTTTTAGAAACAGTCCTGGTACGCGTCTTTCGTAGTGTCCTTCAACTGCTTCGTCGCATTTGCCTTAATCTCGGTAATCACCTCAAATCTTCCTCCTTTCAAGGGTCTTTTGAGTTTGGGAACCAAGAAAAAGTCACTAGGAGCAAGGACAAGTGAGTAAGGGGGAATGAGGAAGAATAGTGATCGAGTGTTTGGCCAAAAACTCACGAGTTCTGAGAGCTGAATGGGCTGGAGCAATGTCGTCCGTCATCAGGCGTGGCACAAGTTTCGCAGCAACGCGGTGGACGGTGGATCTTTAATTTGTTCGGTCAAAATCTCGTAACAAAATCCAACTGATATCCCGCACTCTTCAGTGAGCTCCTTGGTGGTCAGACGTCGATTTGCCCGCACCAGGGTGTTGATTTTGTCCATGTGTGGGTCATCAGTTGTCGTGGAAGGACGTCCAAGACGTCCATCGTCTTCAATGGACTGTCAGCCACCCTTAAGACTTTAATGCCACTTGAAACATTCCGAACACTTCATAGCAACGTCGCCTTAATCCATGTTAAGCATAGAAAATGTTTCAGTTGCAGATTTTCCAAGTTTAACACGAAATTTCACAGGATTTCGTTGTTCCTTCAGATCATTCATTCTGAAATGCGACAAACAAAGAAATCGCAATTCACTAAAAACCACATAGCTATTCAACAAATAAAGATATCTGCAATCGGAAAACGTTGTAATCATCAGCTGATCTGTACAAACCTAGCGACACCAAGCGGATTCTCCTAGGACTAACTGGAGCTGCGTAATTCAAACAGTCCGCGTATTTTTTGAACAGACCTCGTATTTGACAAACTTTTGATCAAACTTGCTTGTCATACTAGTTTGACCGTGTATGTGGGCCTTAACAATCAAAACATGTTTGTAAACATTTGTTCAAAACATACAAAAAATGTTTACTTGTTTATTGTTTCCCATAGCGGATAGAAACAAAATAAATTTGCTAAGAATGTGAAATTTAACAAATCGGTGAATTCATTAATCAGCATAATCAGCCCAGCCGTTAAAATATGGCGTCCATTTAAAAGTATTTTCAAATTGTTACTTTAAACTGATGCTTTTGAATACACTTTTTCGTCCAAACAAAATGAAACTATGTACTACGAATTTTACGCAGCTAGACTAGAATCATTCCAGTCGCAATCAAAATCGAACTGCCTTGATCGCAAATGTCGTTCCCAACGTAAGATTATGTTTGCGCGAGAAAAATTTTCGTCGTAAAAAATACTTGTACGCGACGGCGACGTATCAAAAATGTTTAGTTATTTTGTTGTTTTTGGACATATGATTAGTTTTATATTTTGCTTTCGAGTTATAAAAGATAAAAGAATGTGATCGTTTTGAAGAACGAACAATTTCAGAAATCCGTTTCAGACATCAGGGAACATTCACCCACAATATGTCACTCAATTTTTTCAAACCAACATATCTTAAATACAACTCGTTCAACCTACATAAAATTTGGATAGTAGGTTATAATTAGCCCACTGTTGGTCCCATATAAGTTTCTTCCACGTGCTCACAAACATTTACACCTATATCTTCAAAAGTACTTATCTAATTTTTATAAAATCTGGGTGGTTTGTCGAACGAAGTTATTTCAAACGTCTGCGCTCAATAAATTTTGCTAAATTGATACTTTAATTTATGTAAAAAATCAAATAACTAAATTGATACTTTAATTTATGTAAAAAATCATAAATATAGTAATAATTGGTAGTTGTAGCATAAAATCGTTAAAATGTTCGTAACAGAACACGAGGAACACACCCAATTAAGGAGTGTCAAACTAATTGGCAGACTATTTTCATTGATCTGTGAAACAGTTTAGGGTGGGGATACAAAAAACGCAAATGTTTAAGGACACATGGCGCAAAGAAAAATTGTTAAAAAAAAAGAACTAAACCAACTAATAAATTTGTTTCTAGGCGTCCTCCTGTTTCATTTATTACCCCATATATTAGGAATTTCCATCATATTACGCAAAGTAACCCATTAAACTTCAACTTCTTGGTGTTAGGGATGATTTTTAAGGGCTTCCCTATTTCCTTACGGTGTTAAAGTTATTACACATACTATAATGGCTGTTTTATTTATTTGTGTTGGTGCTTTTGGAGATTAACGTCTGCGTTAACGTCGGAGAGAAGACAAACGCAGTTAAAAAAGAGTCCTTATAGTTGCCCATTGTCAATGGACCCTAAAAATGTAAATAAGAAAACAGTTTACCGGAAACAATTAGAAGAGGAGGAAGCAGTTTAGATACAGTTTGTATTACCATGTATATCAAATGTCTGCCAGCTTACCTGAAACATAATCAAATATTAATGTTAAACAAATATTGTTATTAATTATTTAGTTAATAATTATTCAAAAATACATTAATATTATTATTTATATTAATTTTTTACATAATAAGTATAATTAAAATCCCAACAAAAACACTAGTGTAAAAAAATAAGCCAAGTCTCGCGTAAAAAGTAGTGAGATCATAGTTTTAGTCTCCCACTGTCCGAGTAAGTTCCACTAGGTCTAATTTATCCAGTGCAAGAACATGATGTTTGTCTGTTCCTGTCTCTATTCTCTTTCCCAAATCACTCTACACGTTTAAATTTAAATACCTTTTCTGACTTTCTCCACTAGGTAGCTCTAGTGGCTGTTTACAATTTTAATTTTTTTTTCAATATTTTGAATACGCGGTTTTTCTATTAGCCTTTAAAGGAACAACGAACCAGTTTTTTTTTCGGATTTTTTAATTTTTCCTTTATTTGTACAATAAACTTTACCTTTAAACAAAATTTCAAGTTTCTAGGACTGTTAGAATTATGATGAGTGAGTGAGTAAGTGAGTGAATGAGTGACGAAATAACAAAACTTTAGACTCATATATCTTATGAACTACTATGAGTAGAGGTGTGAAATTTTTATTTCCGGTTCAGTTTGTCATGAACTTTAAATTAAAATTAATTTTATATATCTAAGTATCTTTAATGGGACAATAGAGGGGGGTCCAAATTGCCGTGAGTTGGTTCCAGTTAAGGATGGTATGGCTGTGCTCGACTTGGCGGTGGCACTGCCGTGCCCCCAGATAAATAAATAATATTATATTATCACGACACAAATCGTCTTCGAATCCTATCAAGCACTGAAATAATCTTATAATCTTACAAACCATTATTGTCTAATTTACTTAATTTCTCCTTTTTTCATAAAATCTTTGGAAAATTTAAAAAGAACAGACGATAATAGTTATTTGTGCAACCAGAGCGGAAAGTGGCACTTTATTGCTGCACTCGAGAGAAATATTTACGCCTGAGCCGAAGGCGAGGGCGGAAAGGTTTCTCGAGTGCAGCAAAGACACTTTAAGCTCGAGTTGCACATTACATTTTTCCTACAGTTAGTTTTTAATCTGTAAATAAATTGAAAATAATAGAGTGTTTGTTAACATGTATAAAAGGTTTTACAATATCAAGTAAACCAGCTGTTCTATTTATAGGCAGTGTTGCCTTTTTTTTTGCCGGATTATTTTTTGCAAACTTATTTCTCATCATAACCCTTACTCATCACATTTCATTCTTTATTTTAGATTTTTTATCTTCACTTTTTATACTTCAACATTTTTATA
>KZ651465.1:66216-96538 GCA_001010745.2 Gerris buenoi | reverse complement strand
ATTTTTTTTTTTTTTTTAGACAATAAGGGTGGGCACACATTGAGACGCAGGCGACACAGGGTAGGGCAGTTCAGATCAAGGCAGTTTTTGTGATCTCACGAAATATACGAGACTGCGAGAATTTATGAAAGGCAGAGCAGGAAAGGACAGTTCTGTGCCACACGAGACCTGCCCGACACAGGCGACGCAGGACATGCCACGCCAGTTTCTGTAACTGCAGAAAAATACGAGAAAACGCGAATTGAGACGCAGAGCAAGGGCACAGCAGAACTGCACCATACGGGGCCTGCTTAACTACCCCGCTCGAGCAAACCGTGTCATACAGTTTCTACTTCAGATCCTGACGTATATGTCATCATAATATAGTGCCAGTGCCTAATTAAACTGGTCGGTATAAAAGAAATTATTAATTTAACATTTAGCTATTACGATTTTTGATACAAACAGCGCATCAATATTTAGTTTTTATTAATACAAATAAAAATTAAATAAGGAAGTAAATTACATTTCGAATAAAATGAAGTTATAAACTCTTGATATCTGTGGCACTTTTAGACCTTTAAAGTAATAAATAAATTTGTGCAATAAAATAAAATATGAGTATCGGGCAATAAAGAGAATTTTAGAAATAAGGCCATTCATCCGTTTTATATTAAAGCTAAAATCATTTAATACCTAGGGAACACTAAATAGGGCGGTGGGTAGTTACGGAGGCCATGCATATCTAAAAAGGAATATATTTAGATAATCCCAGTCAAGTTATCACTGCTGATGCTAATGAGGTATTTGCATGAAAAATATATCTTCAGCTATCCACACCTACAATACATATTCAAATATTTTATTTATTATGCTTAATAAGCTGATTAAATACATTTAAAATATAGATCCAATTTCATCCTTATACAATAAATGGATAACTTACTTAATATATAAACGATAATTATTTCTGTCACACAGCTTATTGGAACTATAATTAACTATGCATAAATGTTATATGTAGGTGAATAGTTAAGACTATAATATAGTTCTCGTACATTTATATATCCACTTGACAAATAGCCACTCGCTTGTAGTGAAATACAGACTGTTTCATTTAGAACGTCTCTTGTGAGGAATCTGATAGCTGGAAAATTAATGTTTATACTCGTATTAGGGAAGCCATTATAAAACAGATAAATTCAAGTGAAATACAGTACAGTTGCAGAGTTAATTATTCCTTGCGTCTGGTCTTGACAACTAACAACTTTAAACCTTTTTTACTTTCTTTTTCTTATACACGTAATTCATATGTATAGAGAAAGTATAGGAATAACGCAAAAATAAAATTTTCATATATTTACTCCCTTTAAAGTTCCAAAAATGCTGTCCGTAGTTTGTTGACCAAAGTATGTAGTCTGTATACATATACTCTGTCGTCTATTGTAGGCTGTCAGTGAAGACAGAGAATTTATTTCTTGCAGAATTTATTGAGCCTAAACTACCAAAATACGTTGTACAATCTAAACTGTTAGTGATAAATTAATAAAACTTAGGGGGATCCGTCTCATGTAAAGAAAAGGTTGTTTTCGTGCAATCACCCAGTAGGGGTAACTAACCATTTTTCCCCCCAGGCAACCTACCTTCAGAATTTTAAATTGGAATGTATATTTTTGATAGCAGATTTGGATTCTACATCGAAAAATAAACATATGTTACTTTAAACATTTTTTCTATCTGAAATATTTTGCCCCCTATAGGGTGGCAAAGGTATAAAAATGGTAGATTTCAGCGCCTGGGGGCAAAATGGTGGTTGCCCATAGTACGCGATTGGGTGAATGCACACATCCCTTTAGATGGTACAAGTACAGATTGGTGGTAAGTTCCATAACTTTATTTCACACCGTTTAGATTTTATGACGATATGTGTTTTTTTAATATTTTCAAAGGGTTATTTAGCTACTTTGACCCCTCCCCCCATATATAGAGGGTAAAATATTGGAGATAGGAAAAAAGTATCAAGTAAAACTTTATTATTTTTCACAGTAGAATCCAAATATGCTTTCAAAAATATACACACAAATTTGAAATTTTTAAATGTTTGAAGTTGGGTGACCTGGGGGCAAAGTGGGTGGTTGCCCCTAGTGCGCGATTGCATGAAAACGAACTTCCATTCATATGGTACAGATCCCCCAATTTTCATTAATTTATCTCAAACCGTTCAAAGGTTAAGGGGGGGGGGAGACTTTTGAACCACCCAGTATATTTTTGTTTTGTTCTATGTTTCCCCATCCCTCTATATGAAAGTAAAAAAATATTATATATAAATAAATTTAAATGGAAGTCCCAAAATACAAAAATCGCCTAGTGGAATAAAGGGGTTATGCCTATACTGCTGTTTATTGTCAACGCCGATGATATTCTAAATTCAAAAACCGTCTTTGAAGTAGTAATTTCATTTCGTGAATATACCCTGGTGTTTATCTATTGTTATTATTATTCAAACAACAGATACATGTGCATTGTGCATTTTTAGTTTTTAGATCAAGATGAGTGCGACGCAGAGTTGTACAATGTTGTTACCCGAGTTATATACTGTGAACGCGTAGTACCTGGAGACTCTTTGGAATATACAGGTTTGTAAGGGTTCTTGTACTCCGGGTACATATTGTTCACGTGTACACAATACGACTCTCTCAACACGAATGTACATAGACACAAAGACCTAGGTACAGCCGGCACCCGACCTCGCTTTCTTCTCCGGACTACACCGGATATATCTACAAGAACAACAGTCCCTCATCTGGTTTCCAACAGACAGCTCGTCTAGTCCATAACTAGGCTTCAAGAACCGACACTAGGTTCCTACCTGAACTACGGTAAACAAACTTACCGACCAACCCTACCCTCTAGGTACTTACGCACTAGGTACAAAGAAATATGTATCACAATGCTCTTTAACTCCATAAGGTTCAAACTACAATAGACCAGAGGATCTTTTTAAATAGCAAATATAAAATCTTGGGTTTAAAAGAATCTAATCAAGTCTAAACAAAATTGGGATCTCAAAACTTTCACAAATAGGAAATTGATCCTGCATTTAAATTCCATAATATCTCATTTATTTATATCTCATTTGTTTATTCTTAAACATATTTAAAAAGTGTTCAAAAGGTAGTTGTTCACATTTAGTAATCGATTTTTAAGAAAATCAGATTTACTTCATATCACGGCATTTGTCTGTAGGCGCAAAACAAAAGATATCTGGGCGGCCAAGGCGTCATAATCAAATGCCAAAATTTTGGTGAACTTTTCACATTACTGAACCAGTAAGGAGAGTCGTATTATTAGACCGAAACTAAAAACCGTAATCATTGTTTTACCAAGCTATGTTTTGACATTCTACATCTCAACTTAAATTGGAACATTTTCAAATCCCGCAAACACAAAATAATAAGTTTTGACCTAATCTAAATATTGGATACCCTGTATCCTGTAAGAGGGTAGTGTAGTACTAAATAAAAACTAAAGCTGTTAAAGTTTGAATTAGATTATATTCATATAGATTCCATCAGACAACATAGCATGAAAAGTATTACATCAAAACTGAATGATGTAGGCGAGATAGATGCACCACCATTAATATGGTAAACACTTGTAAATGAAAATAGTTTAGAATGGAGAATTTTTAATTTTTAAAATCACAGTTGGGATGAAACAAGAAAAGTTGACTTAACTCTAAAATATTTCACTTGTGGCTCAACACACTTAGAGTTTCATTTTCACAATTAATTTCTCTCGCACTTTTGTCACTCCAGTATCGATTTATAATCTATCCCGATAAATCTATTCCATGTCCCTTTGCAGTGATATAGTTTATCATTTAGTTGTTTAAATGTTTCCTCGAATAAGTAATTATTTCTGGTTGGGATGAGATGTCACTGTTTGTTCTTATCACTTTGCTCAGAGGCGTTATATCACTTCGGATGCCTTTTATCACTTGTTTCAATTTCATTACTGATTTTCAACTCTCCCTACCCCTTTTACTATCTTGACCCAAATTTTGTTTCAAAGCTATTTTATATTTATAACTGTTTTACTTATTTATTTATTAGATTTGAAGTTTATAGGGGAGAATGAGGAGTGGGGGGGGGGGTTAGGAGTACTTTGCATTAGAACCATCAACTAATTAATTAGGGTATTGGAATGCGTAAATTAAGAAATATTAATTAGATTCTACCATATTTGTAGTGGAATACACCTTTTCCTCTATTTTACCTCTAATTATCTTTATAAGGTCTGCAGGGTTATTAATTATTAAAGTAATAAATTATATCCTTATGCAAAATTTCGCCTTCTCTTGAGACATCTTTAATCTTCAAGCCTAAAAAGATTTTTTTTTTATAAATTATTTACTAGTATACAATTTTAATTGTTAAAACGATATACGTCATTATGTTATATTTTCATGGGTCAATGCAGTTGAGAAAAATTATATATAGACTCCTTTTAAGTCTGAAGATCCCGAGCATAAGGAAGTAACGTCATAAACTTAAGACTTTATAAACATAATAAAAACACTTAAAAGCAAAATAGATTTCATTCGAAATATAAATATTTTTTTTTTCCTTTTTTTACTAAACACAAAATAAAGGTCATCGGGGAATGGAGAAATCGAGCGATGATCTTATCTACTAGGTGTCATCATCGGTGTGAAACATGTGTCACCTTCCTGGGATACGAACCAGACATGTTGAGGCTGTTGATTCACACGAGTGTGAGTGGCCTTCGCATTTTTACGCCTACGCAATTTAACCATTAATGATTCAATAGATTATGTATCGCACCACAAATATATCTACCAAATTTACCTCATCTTGTCTTACAATCCAATCATCTTGGGTCGTATAATGTTTGCAACCAATGGTTATACTGGCTAAAATGTTACAGCACATACTGTATAGGATTAAACAAGAAAAATAAAACATTTCATTACTAAAATTTAGACTTGATTTTCTAAAATTTTAGATCGAAAATTTTAAATAAATACAAAACAATCCATCATAACGTTCGGTTTCAGTAAGCACCGGAGAAAACTTTCTCATTTGCACATTTTATTGTTATTAAACAATTTCTGCACATTATCTTTACATATTTTACTTCGAATAAATACGAGAAAAATATTGAATTTTTTAAAAAGATCGGTTAAAAACTTTTTTACAAAAGAAGTATAATTGGAGAGCGAAGAGTTAATAAAAAAGAAAAGAAGTTCTAGAGTTTATACGATACTTGACGCAATCTAAAATGTTAGTCTGACAAAGTGGCGTGATGCAACTCGTTCCCAACTTAGTCCACGAGACTCCTAGACACCTGGCGCCCTCTATTCTCTTCTAAATATAAAACTAACTTCAAATAATAGTACAAGAGCGTTTTTTTTCCACAAGAAAAACTAGACTAGAATAGTCAAGACAGTTTCAACTTTGCGAGACTTAGGTACAGTAGTTGCACAGTTACATGCCAAATGAAATTGCTTGTCTAAATTTAAGCCAACTACATTTCATAACTCAAAGCAACTTGTCGAGTATGCAACTATTATATTAAAAAAATTGATAAGTAGTTTTTAAGATATATGATGGTTAGCAATAATTGTGGAAAGACCGACAGACAGACACGGGACCAAATATGTTCTCTTTTGATGACTTAAACGGATATCTGTCTTCATTTCGTTATCATTCCGTTACCTTTGGTGAGCTCGTAAGCAGAAAATCGTTAAGTAATCAATTAAAGGTTAATCAAAAACAACAAAACTTTGGTACCAAATTTCTCTCGGGATATAATTGCTAATTATTGTTTCTTCAAAACAAGGCTTTTATATGAATTTTTATCTGTTCGATACCACATCAAAAAATTAAGTATAAATAAACCTTCGTACTTTTATTTTTATCACTATTACTGCTATTTTATCACTATCACTGCCAAGCCATAAATGAAATTATATGAAAATACGGACCGGATTCGACAATACAGTCATTTTCAGTATACTACACGTCATAATCAGTACACTGACTCTAGTTAATTTTCAACTTCCATTACATTTTTCGGATATATACCGACGTTTTTGAACTTTTTTCCTTCTTCAAGTTATAATAAAAGGATTATGCGATAAAGAATGAAGTTGTGATTATTCTGTATATGATACGCAGTAGAGAGTAATCGCATAGTACTTTATACTTATACGATCTGTTAAGTCTGTGGCAACGGAATAAATTTTATATTTAGAAGGCTATTTAAAGACCAACAAATCAATATGAACATTTATTTTTATTGGAATAAATGTGGTTGCCTTGGCTCAATAACAAATATTTACTTGGTGAGTCGTCACCGTCGGGACAAAAGGGGGAAAAAAATCCGAGATAAGAGCAGTAGCGTGGCAACCGCAAGGCCGGAAGTAGATTCAAGAGGAACCTGCAAAACGCTTCAACTAGCGAAATAGAAAAGGAATTTACAGGTGAATTTCCATGACATATCATCAGAGCTTAACCAATAATAGACATTTCTGACATCGATAAGAATGAATCTGTCAAAGAAAAACTTAAATTATTCTAAAACTATAAATAGAATAAACATAATGAGCGATAATGGCTTTGTATCTAAGGAAATTAGATAAAATAGGGAAATGACACAGTTTTCAAATGATATCAGTCAGTTATTTCAAGACAATTTTTTTATTATGAAATAATAATTATAAACACAAATTGTTATAGAAATATGTATGACTTAAAATTAAATACTTTCTTTATGTATAAGTGCTATATGAAAATACAAGAGATTTAAAACAATTGTGTCAAGTATACATGATATAATTGCGACAGCAGACATTATGGTACTTCTTTAGATGGTTACTCCCCTGTGCTTTTTTTAGAATATAAATGTCTTTGACTAAAGAACTATTAAGACAAAGGGATGCTTAGTCCAATGTACTTTGGGACTTTGGGACAAAAGAAAGGAATATCACACTTATGTTTTTACAAGGGGAGTAACAATCTAAAGAAGAATACTGCGTATACCTTCTTTAGATGGTTAATCCCCTTTGTTTCCTTAATAAGAGGAGTTACCATCTAAAGAAGTGCCATTTATTATTATTATAATTATTTTAGTATTGCAAAAGCTCTCTTTTTGTAGAATTTTGACAGATGCTCTTAGTATCCTCATGTTCTACTAATGCATTGATAAAAGATTAGTAATGAGTACCTAGGTTGTATTTATAAAATGTCTGTCGTCTGTACTTGGTTGTCGGAACAAATTACAGAAAATTTGTTAAATTGTCTTGGTCAATTAAATTCACTATTTATGTACAAACAGCAAGCAGCAATTATTTGCTGGTATCCAACATACACGCAAATAATTGCTGGTATCCAACATACACGATGCACGATGCAAATAAAGCCACAGATTTTATACATCATTTAGTATTTGCTCGTAAGTTAAACCTATTTTATCATTAGTTCGTTTAAATTTATTTTCCTTTTTAAGGTGGTCGTTTTGGATTTTTTTTTTTTTTTTTTCAGTTATATATTATGTTTGGAACTGGGAACTGGAGTTGCTTTTTTACACAAGTACTAAACCCTATGAGCCTAGAGGATTTTATAATGTGATTTTAACATTAATAACTCGTCCAAATGTAACTTTTTATTTCATTTCTAAAACGATTATTGCGTTATACAGTGAAATTTAGTTTTTTTTCTTTCATATGAGTAAAATAGAGAACTAAGTACCTCGGTTTCTACCGGAGCTCTTCCTATTAATTCAAAACTAGAATAATTTTACACATACACGTGTTTATATATATATATTTATATATAAATATATATATATTTTATTTATATANACTGGAGCAGTGCAGCCCGGACTATGTGCTCATTCTCTCCACTCGACGACGGAATGAGATACGGTTGCACCTCACAATATATATATGCGTGTGTCTGTATTTCATCTTGTGCTATTGTGTAGATACCAGACAGTGAATATTTAATTTATTTTATTCTGAGAAAAGAATGTAAAATAAGTCTTTAGATATCCTTGAAAAACTAATATATTTGAAAACGTTTTACAGTTTCTATTAAAATATCATAAATCACGAAATAGAAACACCACTCAGTTATTTTACCTACTATATCCTATCCACTTTGTCATGAGATCAGTATTGCCTTCTATGTATTTAACTATTGCTACAATGTCATTAATTGACTTCTCTGAACTTAATTGTTTTGATTTAAACCACGATGACCACTATGAAGTCTGTGGACCTTAAAAAAGTTTTTACGCGCGTTCGAAGAAAAATATCGACAAACTATCCATCTTAATGTCCCCCTTTTCACTTATGAGGAAAAAGATTGTTTTGAAACTCAATCCAAAAACAAACCCCAAGGAAATTGGTCTCTTTTATAAATAAATTCCGAGCAACAATAATTGTCAATCATATTTTGCGTTAAAAAACAATTGTATCAGTATTATAAAATATAATATAAAAAAAAATTAATATTGTATACAAATAATTATACAAAGAGAATATTTTTCGTTTGTTGTCTATTCTAAGATAATGAGAAGAAACTGTCAAAACAAGGAGTTCAATTATTTTTTTGACAGAGCTGCCATCTCCAGCTGTCCCTCCACACTTACTGTTTTTTATTTTTTCCTTCAAAATGTTTTATTATTCTTACTGAGTTTCTCTAATTTCTTTTTATTGCTTTTTTTAAATAAATAATAAGATATTATAACGAAATGTTTAAATTTTCAAATATGAGTTTGTTTTTTTATCTTTTAAAAGTTTTTATTCTTTTATTTATTCATCACCTGCTGTCCTCCTTTAACGTAATTATAAATGTTGTTCTCTTTCCAAAAACGCTGTAAAATACACATTATATTAGCTATATATGCGGAGAGAGAGAGAGAGAGAGAGAGAGAGAGAGATAGAGAGGGAGAGAGAGGGAGACTATAGGTATAATAAGAGGCTGGAAGATAATGATTAGATGAGGGCGCGTGCTTCCAGTGTGCAGATGGCATAGAGAGATAAGGAAGATCGCGTCCGTCTGTGTTTATATATTTAATATAATTAAAGAGAAGGAGGGCGCTGCTCACCTGTAGAACCGGTCCCGTACCAGCTGGTCACCTTGTCCTCTTCACCTTGGTACTACAGTACCACCCATTATCCTTCCTCATTAAGTACCTTCCTCTCGCCCAGTCATCAAGGTAGTTCCGCAATAACACCCCATGACTACACCATTAAACCTCCACCATGGACAGCAATCAACAATCAACCCAAGGATTAAAAACAAGTGTGTGGATGACTGCATGAGGGTTAATTAGCCATTCAAATATTTTTACGACACCAACAACAACGTATAACAAGAATATGTAAAAAAGCTGGCTGATAAAACCAACCAATACGCGAGAAAAGAGTCGGGGATAGAAGATATTGGCGAGATCACGACCAAGAGAAAGAGAAGCTAGGCGGGGTGCTTCGCAAGAAGAAACAACGAGCGACGGTCTCAAAAGATGCTGCAGTAGTGCTATCCCCCAAAGACAAGAACAAGAAAAGAGGAATAAGTAGGCCCGACTTCTTGTGACCATGAGATGAGAAAGTGCAGTCCAAAGCAAACTGTGCAGAGAGGGTTAACAAATAAAAAGGAATGGAATAGAATCACCACTAGCATGTCAAGTTTGGCTCTGCAAGTAATTAATCAATAATATTAATTACTTAAATAAACAAAAAGACTAAGTTCATCTGTTTTATCCTTAGGATTTTTTGAGTAGAGTTTATTTCAGAATTTTAATCCTGAAGAGTTCCCATGATGTAAGAGGCAACAAGATAAGTGCTATATGAAAATACAAGAGATTTAAAACAATTGTGTCAAGTATACATGATATAATTGCGACAGCAGACATTATGGTACTTCTTTAGATGGTTACTCNTAGAACAAAACTCAACTTCTAGTCTCAGGTTAAAGAAAGACGTCTTCTTAACGACCGCATAAAGGCAGGGGGTTAAGCTTTTTCAGAATCGGTAATGTGTTGAAGCAAAGAATTGGACAGAAAATTTGGACAGAAAACAGTATTCGAAATCAGTTAGAAACGAATAGGAAGATCTTTCGGTCAAATGAAAGATACATTGTTGATTACTTTTAAAATTAAAGTTAGTCTGTTAATCTATGTTCCATATATTTGAAGGTTTAGATTTTAGATCAAGGACTTATATAAATCAGAAAACCTAAGTAGATCTAATCACAAAAATAATCGGCTTAGATAAGAAGTGCATCCACGTCAAGCACTAGCACTGGAAACAAAAACAGTCTAAAAGAAAGACCAAACAATGTTAGTATCTCCGTATCTCCAGATGTTTTACAACTTACGCATAGTAATAAAAATTTAACAACAAAATTAGTATTAGAAATTATTATAAAGTTATTAAGGCAGATTGCCATGTCTTGATCATACTGTTAATATTTAATAAACACTTAGACATTCGAAGCCTTGGACCGTTAAAATTATTGACATACCTGTAATTAATATCAGCTACAACTAGCTAATTAATGACAAATCCGATGTTGGCATCCGAGTTCACTTTTCTTATAATAACTACAACAAAAAAAAGTTTATTGCAGTTTCGTTGACGAGACATTATTGTTTGATCCTTTCTTGAAAAGTGTGTTATAAAAGCCTATTGTCTATTGATAGAGTGCACTGCAACACATCAATTCAGTTCTAGTTTTTAACATGGGCCAGCAATGCTACATTATAGCTGAAATTATAGCTCTAACCACCTCCTACTATTCATTGACGAATTTAGCAAAGATGCATATTTGTAATTTAACCTATGATAAATTAAAGGGTGCCAACAATGGGCTAAGGACTTTTTAGTAATTACATGGTTTACCTATGTTAAGGTGAAATTGTATTTTAAGTTTCGTTGAACAATTTACCCATTATACAATGATTTTATTGTATTTCTGTAGGTTGATATTTAATATTAATACATTTCGGCTTTTACTTTTACAATTTCTCTTGAGAATCCGATTTATGTTTACTTAGTTAGGGCCTCATCCTTATTTCAGTTAATAGTTTCTGAGGTAAACCTCCTTCCAGATTAGCCACTGCAGCTGGCAAACCTGATGTTGTGGGAAGTACCAGGAAAAGGTCTCGAAACCTCATTAGTTAATAGGAAGTTACACAATGGACCATGTCCAAATAGAATCCAGCTTTGTGACAAAGCTTTAGAAGTTTATTATAAAAAAACACAAAACCAATGTTATTATTACAGATGTAAGGTGAGATGATGTAGAACCGGTCTACATAAGTCAGCTGATCGCCTTGCTGTTTCACCTTGAGTATAAGAAAACAACAGAATACGTTCGAGTGCGTTAACCTCGGCCTGCAGGGGATGTCAGCCCCACCCTCGCGAAGTGACATCCCTCACAGGGTGTCTCCTGTTCCTGTCTTTGTTTCCTACCCATCCGAGAAACCGGTCTGCAGACTGGAGCAGTGCAGCCCGGACTATGTGCTCATTCTCTCCACTCGACGACGGAATGAGATACGGTTGCACCTCACAACCCCGAGTCTAATTATAACGTCGACTCGATTAATCGCTTCACTCTCTCACACAACTACAAACTCCGAACCTGTGACGTTATTTTCTCCTTTAGTCATTTTATCCCCTTATAAAGATTGGCAATGTGTCGTCACGCGTTAAACTCTCCCATAAGGAGAACAGACTGGCGCCGACTCTTTTTATAACGTCTTGGAAAAGAAGGAAGGTATGACAACAAATCGTTTTTGCATTTTAGAATAAGTAAGATACTGGCGCCTCTTTTTTATCGGTCAATACTGCCGAGACTTTGTATAACAGCTGGAAGTAGCGATTAGTTGGTCATTGTCAGTGGACTAATGGTGACAAACTAAAGTAGTGGTCAGTGGTCTGCATTAAACATTAGCTACTGTGGATAATAGGATTCCAAGATCAAAATTCATGTACAGAATTTTTAAATGGAGTCGAAATTTGCGAATTAACTATGCAATTGGCAATGCAATTGTGATGAATGATATATATTATTTTTAAAGAAACCGAACACACAAATCAAGAAAACATCATTTTTAGAGGTACACGCAGTTTTTACAAAGAATGGATTTTAGAACTGACAGGCTACAAAAATCTGGCTGATTTAAATGGCGGAGCTGTTATATATACATTATGTGTTTACATAACCTATATTTATATAATACAATATGTGCGTAAACCATTGTTTTAATAATTATTCGCATTTAATAAATGGTATTTATTTATTTAGAAATGATATCTAGAAGATAATTAATCATTTACCTTTACCGATATACCCAAAGTACTATATACGTGTTCAAGGTTCCTCTACCCTACAGCGAAGACTTTGCCGTGTCCAGCGGCGACGCGTGGGGTAATGTGTCCCAATCTAAAGTTGTGAGCATGCGCAGTACGATTTTTACTCTAATTTCTCTCATCTCCATAGGGTCACTTTTTGCCTTTAAACTCTACCTAAAGTTCTATCTTCCATCCCCTTTATTTTACACCCTTGTTGGATACTTACCCCAGCACAATTCCAGCAGGGATAGAGGTAATGTCTTTACTGATTCTACCTGTCAGAGCGGATTCTGGCAACACTACTTTAACAACCTTCTCGTCTTTACTAAAGTATTATATCTATGTTAATAGCGATAATTGACACGTAATCATCGATTACTTACACTCGCCTTTAACAAGTACCTCATAACTGTTATCAGGAATAATTGACTTTGGGAATGTTTTATCAGTAAGGAATCCTCCCCCACTGTTTTTCTGATTTACATGTTTGACCTGCCAGGATAGAAAGCTCTTTAGTAAACTGATGGCGATCAACTTAAGTAGTGGTAACTGGTCTGTAAATTAGCTATTCTGGTAGACTTGCGGTCATAACACGAAATGTTGTCGGGCAACCCCATTATCGCCGACTATCTCTCGCCCTCGCCCGTCTCAGGAGTTTCACCTATTTGAGCACGCTTTTATACTTCGTAGCAGATTCGCGTTCACTTTCCATAGTATATCCTGCGTCTTCAACTCCGAGGTCCAGATAAATAACAAAAATATGTTAATGAGTGAATTTTCTTTCTACTCCGAGTGCATGAAAAATAAAATAATTAGATAAAAGGAATAGATTAAAAATAGTTAATATAATTATGAGAGTAAAATATATAACGTTCCCAATTATTTAAAGGAACGAGGAACGAGCACGGGTTTAAACCTTATTTAAAAATCTGTCTTATTAAACTGGGACGAGGAAAGAGAAATTGATCCAGCAATTAAAATTTAAATAAAAAAAGTTTCAATAATTATTTTGAAACAAAATTAAAATTTAACAACAAATCGTTAAAAGGTAGTAAGTTTGATGAGGTCGGGAGAAGTTTGAGATCCCTTAAGTCTACTTTTAAAACCTTAAGTCTATTTTCATTGAACATTTTTAAGTAAGTGGAAGTTTGTGTTAATTTATGTCTTGAAATATAAAGTATCAAATTATTATTACTAAAAAATAAAAGGAGATAGGACAGCGTAAATATGGGAATGCTTTGTTAAGGTGGTTTAATGGTTGTTATTTGTAGAGAGAAGAATTGCAAGGTCTGCACGTAGCACAAGTAATGAGGAAATGTAGGCTGTAACAGCAAGATGCGGGTATAGCTATAGTACGCTCGTATATAGGGGACCAACAGTGTAACATTGAGATTCTACTCTGGGAGGAAGAAATAGATTTAGTTTAACTCTATATATAGGCAGAGTGTAGCACTATACACACAACGCTTCCTAATTACTAGCATCAAGGACGTACTGATGCCAATAGCACGTCATCCTGTCCCGTCCATCCCATCCTTAGCGTCTTCAAGCCTCCAATGTAACGCACCACATCCAAACTAATGCGTCTTAAAACGCTAGCTTGGGATAGAAAAAAACATCAATGTATCCCGGCAGAGGCAATGCCACTCCCTTACTCCCTTCAATCATTAATGTAGGATTATTTAAGAGAGTGGTTGAAAAAATATCATCAGGATCAGGGGACATAATTTAAATACTAAAAGTTATAAGCATTTATTTTTAGGGTCAATAGACCATTAAAAAAAATATTTTTTTTTTTTTTTAAGGGAAATGAATGATGACGCACAGAGTACAAATATACATTTAATTTCATATCTTAAGGGCAATGGGTCCTTAAAAAGTGCGTTTTTCGAGTTCCCCTCAATTTTTCAACAGATCAACGGTAAAAAGCTTAGTTATTCTTTGAAAAAAAGAAGATGTTTGGATGTAAGGTAAAAAAATGGTTTCCCCTACCAAACTCAAAGAAAAGGAACGATGTAGAGACTCCGGAGTAGAAAAAAAAATGCATTTTTTGACAAAAAATAAAAAGAAAAAAAAGGCGTTTGTTTCACCTTAATATAACAAACGGTTTAAAAGTTATTGCTAAAACAATCTTGTAAATGGTCATCTTGAAACGGGAGGAAGGCTGTAGTGAAGTGTAGTGGATCATACCTTCACTCCTTCACTAACATCCATTTAATTACCCCCCCCCCCCCACAAACTACACAATAAGAGTAACAGTTATAAGAATTCTAGACAGAGTTAGCACAAGATATGAAAAAGGTACCTTAGACTGCTAGGTACTTACGTCATAAATAATGAATAACATTTTAATATTAATAAATTATAGTCTAGGTCTAGATTCTAGATGAGCATCGGCGTATAGAACAGAATAAACAACGAGCCAACTTGTTTGAATAAAATTATAAGTAAAACAAAAATAAATAAACAACGCAGAAACAGGATGAAAGCGGTAATGAAAGCTAAAAAGAAAGTTGCGTGGTAGCTATAAAACTTATATAGCGTAGTCTAGCGGAACAATCTTAGATTATAAACTGACTTTAATAAACAAGCAACTCGGTAAACTATAAACATCAAACAACTACACAAATGTTGATTGAGGAAACAACCGTTAACAAGTACGCTATTAAGGTAGTCTTTTGTACAGACACTAGCGGATATCTAATTTTCTTGATTTGTCAACTAGACGTAGGTAAATCGACATGAATAGAGCGTAGGATACGTAAAAAAAAAGTAAATACGATATTGCGGATAGCGTAGTGAAGATAATTTTCAATAAAGCTTATTACATTATACCTATAAGGCATAGCTAGATAGCCGACCACAAAACAAATATGAACACACTTAATCTTGAGGTTTTAAAAATAAACAAAGGGTTGCCGCCAACTCGAATTACCTAAATTAGGCTTTCTCGGCCACAACTGAAAACATACCAAAAGATAGAACAACAAATCTGATTCGAATTTTAATGTTGCATCAATCCCGTAATCGATGATGCCGCTCGTGGCTCTCGCGCAGAGAGCTGTTTTAAGGGAAGAGTCAAAGGAATTATATTGACGAGTCGAGCGATTGCGGTCGCTTATTACTTAGTTATACATATATACTTACATACGCAACCAAATAGACACCACTTTACTTATTACCAGCTACACATTATAAGGTAAGGCCAACGTCGAATTTAGATATTGAAGCGAGCGCAGCGAGCTTCTTACATTCAACGAAATATGCTCCGTGTCTGTCTGTGTGTCTGAAACGTACGACGATAACTTGAGTAAAAGTTGACCGATTTTTATGAAATTTGGTACACATGTTCATTTTACCAATGCTCAGGACGAGTTCGTTGGACAACGTTGTCTGTCCAAGTGTTCGCGCACAACGCTCGCGTAAACGTGCGCATCAAAATTAAAATTGGAATTTTAGGACGGGTAAAAATTCTATCTTTATCCATTCGATGAGACGAACATTTTTTACGCATAACATTTTGTAGTCAAACCAACAGCGACACCGCTATAAATTAATAAGATCGTTAAAACTATAAAGCGGACCTTATAGTAGAAAAAACTACATTTTCACGGATGTCTTACGCCGCTGTACTACTATCATATTTATCTATCAAAAAATGATGCATCATGATTCATGATTATCAATTTATTTCAATATCCAATACATATTTATTACTATACGCTCGCTTCAATGATAGAGCCTCGCGATGCCTAGTATATTAAGTATATTCTATATATATAAAAGTAAACAAAATGTTTTTCTTTAATTTAAAGGTAGGGAAGTAAAGGGTTACTTCCGTAAAAGTAAGGTTAAAGTTAAGTTTGTTGTGAGATGTTGACAGTACTGAGTTATAGCTTCAGATCTCATCTAGACTTACTTCATTTTACTTCTAATATAAAAATTAATAAATATTTTAAAAACAAATAATATAAAATAACAGTTTTACTAAAAAAAAATATAAAATAACAGTTTTAGAAAAAACAAACATAAAAGAAGAGTTTTACTAAAAACAAATATAAAATAACAGTTTTACTGAAAACAATAAATTTTAAAATTCTTCTTAAAAATTATTCCTTCTTTAAACAAGACTAAAAATTTAATAAAAAACATCAGGTTACAAATGATAAATTTTATTTCAAAATCACGTATTTAGGGTGTATGTAGGGTCATTAGTAATTATTACCCTTACAAAAAGACCTTTAATTTTATATAAATCATGACATATAACATATGTTTTGGAGGTTTAGGTAATTTGTAGCGGCAATTTAAAAAAAAAAAAAAAAAAAAATGTTTATATGATAACTCATCAAGAGCTTTAAAAATATACGATTAGTGTCATAATATGCATAAACTATAAACTTTTTTCAATACCCCCATTTCGGCCATATTTATTTTAAATTTTTCGACAAAAAATGAATCATTTTGTAATAATAGTTACATATAATTTACCTAATCTTAAATACCTTTAAAAAGTTGTATAAAATGTTACACTGACTAAAACTGCTTTCATTAATTGTCTGCCATATTAAAAATATTTAATGTACGATTTCCAACAACTAAACAGTTGTTACATATTTGCTGAGATGCACTTGTGTGCCGAATTTACTTTAAATCAATCAATTTTTACGTTATTTATGGTAAGACAAACAAACATTTAAAATTTTAATCCTCTGTAATTAATTACTCACTTGCTTGTTCAATAATTTTTACTCAAGGCTTAATATTCCCTTCCATTTTTTGAAGCACCAAAATAATTGATGTCACCAAACATTCCGTGTAAGTTACAAGTTTCTTAGTTGCAATAACTGATAAATAAATAATTTTTTAGATTGTGTTAATTGTTAATAATAAATCCTCTTAGTTCTAAAATTTTTATTTAAAACCATTTATTTATTGTGGTAAGATTTAAAGAATTTGTTCTAAATTAAAAAAATAATTAACTCAAGAATTGAAGAATAAAGATAGACTTGAATTTATGCGCCTTCTCGGGGTAAGAAAAGGGGTGGTGACTACGCATGCGCTGTAGACTTATAGAGGGGGATGTCAAGGTGAGCCATATTGCCGCTAGGTTCGCTCCGGCCGTCCCGGTGAAAGCATCACAGAGTCTGTTCCTTAATAATATTTCATTTTATTTCCGTTTATTTTGTAATAGTTATGATTTATTAATTAGCAGCTTCTATACCGGTTATTTTTGCACGCACAGAAGACATCAACAAGAAATAGGTGAGAAAAGAACAGATTTCTTATAAAAAAAAAAACACGATTGATTTTCAAATTATTTAACGGTTGGGACGATAGCGTGGCGCTGCGCCGGTAGGAATGAATTCCAGACACCTCGCCTTCATTCCGTGGCGACCGTAGAATTAGTGTAAGGAGATTGATTCTTCCTGCACCTAATTTTCGATTAGAAACACGAATCTATAAGTAGAAACATCGTTACCACCATTATTATGCTTAAAACTTTTAAATTGTAATAGTTTGCAATCATGGATTTCTAATACTAAGAATTTAGTTTGAATAAAGCTAGAAAAGTTTACTTGACTCAAGAATACCAACAATGAGTTAACATATTTTTACTGATAAGAAATGCACCCCCTCTCTCTCTCTCTCTCTCTCTCTCTCTCTCAATTTTGTCAATTTCTTTCTTTGTTAATTTTTCAGGTATCATTTGCTCTAATAAAATGAGAGGTAAATTAAAACTGATACAGATAAAAATATAAGTGGCTAGAAATAGTTTGATTCAGTGTTCTCGCGTTTATCACAAAATTAGTCGTTTTCATTACGTCAGTAAAAATAGTCTGCTAATTAGTGTACGTATATGGTGGTTCGCAATAATTGAACGACAGACCGACAGAACCAAACATGTTTCTGAAAGGTTCTGAAACGGATTTCAATCATCGATTTTTTTTTTTTTTTTTTAAATCGGAGACACAAATTGTTTCATTCTTCTCAACTACCGCAAAGCTTCCGTTACCTTCGTAATTGCTTCCCGTTGGTAAGCAATATACTTGACAATTCCTCTAGCATGATTTTAGTCATTTCATTTTATAAAGATACATTTTAAATTATTATTACGTGACCTATATATAGAGGAGAATGTGGTAATATGGAACCCCACTTTGATTTTTAACTGCTGCGACTTCCCTGAAAGTGATAAAGTCATACAATAGCGCTATATGTGATTGCTGACATCCCAGGTAGTCACCCTAAAGCTCTTACCGATGTATCTCACCTATTTGTTCAGCTGTTACAATTCAATTGAAAAATGCCAAAATTGGGATGCGGAGAAAGGGGGTGGGTAATATGGAACCCCTTCTCTCATTACGAAAAAAATCAAATTTTTACCCGTAAAAGAAAATTTATTTTTAAAAAATGTGAACAAAGTATCTAAATATGATCTAAATTGTGAAATTTAAATTTAAATTAACATAAAATAATTTAATTCGCAGAAATCACATGAATAAATTTCCTGTTCAGCTCTAGAACATTCATTGTGTGCACATGAGCTACATAATACACACTGGACCCACATTTCTCCTTAATTATATTTTTCTTGGACAAACTTACTTGATTTATTATATAATCATTAGACAATTTGATAAAAAAAAATTATTCTGTGGATAGGGTTCCATATTACCCACAAACGTCATTTTTATTTGCAAAAATTCTCATGATACATAAACTGTTTGATTATCATTTTATTTTCTGCTAAATTGTTGAAAGGTCTATCCCACTACATAAATGCATCCCAGAAATATGGTTACCAACAATTAAAAAGTTTGTAATAACAAATTCTCTTACTTTCCAAAAAGTTTTCAAAAACAGCTTTTTAGAAAACAAACCACGACACTCCGCCACGAGCTACGGTAGAACTGAAACAGGCCACGCGCTACCTAAGGAAGTGTCTCGATAAGTTTTTCTAGGTTTCACTAGATTTCAGCTTTAATAAGTATCTAAAACTTAGGGGTTCCATATTACCACCTTCTCCTCTATATATTATATAAATAAGAAGATATACTTATCCCGTCCCAGATTTTACAACGAGCTATCATATCATCGTTGTCATGTCATATTTACTAAGAGTCCAAGGTACAGCGACCTCACCTACATCTAAGTGGAGATTGCCGAATCATGGTGGAAACAATTAGCTTGGAGACTTTTTGTCTTATTTTATCAAAACATTTTACCTTGAATAAAATTGAAAGATAAGGAAATCGATTGGTTCTTAGCATACGAAAATGTATATTATTATGACCGAAGTATAATTATATGTTTTCTACTCAAAACTCTGACATTTTCACAATTCATTCAAAACAAATGATTTATTATTAAAACCGTCTCGTTTATAACTCTAGTGAAACAAAAGTTAAAAGGAGAATTGAATTAAAAGACCAAGTTAAATCTTTAGTTTATCCTTCTTATCTGAAAGGATTTTCACTTTACCCAGAGAGAAAAATCTCTACTTCACGGTTGTTATTCAGCTTAGCTTTGCAAACTAACTGTATTAGAAATACTGTTGAAATCCAAGATTAAAAACTAAATGCTAACTAAAGTAGGAAATTCTCCAGAATCTGGTGGATGAAAAAAAATGAAAATGAAGCGTGTCATCTGTTTTATAAATGCCTAGTTTCAATCTAATCTTGCTATTAACAAAGGACTTTGATCACAATGACTGGACGGACGCCTTGTTTATTTACTTAGATGTGCAGTGAACACGAAGTTGACTGATATTGCTAAATCATAATCATAGAATTCTAAACAATTAAACGAATTCAAATCTACCGGTGGACGTAGCGTCATAGATTTTGGAAATCCCGACGTATCAAATACATTACAAGGTTCTTTTTTAAGGTACTTGCAAATTACGAGAGGCATTAAAACTGCCAGCGAAACTAATAATAATAATTTAATGGAAACAGGATTAAACTTTAGATGTATTTATACTGTATTAAGAGTAGAATACAGAACATTTCCATATCAGCCATAGGCTGCGGTATAAAGTAGTATGTATATATAGTTTCGTTCATTTTTGTGAATCATAATACATAATCTTAAAAAGTTTGACGAAATTTGCATGGTACGTTATACTTAATTAGCCTATCGTCGTTCCCATATCAGTTTCAATGGCCATTGCTTTCTTCATAGTGAAAATACACGATAGGACGCGAGAAAGCTATTTGCCACACTAATCGGCAGACTATTTCCAAGAGCGTGCAAGCGGTACTTAAAAGAGTTGCACATGACTCTCATCGTGAGCAATTGCCTTGAGAATGATCAATAGAGAATGATGAATGATAATGGGTTGGAAACCAAGGAATTTACTGAATATCTGACATGAGTCTCCTCTACAAGAATAATTTGTGTAGGATTTATAATCGGCTTATCGCTTATCTCAGGAAGTGAAAACATATCAAAATGCATCCCACACACACATCGTATTAAAATGCCTCATTTCTTTGACATTTAAAATGTAAATTTTGTTCTTTTATTTTCCGCAACCAAAAAGTAGAATATAAAAACTAAAAAGTAAAATATAATAAATAGAAAACATAAAATATTTTTCTTTATATAAAAGTCGTTACAATTGGAGGCCGTATGAACAGGCATTGTGCAACTATATAAAATATTTTTTGGCAAAAGAACAAGGAAACCAACAACAAAGCTGCGCAAAACAACTGAAATAACAAACAACTAATATTGTTATTTTTATTTTCCACCTACTTATAATGATACGTATGATTAGCATTTTAAATGCATTCCAGCAACGCGGCTGTTTTATTACTTTAAAAAATATATAAAATAATTTATGACTTATGACGACTCACCTAGACGCTTGGTTTGAAATAAAAGCAATTTGTTGTTGTAATAAAGGAATAAAACTGGATACGCAAACTTGATTTTCTATACTCCAGTAAAACTACTATCCTACCATGAATTCAACAATTCAACCAATACTCATAGAAGCTAACACTTGCTGCAACCTAGCAATTAGGCTCTTATTGGTCCCATTTTATTATCCCCGTTGTAGAGAGGTGCAGCCACTTTCCACATCATACAAATGTACAATGTACCGCCGAATACTATAATGTAAATCAAGAGGATCGTTGTGCTCAATCCAACCAAACTTAAATATACTTAATATATTAAAATATTCTGGATATAAATACTTGGTATAAATAAAAACTTTAACTTTAAGATCTCATTCTACTTTGCGATATTAAAATCCCACTTGGCACTTTTATTTGTTCTAAACCAACATCCAAAATGATCTACAATTTCACATTGGTGTATTTCGTGGCCAATAATTTACTCAGCAAAATACTACCTACCAACAAAAAAATAGTAGTGGAAGTGATATTTATAAATTTATATTGGTAAGATCGTTAAAAAAACACGTATGCATCATATTTAATGGTAACTTACACACCTTTTTCACTAATTCTTATCTATTATTTGTCATGATATGCATTAAAATGTTAAAAATCTTTCCTCAATGAGAAAATCTGTTTTTTAGCTAAGTTTTACATTTTTAGATTTACCGATATTTTGCTTAAAATATTTGCTTATTTGAGATATCAAAGAAAAATGGGGATAATAGCAACCAGTACTTATTACAGGTACTCTGAGTAATACATCATCCCTTTTCAAGTTCGTAATATAAAACCCTTAAAATTATGGAGCTATATACACAATACACACACTGACAAGAGTTACTACTACCATCTTGTATTATACTTTGAATACAAGTACAAGCAATATATTTTCCTTGACGTCGGTAAATGAAAAACCTAGGGTTTTTTACTTTTGACCGATTCTTTGTATCCTCAAAATCTATTGTATTAACAAACAATTAGTGGCATGAAGCTTCCTCTCGTCGATCCTTCATATTAGTACAAAATAAAGTATAATCAGAAACATTTCCAAATGCTAGATACTAAAC
Source organism: Gerris buenoi (assembly GCA_001010745.2). Taxonomy (NCBI): domain Eukaryota; kingdom Metazoa; phylum Arthropoda; class Insecta; order Hemiptera; family Gerridae; genus Gerris; species Gerris buenoi. The sequence goes on along the minus strand of KZ651465.1, from coordinate 74,189 downwards.
AATTATCTTGTAAGGTTGCGTGGAAGCAATATGCACATGAAAGTGAAATTAACATGGGTAACCCACCTATAGACAAACCTTGACATTCCATTCAAATTTCAAATGCCAGGATTATTCCAAAACGAAGAAGAAAAGTTAACGGACAGATCCACAAAAATAACAAATAGGTTTCTAATCTTTGAAACAGGTTTCTTTTGAGAAAACGTTGAATTTAGGGACAAAATAATTAGTTCTTTAAACAAATGAGAGAGTTAAATAAACTAGAGAGTAAAGTAGATTTATAAACAAGAATTAATTATTATTATGAAATAGGTGGTATAAATTTTGTGGGACACGGATGCAATAGTTTAACTATTTTTCTTACATGCACTAGTTATCTTTTTAAATACACAGAGAGCCTGTCCCGAGTCCATTCTTCATTTCTCTCATGGGTGCCAGCTGCAGTTAGAATCGTTTACGCTTAACGGAGTCCTTTCAACGATCGTGTGGTTATCCTTCTAGACTAGTTCCGATACCTCGATGATAGTCGTCGACCCTCTTAGCCATGCCGTTTTTAAGCATTCGCCTTGGTGTACAATGTATGTCTCATCACAAGGAAGCTATGATCTGTTTGTGGTTGGTTCATTAAAATTTTTATTTCCAGCGATCCATTGGAAATTATCGAACCACCAGCTGCTGTTTGCCATAATAACTTTTGTTTAGTTTCCTCAATGGTAGGTTTTAATATTATAAAAGAAATGAAACATTTTAGAAATCAACAAACGTCATTTAGAACAACACAAACAATATATAAATACACTTATATGCACTCGAAAAAATGAGAAAAAGAATGGTTTGTCCTATTTCTGTCGTAGCCCATATTATATTAATCACCAATTTTGAATTTATACTAGTTAATACTATCTTTTTAAACAAAACCAAAAAAAAATCTAACTATACTTTTCCTTTAGGTAAGGATTTTTTTAAAGTTAAGACTCATAGAACATGTGAACCTACGGCATTTTCTCCTGATCACTTATAAAAAAAATTCAAACGGCACAAGATAAAATAGGTTATCAAATCAAGCCTGGAGGTTCGAGAGTTAAAGAAAAACAGCAAATCATACATTCCCACACATTACAATGAGAACCGAGAAATCTTTAGTGTTCGTCAGAAAAACCGACAGGAGGATCTTGTGTGAATTTCGTCCCAATCATGGGAGCAAGAGGCTCCCCAAGGGTTTGGCTCGCAGATGCATTCGTACCTTTAACGTTAGTTAAAGGTATGTAACGCTTCGAACGTAATTATTTCTTAAAGGAAAGCTAAGCGGCGGGTTTAAAATATATAATGTCAAAGTAAGGAATGAGGTATAAGCTAAAGGTAGGCGAGAAGGAGCCCGGGGCGGTGGCTGAAGACGAGGTGTGTTATCACGGGAGTCGCTGATCCGTGAAGTCTGGCCAGCACCAGATCCTAGGAAACCGCACCCCGCTTCCTTCCTCCACGGGAATCAATAGGGACACGCGTCATAATGACAGTCACAGCGTTATACCGGGGAAATATAGACACGGACGTGCTCACAGCGTTTTACCGGGGTAATACGGACACGGACGTGCTCACATTACCAACTAGAACAGTCGGACGACACTCGGTAACAATGCGGAGGAAACAGGAAGCTCAACTTACAGTCTCACACTAAGTCTAATCACTGTCCTTTGTTATCACCCATTAACTATAATCATCTCATTTCACCATTCAACAGTTCATCACAATTTACTACGCTAATCAACCTGCAATAGAACAATAATTAAGGTTTCGTGTGCTTACAATAATAAACGTTTACAGCTATATATACTAATAAAGCAATCCTATAGAACAGATTAACTATTATTATGTTCAGTACAACTTATAATAATATACATAATTTTGTGTTAAATTATATAATTTAATTTTGTTGTTCAATTCGGTACTGGCGAGGTATCTGGCTTGTTTCACAAATAAGAGTACAATCTTACTTCTGTCAATTGTAGAATTTTTTTTTGTTAAATTTTAATGTATTAGTATGTACCTCAGGGTTAAAAGTGATCTTCAAGCCTCGTTCACAACATGACACTAAATGTTGCGACATTCAATGCCGTGACATTAGTGTCGCCGAATGTTCTCGTATGAATAGTATATGTCACGGCACTAAACGCACAATAACAAAGACGCTGAGTGTCAAACAGTGTCACGGCATTAAATGTCGCGACATTAGTGCCATTGTGTGAACGAGGCTTTAAAGGCGAAGATACACATGTCGTCAAATTGGGGAAGTAGCTAGTATGCCAAAAGAGGGTATTTGCTAGAAACTGGCTGGCATACCAAGGATTTTGATTAAGTTTTTATCTGCATGCTTACTAGCTACAGGCATGCCATTTAACAGATCCACGTGCAAGTAGCTGGAAAGTTTTTGTTCAAGCTACAGGCATGAGTATCTCCGCCTTTATTTTATTTGATTATTTGTTGCCAAAAAAATGTAGTGTGCACCTTTTTCACCAGTACTGCTAAAGCGACAAATAAAGTGTAAAGCAGTCATTTCTTTTCGTTACATTTACCATCACTGTTCAGCTCTTTAATCATAAAACAAGTAATGATGCCTTTGACAATCGTGACTATAGCCAAGGGTTATTTGGCGAAACTTCCATTCAAATCAATCCAGAGCAGTTTTGGATATTGGTGACAATATATGTAAATGAACGAAAAATATTAGCATTACGTAAAAATAATTAGTATTATGAGTATATAAATAACCGCACCTCCTTCCCGCCGGTGCGTGGTTCTGCTCAGCGCTGAGCTCTTTCATATCATTAAAGGCATGATATACATTTTTTGAGGGATTTTTTTAAAACATTTATTACAGGGAGCTTTTACACACTAAAACGCAGACCACTTAAGTGGGTCCAGCTAACAAACAACAAACCCGGGTTGGTCAAGTAAACTCTTCACATTTGTGTAAAGTGTTAATCGGTAAACCATGGCTCACACCTCCATTTTTATTTAACAGGGTCGAACATGAAACCTGGTAGCACTAACTCTTTCTAGCAGCTATAATAATTTATTTAAAAAATGATGGGAGATTGGAGGGCATTGAGCGGGGTGGCCCGGTTCGGTAAATGAATCCAGATCTGGGTGTTCAGTGGTCACCCATCCAAGTAGTCATCCAAACCAAAACCTGCTTAACCTAATTGTTGGGGAACTAATTGCAGGGGGGGGGGGGGGTCGACCTCTTTCCCTTATTAGCTACCCAAGATCCCCTAGAACCGAGGGAATTAAGGTGATATTTTATTCATATCGGTCCAGTAGTAAAATAGATACGTTAATTGTTAATCATGTACGTTATCTCTTTACTAAAATTTTAGATCTAATAGTTTTAGGTATTTTTATTACTTATTGGTAGTGACTTTGTATCTATGTTAAATACTTTGTGAAGGTATTTAGCTTCTAATCCATCCCTCATCCCTGCTACGAATGGAATGCTAAATAGCTTTGACAATAAACAACCATTGTTCGTTGTCCGAGTTAAAATCTATGTAACAGGCTCTAGGCAAAAGTAGGCAGGGACTGGGAAAATCTCTCTAGATTTAGATTATGTAACACTACGTAAATAATCCAATTGACTACATATTTTAATTCTTTATATTTAAGCACATAAACTGTTTTGATAAACGTGACGTTATTTATAGACAAATATTTGATTTTATAGTGATGCTCACCCATTATAATTTCGTATCAGAGATTGGAGTCCGAGTGTATCAGAGTTTCAGTTTCAGTATATGTAGTAAGAAAAATTCGATAATTTTATTTTGTTCTCTACTCTATTCCGGCTGCAGTCTTTCATTGACAAACCAAACTCAACAGAGATCGTTTGTAAAGCAGAGCAGCAATTTACCAAGTCGATCGTTAAAGCGTAGAATGTTCACTAAAGCAGACTAATTGCTAAACTTGAGTTTTTCTTTTAAGTTTTTAAGCTTTAAACTACCAAAGGAACCGTAAACTAAATCTCAGCAAATAAAAACTTTCACCCTAAAATAGCTGGTTCTTTTTTTCGTTTCAAACTAACAACTATTGAAACTATTTTAAAATTAAAAAAAAAAAAACAATCTTATTTTTAAAGTTTCACTGGTTTCTTTTCTGTTTATTTTTTATTTGAAAATGAAAGCGAATCCGTAAGTTTATCAAACAAAAAAAATGTTGGTGACTAGACAGTTGTGAAATAAATATGGAGAGAATATTTATAAATTTGAGGCAGAGCTGCAAACCAAAATGATGTGTAGACAAGAAAAACCATAATTAAAAGACTTCAACTTGATGTAATTTAAAACAAATGGAGAAACCGTAAAACAAGTCAGTAATAAGCTTTGTCTAAGAATTGAACGAGATAGGAGGTAAAGACTCATAATTGCAAACTTGTGTTAGACTCATAATAATGATTATGAGGTTTTTTTTTTTATCGACTTCAAGCAGGCGTATGATTCTATTAAGCGATTGCCTCTGCTTAAAGCTATGCAAAGTCTGGGAGTTCCAAATAAGCTTACAAGATTGGTAAGAATGACACTTATTGGGACAAAAAGTAAAGTAAAAGTAGATGGTCAGCTTTCAAGAGAATTTGCAATCATGCAAGGTCTGAGACAAGGAGATGTTGTCTCTACCACACTTTTTAATTTGGCATTAGAGAAAGCGTTGCGAGGGGTTCTCTCGGGTGGTACCATATACAACAAAATGACCCAGATTATGGCCTTTGCTGATGATATTGACATCATAGCGCGGAGGCGGGCAGATTTGGAAGAAAGTTACGTTTCGCTACGGGAAGCAGCCAAAGGATTAGGACTTGTCGTTAACACCAAGAAGACAAAGTATATGTTTTCATCTAGAAGAAACAATGTCTGGGAGGATAAAGTGTGGATCGGAGGAGAAGAATTTGAAAGAGACAGAGATTTCAAGTATTTAGGATCCCTGATAACCGATGGGAACGCTGTCTCAGAAGATATAAATGCCAGGATCGGGGCTGAAAATAGAAGCTATTTCGCCCTAAAACCCATCTTCAGGTCACGAAATGTGAGCCGTAACACAAAGCTCATAGTTTATAAAAGTGTAGTCCGACCCACGGTCACCTATGGGTCAGAGACTTGGACGCTAGTACGGACTGAAGAGGATAAACTCCGTAGATGGGAGCGAAAAATCCTAAGGAAAATATACGGAGCAGTTTGCGAAAATGGTGTTTGGAGATTCCGCACTAATCATGAATTAATGAGTTTATACGATCAGCCAGACATTGTGAGTTTCATAAAATCAGGACGAGTTCGATGGTTAGGACATGTGGTGCGCATGGAGGACAGCAGAGTGCCTAAGAGGATGATGGATGGAAAACCGGGAGGCGGAAGAAGAAGAGGCAGACCCAGAAGGAGATGGCTGGAGGATGTCGAAGACGACCTGAGGAGGTTGGGCGTTCGTTCCTGGAGGAGACGTGCGCAGGATAGGGAGGAGTGGCAAGGCTATGTTTTGGCGGCCAGGGCCCTTCACGGACCGTAGCGCTGAGGAGTTAGTTAGTTAAATAGTATGAGGTATTTTTATTTGAGGGTTTTATTTTTTATTAAATGAGGCAGAGACTCATAAAAATAATTACAAGCTTACTCATAATAATAATTATGAGAGTTTTTTTATTAGAGAGTTTTGTCATAATTGCAACAAAAATAATAATAATAATATGAATTAGAAATAATTAAATAAATAAATGACATAATTAGAAATACATTTATGCATATAATACAAAAAAGACTTCCTTGCAGATGAATCGCTTCCATATTGCCCTGTTGGTGGATCCTCACTTTTTTACCCAGGAAGCAACAAGGAGGCGATAACGTATCGTTGTTGCATCGCTTTTATATGTGTCAATCACCACTTTAAATGTAAGTGTAGAGATGGAAGGCTCCCATACCCTGGACGCTTAAAAATTAGGATAAGACAACACTGATAAGTAAAATCAATATGATAGTGAAGGTGAAGGCGGGAAGGTTGGGCTCTGCCAAGTAATATCACAACATAATATTATGTTCTCTCTCCTTGAAATTGTGCTGGGTACATAAATGTCCACCATAGGTCTCCATGTGATTGCAGCGGATTATATATTATATAGGTATCTAGTGTTTGGATATAGGTTATATCTTGTGTTATGATAAGCGTAAATTGCGTAAAGGCTTCAGGCTTAGAGTATAGTTGGTTTAAAACCATAGATAATAAAGATATTTAGAATGTTAGATAAATCTAGAAAGTTAGAAAAGGCTCTGTTTTTTTTTTGTTTTTTCACATTCAAGTCTCTATTGTTCTCCTTAACCCATTTTTTTAAAAAAAACTTTGTTTCAATTTAAAACTTAGGGCATTCTTTGTTTTGCCTTTTTGTTTCTTTTTGAAAAAAAAGGACAAAAAGTAAACCGAGTTGTTTAGGGAAAGAAAAAGCCTCTCGACTAACTTAAACAACCAGCTAATTAAGTCCGCACTTATATCTCAAATTCGAACCTTCATTTAACTTAATATTTAACCTTAAAGAACGCCCAATTAAACGAATGAAAACAACCACAGGGAAATAGAGAGAGAGAAAAGGAGAGAGAGAGCGAGAGAGAGACAGTGTGTGAGAGAGAGAGAGAATGAGATAATGAGAGAGAGAGGGAGAGAGAATGAGAGAGAGAATGAGAGAGAGAATGAGAGAGAGAGAATGAGAGAGAGAGAATGAGAGAGAGAGAATAAGAGAGAGAGAATGAGAGAGAGAGAGAGAGAGAGAGAGAGAGAGAGAGAGAGAGAGAGAGAGAGTGAGAATGAGAGAGAGAGAAAGAGTGAGAGAAAGAAAAGACAGATCGTGGGAGAGAGTGAGAGTGAGAAAGACAGAGAGAGAGAATAATAGAAAATCAATCTCACGTTGTTGAGACGAAAAAACAAAAAGAATTTCCTAGTTCAATTAGTGGCCTTTTCGTTACATCGTGCAACAATTTAGATGAAAAGCAAAAAGAAAAAAAAATACTGCTACTACAGTGCTTAGCCAAAAAAACAATAAACATGCAGAAATACAAAGACAAGTTAAACAATAAATAATCCATGACATTTTCATTTTAAAATAGAGCGTAGATAAAAGAACAAAATTCAACAATAAAACAAAAGAGAAGCGAATTAAACCAAATACATACTTGATGCGGAGAACGGAATAACAACTACGAAATAAAACAAAAATAAAACGAAATACCTAGTAATTATTCGTAACCAAAACGAATAAAAATTACTCACAAAGCACAAAAAAAATTAGCACAACTGTTCATTTTAATCTAACCACACCACAGTAATTGTTAATGTTACCGATTCGGACAACTTTAGTTAGATTTGACTTGATAATGTCAAACCAATGAACTATTAACTATTGTGATTTTTGGCAACAAAATTAATAATTCTACTGTTTGATTTGTAGACGGTTTATTGACGACCCGAAAGAATGTTAAGATGTCAAAAGACAAAAATAATTTCCCCTCCAACCTTTTATAAAGCTGCCCTATTATCGCTTAGCTATATATAATAGGGTGGGCCGAAAAAACTCATTTTTTTATTTCGAAGTTGTAATAGTGCGGAAAAGTTGCGAATTACTTAACTTAATTTAAGTTAAGGAATGCAAAATTTAAAAAAGCATATATATATTTGTGTTCTACTCTTCAGCAGCTTTCATTTGATACCCCACTCAAAAATTTAAAAAAATGTAAATTTTTGAGTTTACCACATTTTTTTTAATTGCGCATGCGCAAATCTAATTATGGACTTCTGTATATTTTTCCTGTGGTTGGGTCAAAAAGTTACACCAGTGTTCCAAATTTCAGCTCTTTCGCTTGAACGGTTCGGGCCCTATGAACCAAAGAGCGACGGACGGACGGACACATCACCCTCGGCATAAGGGTTTTGAGAAGTATCTACAAAACCCTAAAAAT
>KZ651465.1:48698-63750 GCA_001010745.2 Gerris buenoi | reverse complement strand
CCCCCCCCCAAACTTTATATAATGGCTGGACCTAAAATTTTGAAATAATTCATAGTTATACCTTATGGTGGGGCGATGAAAATTTCCATAAAAATGTAATTTATCTTGTCGTTAATACCGATAAAAAACATTGTGACCTCCCGGGGGATCGAACCCGGAACCCTTTGGATCGAAGACAAAAAAATCATAATTACATAACGGGTGAGCTAATTCATCTACAAAACCCTAAAAAGTACTTGGGGCAAGTACTTCCCTGTGATTTTCTTATTTTAACAACAATATCGCACCCTCTTCTATTAGTTAACTTCTTTTATTTAATCATTATTATTTTATTATTATTAAAATTACTTGCTTAAGGCCCCCATACACGGTCAAAATGTCTGTGCAAACATTTTGACCCAACATTTTGAGGTATATGGCCAAAATTTGCCCGGCATCAGGTTAGCACAAATGACATGTTTGCGCCAAATGTTTGATCGTGTATGGGGGCCTTTACACTGAACATGAAATGTAAATTTAATTAAAAATCAGTTTAAAGGTTTAAGCTTCCCAGGGCAGTACACAGAACCAAAAGAACCAACGAGGGACAGACATTTTTCAAAAACCACTTCTTTGGGGTTCAGGAGTCCTTAACAATATGTAAAATCTATAAGGACCTCTATAAAATGTAAAATTCGACCCAATCGAATATTTGTGGCTGAACGATGTATTTTCTCTCCATGTATAACTATACATAAATACACAGGAAAGTGAAAAAAAAATAATTTCCCAGAATAACAACACTTTGAACTATAGATGAGAAAAAATATTCTGATGAAAATGCTAGATAACATAGCAATACATAAAACAGAACGAGTATAAATAGCAAATGTGAGAATATTTCCATTTTATAAAGTGGAAAATAGATAGAGACAAAACAAACATTCAAAACGGTAAATACATAATAGAAAGAAAAATAAATTACCATTCGTGATATATAAAAATGAACAAAAACAATTATAAAGTAGGTAAAAAGAATACAAGAGGAAATATGATACCGTTAAAAATGTAATGCAAATACGTACTAAAAATTATTTTTATAAAATTTATAAATAGGGAAATTTAAATAGACATCTTCTAGAGTTCAAAATAGAAGAGAAAAATAGATTCGAAACAAATAAATAATAACAAAAACAAGAAGAAAAGGTTAAGAGAATGACAAATTGATTATATAAATCTAAACAACAATAAACAACTGAATAGCTGGCCACACACGAGTGGACTTTTTTGACGGACCAGGGTCTGCGTAACTGGTATGCGGACCCGGTCCGCGGATCTCAGGTCTGTCGTTCCCCCACTAACGTGCAAACCCCGTCCGATCGTGTGTGGGTAAATCCGCGGATTTTTCATTGTTGGTCCGCGGACCCAGGTCTGTCCAACATGCTCGACAGACTTGGGCAACGGACGACGGATCTCAGTACATGTGACTTTTTATTATTTAATTAAAAAACCGGTTGAATTCCCCTATACGGGGCATGCAGAAACTAACAAATATAATGCACACATAATTAAAGTGTTTCCTATATATTTATATAAATTGCATTATTTACGTATTCTTTTTCATTTCATACTCTTTTAAAAAAACCAGGTACGCTACATCGAAGCCCAGGTAATCTAGTACAGATACATACGCCCAAGATTCCCAAAATCGGCCTGTATACAGCTGTGTCTCAAAATAGAGATCTGAAGATGGAAATTGTAATAAGAGAAAACTTATGAAATGAAGAAGAATCCATGATTGGTGCATTTTTTTAACAAAATATAGAAAAGACTAATTATATGTGCCAGTTTTTTCCATTTCTATACATGATGCCCCGTATAGGGTAGTCCAACCAAAAAACATTTTTTATCAATTTTCTTTTTTACAAGTTTTTATTTAACTAGCAATGTTTGAATGTATGTATGTATGTAAGTATGTATGTAAGTATGAATGTATATATGTATGTCCGGGTCAAATCTTGGAACTGAATTTTAAAGCAGTTATCCTCAACCAATTAAATCGAAATTTACGTACAGGTTTCGTTTGGATGAAAGTGCACGGTTAGCTAAGCGAGTTCAATCTAAATCCAATATGGCGGACAGCCCAAGATGGCAGACTAGTTCTTTTTTAAAAACACCCATGATATGGGTATCAAAAGAAAGGGTTTACTGAGAAGAATACGAAATATAAAATGCCTTCACTCTAAATCCAATATGGCGGATGGCCCGAGACAAAAGCTTATTTTTAAAAAAAAAATTACTTATAATTAAAATTTATTTTTTTGCCTATATAGGATTGATATTTTTTTAATAAATAAAAAATCCTTCTTTTCTTTAATAGCAGCTCTATTTTACATATCACGTAGGGCTCCTCTTCAAGCTACAACATTTATAAAATTTTAAAAGAAAATAATGTTTTTAATTAATCACAGAAAAAAATCTACGTAAGCAAAAATTTGTTAAAACGAAAAATTCTCCAAATAAAGAAAACATCCTTTTTATCGTGTGTGTGTTTGTCGGTATAATGCTCATTGAGCTTCCACAAACAAGTATGTTGGCGGTAACAATAAAATAATTGTTCAATGTGAACTTTAATCCACTCCTTTTCCTTTGTCATATTAAAATAAATAAATGCCGGGGTGAGAAATATGTAGAAGAAAATTGAAACCGGAGTGAGAAAAATAAAACTGTAAATGAAAAAAAAACCGGTCCGAGACAACTTAGACAAACTTTCTCATATATCAGTTCATAATTGTATCAAAATAAGCATAAAAATAACTTAAACTCGGCGGGGATTCGAACCTGGCCTCTCTTTGTCCGCGTTTTAAGTTATTTTCTCAGGAACTAGATTTTTCCTGTGAAAACAGCTTATATCGTTAGATTCGTATTTAAATGGACTACATTTATAATTTTTTTAAACAAAAATCGTCGGAACCGTTTCCAGAAATAATTTTTTTCACTTTTTTTTAGAGTTTTGGGGGTGATACCCAAAATTGGGGTGACACCCAAAATTGCAGTTAAAATTAATTTCGATTTCATCTTGGGGTAAATTTCAGCAAAATCGGCCCAGTAGTTTAGGCTCCACGCGCGCGCACAGACGTCAGATTGACAGACATTTTTTAAAAACAAATTTTTTGGACTCAAAACGTCCCATTAAATTCTCAAAATAGAATATTTGCCCCCATCGCAATACTTTCTTTTTATATGAGAAATTAAAAAACGGATGTAATTGAATAAATAAAGTTAATTTAATTTAAGATAGAAATAAAATAAATGGAATAAAACGATATTTGAGTGAGCAATATAGAAGTAATAAGGACCAAAATCCGCAAACTTGGTCTGTGGATGTGTGTTGACAACGGCAGGCGGGGTCCGCGGATCTCATGTCCGCCGACTAGGTCCTGTCGTTTGTTCCTCCACTAACGCACATACCGGGTACGCGAATTTCCCCAAATTTGTTGGAAAAGTCCGTGGTCCGTTGTAAAAATCCGCTCGTGTGTGGCCAGCTAATTTAAGTCCAATAATAGCTCATTTAATCAACTTATTTTAAAAAACACATTTAAAAAGTTGTTGTTTTATAGATGTTTTAAGGTTACCATGCACGGTCAAAATGATTGCGCAAACGCAAACATGATCTTAGCGCAAACATTTTGACTTTGTTTGATGTTTGCGTAATCATGATTTGACGTGTATGACCTATATTTGTCCGACATCAGGTTTGCGCAAAATGTTTAATCGTGTATGTGGGTCTTTATAAATCGGTTTTAATTTCATCAATATCTCACAAACTAGATGCTCCCCGGAAACTACATATTATATGCTTAGATTTGTATTTAAACACTTTTGTCGAAAAATACTATTTTATTGCGTTTTTTTTTTCAGAGTACTTGGGGTGCACCCCCAAATTCTGAGTTAAATTCATTTTTCGATTTTGCTACGGGGTATGATTTTTCTAAATAAGTATGCCAAATTTTATTTGGAATACTTATATTTATCGGTCATGTTTTATGACTTAAACGTCTGCACTAATATGAGACATTTTTAATAACATTTACTTTTAATTTGAGGGACCTCTAAATGTATGAATCGATCAAAATCGAATTTTCGAGGTAAAACAATATTGTCTTTATATACATATATATTTTTTCTTATAATATTATATTTTCTTTATACTATACTTTCTACGTACATACAAGAAAAAGTAATAAAACATAATTATAAACCTTGGAGTCTATAATGCACTACATATCTGAGAGAGTAAATATTGAATGGGAAGGGGGTTGCATCTATAACTTTATATTAGTGGAAATTTATTTGTTCAGCCAACAGCTGTAACATAAGTTTAAGAAAACTTTGCACTAAAGCTGACAACTTAAATAATATGGATTTTAGTTTATTACATTAGAGGTTGCTACTGTATATACAACTAAATTTCAATTCTATAGTTACTACAGTTGCTCTTCCAAAGTTATTTGCACTTGGGACGCACATTTTAGCTTAGTTTTTATGAATTAGGTACGCAGGCTTTCGAGGGTTGTCTCGTAATATATCTTCTGGTAACACCTACGATATTAAGGTTTTGAAGAGCTTGGTTTCGCTACGGAAGAGCATCTTCAGAGGATTGTACTTCATGCTATTATACAATAAGGCAAGAACCCGAACAACACCAAGATGTTGAGTATATCTCAATGTTCGGAGTCAAAATCTCGATACAAACAAACTGCGACTACGCCCTTCAATAGAAGTGAAATCTGAACTAAGCACTTCAAACCCTTTGTGAAACAGGAACTTTATGTATATGAAAAAAAAAATAACAGTAACATTTTTAAGCATAAATAAATTCTCAAAGAACAGTATTGTTCAATAAAACTAACTCATAAAAAATGAATATAGAGACGGGAATTAAAGCCTTCATATACGATTAAACATTTTGCGCTAACAAGACGTTTGCGGAAACCTGATATCGGGCAAATGTAGGCCATACACGTCAAACATCATGTTTGCGCAAACATTTTGAACGTGTATGAGGGCCTTTAGGTGCTAGCACATGACTACTGATGATGGATCACCAACTGAAGCGGTCCAAATAAAATAATTTATATTTAACATTTCCTATTGTTATTGTGGTTTTTGACATTAAACAGTAAACCAAATTTTTATGCCTATAATTTATTACACTCTTAAATTTATTTAACTTCACTCTAAAGCTAAATTTTAGCCGACTTCCCGACTACCAAAAAATCAAGAAAGCTGAAACTTGTACAGATTATGTAATATCCATGACAATTCAATAATAAGGCATTTGCTAATTATTAATTAATAATTTGCAGGTCTATCGAAATTATTATATTATTAAAAGGGGGTCATCATACTTTTTTTTACTTCTTTAGATTGTTACTCCCCTATGTTGTTTTACGAATAAAAAATAAATTAGACTAAATAACTTTAGAAAAAGGGATGCTTTGCTTAGTCCAATGTACTTTGAGAAAAAGGAATATCCCACTTTTATTTTGATACGGGGAGTAACAGTTTAAAGAAGATCATTTCGTGCAACATCTTTAGATTATTACTTCCCTTTTTTTATAAGAGGAGTAACAATCTAAAGAAGTGCCTTTAATTTTAATTTACTTGTTGCATATATAACAAGACGTTTATTCGTTAAAAATTCCTCATTCTAGCTGCTGTGTTTTGCGCAACCTGACGTATTATTAGAGCTTCTATTTTTACTCGATAAAATATTTCCGCGGGGAATGAAACCGGATTGCGTTTTAGAAAGGAATGAAGCCAAGTCAACTCGTAACAGGTTTTAAAAAGAAAAACTGACCTTATATAATACTAATTAGAGAGAGAGGTTTTCCATAATTAACTCTGTTGATAAAGCTGTTTTTCTGTACGGGCACAGTGGTGAGATAACGACACTGTGAACTGTCAGAAGCTCCTCGCTTCAGAGGTACGTGGGAGTCTCCCATACACCTGGTTTATCCAGTATCTTATACAGAAAATACCTCCACACATTTCCAATTCATTTCCTTCCACAGTTGTTCTTATAGTCTTCAATCAACCCGATCTTTTTGTTTTTCTTCTTTTTCATTTCTCTCCTGACTTTAATTGGAAAATATATTGTTATTCTTCTTAAATATCTTCTTAAAGAAAATTATTTCTATAATGGCTAAGTGTACCCTAAAAAATAACCCTGAAAATTATTTATTTTCTACTGAAATATTTAGAATCTTTTCGTATGGGCAAAATGGCAAAAAAGAGAACCAAGTTGATTTATAGTAGATTCACACCTACGATCACGCTATGTACAACTACTTAGCAATGCAATGATATTTAAATTTACAGATTAAATTATGAAAACTTTTATCATTATTTATTACTAATTATTTGATTATATACTTAGTATATATGGAGAAAAAGTATCATGAGTCCAAAAATGTTGTTTTTAAAAGAATTCTGTCTGGGTGGATTTCAATGAAATTTGGCACAAATGTTCAGAAAAATGAAAGCCTTAGCCAAATTTAAATATTAATTTTAGCTTTAAATTTAAGAGCGCCAAACGTTTCCGACGATTTTTATTTAAAATTGGAGTCATTTAAATACGATTTTAAAACACATATACTCGGCGAGACCTCTCGCCGAGAGTATGAGGAGCTGACTTATGGTTATTTTCAACACAGTACTTTTATCTTAATATGTACGTCAAATTTAATTTTTAAATAAAAAAGATTGTTTTTTCTAAAATTAAACGTTTTTGCATCGGAATATCCTCGGATCCGAAGCAGCCCGATCCCCATTTAATTCAGAGATTTGGAGTTTCACTGTAGTCTGTAGTTGCAAAGGAGAAGTCGGGTTCGATAACCTGATAGAGGGGAATTACTTTTATGGTTATTTAAATAAAATGTACGATAATAGTTTAAATTTATAACGACGAAAACTTGAAACAACTAATTAATTGACATTTCTGTACCATTATGTACTAGTAATACATAGAAACTTTAGTTTTAATTGTGTTGGATAGAATTTGTTCATAAACATAACTCTACTTAATTGGTTAGTTTTAAAAATAGAACAAATGGTCAAGGTTTGATCCTGCGTGAAAGATTGTTGTGTGAGGATGAAGTGAAATTTTCCATGCAAGTAGTTGTTCCTTGTCTATTTCTTCACATCTCACTTGCAGCATCTTTCTTTTGGATAATCTCCCACTCTTTATTCTTCCAACAAAAGACTCTCCCCATTACAGAAATTGCAGATAAAAAAAAAGTCTATTGTAAAATAGACATAGCATGTTCTGTTGACGTTACCAGTGAAGTAGCTAAAGCAATATTCAAGCAAAGAACTTGTTAAAAAACATTATAATAAATGTAGCTTTAAAAAATCGGTTTAGAAAAAATTGTAATCATACATAGTGATACTGAATGTCATACACATAGTGATACTGAATGTCATACACATAGTGATACTGAATGTCATACACATAGTGATACTGAATCTCATACACATAGTGATACTGAATCTCATACACATAGTGATACTGAATGTCATACACATAGTGATACTGAATGTCATACACATAGTGATACTGAATGTCATACACATAGTGATACTGAATCTCATACACATAGTGATACTGAATCTCATACACATAGTGATACTGAATCTCATACACATAGTGATACTGAATGTCATCCACATAGTGATACTGAATCTTATACTCATACTGATAATGAATCTCATGCACATAGTAATACTAAATCTCATAAAAATCGCATCACTATGCGTAAGTACTTATTTACTGTATCAGTGATTCTTATCCTGAAGACCTCACAGTGTTCAAAGGGGGCCAAAGAGCCTGAAAGGTAGAGAACCCCCGCCGTAAGTATAATATATTTTATAAAGAAATAAAAACACACAATTTCAAGTCTTTGTCCCATAACATTAAATTATTTAAATGGAAGTAACCTCACTTACTTGCCACCAATTTTCGAAAATTTATTGATTAATCGCCTTATACAAACGTTTTAGGAAAACTAATGTCTTGTAATTTTGAAAAACTAAACACTTATTATTGGGCTGTTAGGCTGTTATTGGAAATACATAATCTGTGCAACTTTCAGCTTTCTGGGAGGTGGTTTAAATAAAATTACAAGATTTGTCCCCGATAAAATAAACATAGTAATATTATAAGCAAAACCACAGTAGCTATGTTTTGTAATACAGAGGTTTGAAAAAAAATAGTTGGATTGGAGTCATATAGGGTAATCACTTGTTACGTTTAATACCCGATAACTCGGTAACTTCAAAGTACCTCTCTACAGGCAGCTCATTTTGAGAAGACAAAATTATAAATAATTTTTTAAGCTATAGAAAAGTCCTATCGGAAAGTTTAAAGGAGACAGGCATAAGAGGGGTTCAAGTTTAAAGGTATCTGTAGAGGCTAGAGACGTGAAGGAGTGGTGGGTGGGTACTGGGGTACAAGGAGGGTGTACAAGGGCGAGGTGCAGAGTACAATGAACCAGGAGGCAAGCAAAGAACCGATTCAATGCTTTATGTACCTCGAGGTACTCACTCACTCTGTAGACAGAGAGTACATTACTCAACCTTGGCAACACTTTGGACCCGCAGCCTGAGCACAGCTGTCTACCAAATACCTACCGACAGCTTTAAGTCAGCTTCCTTTTGCCAAACCTTTTTGCACAGATCCAAGACTCCTCAAGTCTCACGTCAATTATTGTCTTCGGCATTATGTCATTTATATCAATATATAATAACATGCAGATGCGAGTGTACTCACCACTGACGTGTATGACCTATATTTGTCCGACATCAGGTTTGCGCAAAATGTTTAATCGTGTATGTGGGTCTTTATAAATCGGTTTTAATTTCATCAATATCTCACAAACTAGATGCTCCCCGGAAACTACATATTATATGCTTAGATTTGTATTTAAACACTTTTGTCGAAAAATACTATTTTATTGCGTTTTTTTTTTCAGAGTACTTGGGGTGCACCCCCAAATTCTGAGTTAAATTCATTTTTCGATTTTGCTACGGGGTATGATTTTTCTAAATAAGTATGCCAAATTTTATTTGGAATACTTATATTTATCGGTCATGTTTTATGACTTAAACGTCTGCACTAATATGAGACATTTTTAATAACATTTACTTTTAATTTGAGGGACCTCTAAATGTATGAATCGATCAAAATCGAATTTTCGAGGTAAAACAATATTGTCTTTATATACATATATATTTTTTCTTATAATATTATATTTTCTTTATACTATACTTTCTACGTACATACAAGAAAAAGTAATAAAACATAATTATAAACCTTGGAGTCTATAATGCACTACATATCTGAGAGAGTAAATATTGAATGGGAAGGGGGTTGCATCTATAACTTTATATTAGTGGAAATTTATTTGTTCAGCCAACAGCTGTAACATAAGTTTAAGAAAACTTTGCACTAAAGCTGACAACTTAAATAATATGGATTTTAGTTTATTACATTAGAGGTTGCTAGCTACTGTATATACAACTAAATTTCAATTCTATAGTTACTACAGTTGCTCTTCCAAAGTTATTTGCACTTGGGACGCACATTTTAGCTTAGTTTTTATGAATTAGGTACGCAGGCTTTCGAGGGTTGTCTCGTAATATATCTTCTGGTAACACCTACGATATTAAGGTTTTGAAGAGCTTGGTTTCGCTACGGAAGAGCATCTTCAGAGGATTGTACTTCATGCTATTATACAATAAGGCAAGAACCCGAACAACACCAAGATGTTGAGTATATCTCAATGTTCGGAGTCAAAATCTCGATACAAACAAACTGCGACTACGCCCTTCAATAGAAGTGAAATCTGAACTAAGCACTTCAAACCCTTTGTGAAACAGGAACTTTATGTATATGAAAAAANCTAACACTATTTAACAATTATAAACTAAACAATAATAATAGTAAATAAAATTTTAATAAAGCTAAAAAAAAAATCCAACCCTAACCTACCCTACAAACGGTTTTAAATTGTCCATTTAAATAAATACAATACACGAAAAAACTTACTAAAATTAAACTAACACTATCTAACAATTATGAACTAAATAACAATAACAATAAAAGTACATAAAATTGCAATAAAAGCTAAAAAAAAAAAAAGAAAAAAGCTAACTCTAACCTAACCAGCACACGGTTTTAAATTGTCCTTAAATTAACACAATACACAAAAAAAAAACTAACTAAAAACTAAACTAACACAATTTATCAATTACAGACTAATTAACAAAAACAATAAATGTAAATAAAATTACAATAAAAGGTGAAAAAAGGGGAAAAACAAGTGGTGCCTGGGAAAAAACCTTATAAAGTGAGAAAAGTTTGACATTTTCGTTGAGGTTCTTACAAGGAGCGCTAAAATGACAGTTTAGTGACGTCACATGGGAATTGGTCCATTTAACTAGATTACTAGATGATAGCCTGCGATTAGCCCACTGTTGCGTCGATGCCAATAATAGGACGCGATGAAGCTATGTGTCACACTTATTAGAAGGTTTTTTTTTATCAGTCTTTCTCTTAAATAATAATTTTAATTATTTAAAAGTTACAACATTTCCGAACGAAACAACAAATAAATAAGGTATTAATAATAAAATAAGGTATTAAACTGTGATCAGATCGTAGTTACTATGAGTTACTCGTAGAATCTACATCAACCAGGTCTATCTAAAGTATTTCCCTGAAAAGTAATTACGTAGAAATATTTGGCTAGTGGTTTGGTTTATTTGGGCCGCAGTGCGTATTTACTTGGCAAGGATTTAGCTCGGCTAACAGGGGAGGTGTTGGATAGTATCAAAGAGACTGAACAAGCGTAAATGCACCTCAACACAACGGTTCTTTGACCTCCACATTACAACGTAACTAACACAACATGAAAATTAAGAAAAACATACTTATTTTATTTAAGAAAACCTAAAACCACAATTTCATACATAATTTGTTAATCAAAATTAAGAATAAAAATAAATAAATAGGATTAAACGGAACTAGATAAAATGGGGAATACGAGGGTTTAATGCTCTACACTCTACAACTTGCCTCTAACTATATTATTTACAGAAACATGTTGGATATTATTTCACACAGGACACAGAAATATGATAATAATAATATCATATTAGAGATAAGGTGTACTCCCTTAATAACAAATTTCAAATTAAATGGTAGCAAATTAAATATTATTTTGTAGAACATCTCAGACTTTCTTCCTTTAACACTTAACTGCCAAACTATGATTACATGCGTGTTTATATGATTATTTTATTTGGAGAAAAATTAAGATCTAACAAAAGAAAGTTTTTTGATAAAGTTGATGGCTCAAGTACAGTTTTAATAATTGAAAATATCTTTATTAAATATAGTAAGGTGGTGAGAGAAGGTTTCAGGTGGTTAGAGCTATAATTAACCAATTCCTGATCTATATTAATAACAAGAACTGATCATTCATCAAGCACCTTCGACTTCATTGTTTGAATGTAGAAAGTTAAAAAAATATGGACTGCATATACCACTGTATAAAGAATTCTTCTGACAAACATTCAACATTTTTAAAAAATCACAGGGAAGTACTTGCGTCACAGGGAAGTATTTTTTAGGGTTTCGTAGATGATTAAGCATACCCATCATATAATTATGATTTTTTTCTTTAACCTCAGATCCCTGGTTCGATCCCCCGGGAGGTCACAATGTTTTTTATCGGTAGTAACGAAGAGGTTTCAAAATAATTTTTTTTTTTTTAAAAAAAAGGATCAAAGATGACCTGGCTTAATGTACCTATTGATTTTCAAAAAAAAAAAGTTTCCACTTTTAAGGAAAAACGATGCGAGTAGAACAGCAAGGGTTGAAAAAGGAAACGCGAAACAATGGAAGAGAATATTAGGCTCCAGGGCCCCGCAGTCAGATATCATACTAATCCCTTCCCTGAATGGGGCCCCACATCTAAAATGGACTTTTAAATGCAGGAAATACTCTCGGGGACTTTCTTTCATTCATAAAGGGACATTTTCGAACGACCGTCAGCAATCTCGCTTTATTTAAAAGGGCTATTTAAAAAAAAGAGAGGAAACAACGTAATTTTTTTACTAGAAATTGTGATAGGATGCATAGAAAGTGAATCTGTACAATGATATCAATGTGCACATTGACTGTGAATCAACTAGAAATTGAAGATATAAAACCTTTTTTTATTTTTCTTTGGTAAATCCAAAACTTGGTCTTTTTACTATTTCGGCTGATGCTCGATATCGTTAATATAATATATATTCTGTGTGTACGATGAAATACAGACACTAGTTTTCCACGATTAGAACTATAGCCAGAAAAGGCAATATTTGCACATCAAAATAGTTTGGGTGTTAGTAGCTTGTGGCCCGAGAGTTTGTGATGACCGGTGCGAGGTGCGAAAGACTTTAGACGATGATGACCTAGGCGAAATTCTTTAGTCGGTGATAACCGGTGTGGAATGACGGCGCTCTATCTAAACCTAAAACATTAGCTATTTTTGTAAATATACTGATCAATCTTGGTTGTATGTATTAATAATAATGGTTGCTTAGAATTCACACTGAGCTAGTTACTCAAAATCTCATTAAATAGCTGAATAAGTTCTACAGAGGTAACTCCACTTATTAGCTAAATGTAAAATGTAAATAATATGTTATGTTAGACATCTATAGCTTTGTAACTTTTTAAAAAAAGAAAAAACGAAAATGTATGTTGAGCAGAACAACGTTAACATTTTATATTTAACAAAACAGAACCATTTCAGTCTTCTTTTTTTTGAAAAGCCGTTGTTAATTAAAAGTATAGAATATTTACGACAGTGTAAGAAACGTGGTTGTATTTTAAGCCTTAAATTTTTCTCTCTTGGTGTAGGATATACGTGTGTAAGTTAACAGGATCAAATTGCTGGGTAGGGAGGGGTTGGAGCAACTATTTGCATAAATTAATCAATTTCGGGTTTGTTGTAGGTATGAGGGGAGGGGGGTGAAGGGGCTTGCAGACATTTTCAATTACAGTGATTAGGGGGGATGGGGGGCTGTCGGCTCACAGAGTCGTAAATCGTACTTTTTCCCCCTTAAGGCTCTCAATTATTCGATGGAATTATTTGGGCAGTCTGAACTATCGACTGAAGTTTTATTGTTAATTATCCGAATTAAAATCTCTATGAAATGGACGCTCTTTAATAAAAAAAAATAAAATAACACGTAGTCTATTTAATTACGAATGTAATCATATAAGTCGTTTTCCAAGCAGAAAAATGTAGTTTTTGAGATAGTATTAATGAATATAAATTTAATTTAGCTAAAATCTAAATCAAAACAATCACCCGTTAACAACTTTAAAACATAATGTTTAACAATAAATAATATAATTAGATTAGATATTATGGTATATTTTCATTTCATTTTATGAATTTCATATTATGGTATATAAATTCAGTATTACTATGCAAGGAAAAAAAGTTTTGTACCGATTCTTTTAGTCCAAATAGTTTTTTAGTGAAATAGAATAAAAATAAAATAAAATAGAGATAAGATTAAATGCAGTTCATTACTGACTTCTAACAAAGCCACGCTGTACGTAGTATGTATTATCTATTGAATTGATAAATAAAACTGAGAGGTTGTTTTCGGTAAAACAAGTAATTTTGAAAGTCGAACTTGGGTCACGACTCTGAAAAAGGTCGAATTGAGTAAGGAGAGATATGGGATGATGCGTTATCCTTACACAGTGACGTAACTAAAGAGTCGTAAGTCTGTACCTAGAACTAATAAAAGCAACAACTCTGTCATGTTGGCAGCCTTGTATCAACACGGCTCTCAGTTTAACAACACTTTTAATGCTTCAGTCAATCCAAGGCCAGACCAGGGCGAGGTTCAGTCCGTTCCGTCACAAGGTCATCTAGTCGTTACTACCGGGTCCATCCTACCAAAACAGTACATTATTACCTTTTATTTTTGGCTCATTAATTATTTCGTTATCTCTTTGAACATAGGCTTTTTAATCATTCAATAATCTTTTTTTTACGTTTCGCTCCTTAATTATTTTATTATCTATTAATCGGTTTAACCTTATTTATAATGTTTGTTTTGATTATTTCTGCTCGCTTCTATAATCAAATGTGGAAATATAATCATTTACATTATTATAGCTAAAAAACATGGGGGAAAAAAAAACACAGTAAATTAAAAATATAAAAATATTAATAAAAAACTACTGACAACGCCATTTCAAATCTAATAATTAATTCTATGGATTAATTGTGAAATATTAAGTTTTGCCTCTTCATCGAACTGCAATTTCATTAGTATTACATTTTTGCGCCAAAAAAAAACGAATTTACGGATTTCGAAAGAAATTAATTAATTTACTCGTATATATGCAGTGATGGATGTATGCTAGCATGTGAACTATGCAATAGAATAGAGGAATGACTCCATTGAAAAATGTTAAGCTGAACCTGAAATAAAGATAAAATGTTTTGATAAAACAATCACGGTTATTGATTTTTACATCAAAATAAAAATGTTTTAACACTGTTTTAATTTAACTTCAGTTGTCTCAAAATCTTGTAAATTCATTTGTATATGTATATGGTATGAGTGTAGTATGGTGCTGATTATTTTCTATGAAAGTAGTTGAAACGAAGCTAGGTATATTGGCGTGTCATTAAATCGCTTTGTCTACGTGAATTAACACGCAGGCCAATAACGGCTTCAGCCAGTTCAACCCTAGCTCCATGAGGGGCACATACTATCCCTTAATAGGAAATAGCATAGCATGAGACCCTCGTAGACCGCGTTGTGGTAAGTTATTAAATAAGATGATAAAAAAACAGATGAGATATAACGTTATGTAAAACCTCTTACAAAACAGTGATACAACTGTGAATCCAATAAGCAAAATTATAATCGTCATATAATCGATAATTGAACTCAGTGGCGTACCAAGGCGGGGGCGGGGGGGGGG
>KZ651465.1:4673-23532 GCA_001010745.2 Gerris buenoi | reverse complement strand
TAATAAAACAAAGAAAAAGAAAAATTAACAAAAAAAAAAAAAAAATTCTTCTATAATAGATAAAGTAATACTTTCTTAAAAATAATTTCAAGCAATAATCAATAAATAAAAATAATGTTAATACTTTATTAAAGCAACAGTAAATTAAAAAAAAAAAAAAAAGTTTTCAAAAAATGTTATTTCCCTTTTTTGGAGGTTTTGGGGGGTGTAGTACCATCCAAATTTAAAGCTAAACTATATTTACCGCTTTTATCTCGGAGTATGATTATTATAATCATGTGAATCAAATTTTATTAAAAATAGCCAATAGTTTAGGCTACATTTATCTGCACAGACGCTAGTCAAACATTTTATGTAAAGCACTTTACATTAAATTTACTTGCAATCGCGGGAACCTTAGAATTTTTAAATCCAAATATCATTATACTTCGTCTGTACGTAATATTTTTTTTTATGAGAAAGTAAAAAGAAGGAAGTTCTAGAGGTATAGATTTACTAAGAATAGACGAGATATGTGTTCATTGATACGGAAAATCCAAAAATACAGAAGTACAATGAGTCGGGACCAATACACGAGAGGAACTTGTGTCTATCGATCGGCCTTGTCAATAGACCTCTAGAAATAACTCCCGTACGAGAAATGATCTGCTTTTTATTAGGCTCCTACCTTAATACCTTTACCTTCTTCACTTCCAGGAAAATTTATAGAAAACTTGCTTATTTCCCAAGAAACCAATTTTCTTTAGAATCTGTTTACCCAGTCTCAAAAGCCGAGGCTTCTGCTTCGGCGGGTCGTATACACAATTTTAACTTACTTATCTTTATTTAGGAAAATATTTAGAGATTTAAACGGATTTATTATTAAATTATTATACATACATATCTTAGAAATAGAACAACTAATGTCACAAACTCAAATTTTAAAGTCAAGTTTGGGTCAATTAGTTCCAAACATATTTCATATTCCTAGTCATTGATAATTTTTATGATGTTCATTGGGAATTTGGTGATATGATTTGCATATTCTAGCATGAGGAAGCATCGTAGAATGTAGAAGATTAGTTGCTAGATAGAAATACACGAAACTAACCCACAATTATACCACAAATTAACGACACTCTTTTACCTTGGGTTACCCCCTATTTTGTTATAAATTGATATGAACTAGGTGGTTATGAAAATTAGACAAAGGAATATTAACTCTCCTGTACATAGGAATATTTAATCATATCCCTTAGTCTTAGTCCAATTATATAGTAAGACAAAGGGATATTTATTCCAAAGTACTTTGGGACAAAGGAACCTCATACTGCGTTCATAAGTGATAATATCGCGTCGTATTAATAGCTAATTAAACTAAGAAATGTATGTCTATAATACATAAAGAAGTATGATATTGCTATAATTATAAGACACCAAACGTATTTATCTATCTATATTATTAAAAAAGTTTTGTAAACAAACAATTTAAGAGAGAGAGTGATATATAACTGTTTGATAATTGTGCGTTAGGAGATAAGGGGGGAGAAAGGTAAACAAACAAGTTCAGAGAGAGAGTGATATATAACTGTTTGATAAGAGTGCGTTAGGAGATAAGGGGGGAGAAAGGTAAACAAACAAGTTCAGAGAGAGAGTGATATATAACTGTTTGATAAGAGCGCGATAGAGATAAGTGGGAGTGGGAGGTTCTCCGGTGGAGAAAGGGGAGGTTCTCATAGTAAATTCCGCTCAAGAATGACACGGGGAAGTGTCATTCCCGAGACAATAAACTCAACACGGGCGAATTGTTTGTTTACATGCCTTAATCAAAAAGTGACAGCTTTCAATATACAACAAATCAAAACTATTTTGATAAGTTATTAAATCTATATAAAGATTAACAAATCAACAAACAAACCTTTACTTTTATCGGTAGTAAATCATAAATGTTATCTTAATAATTATAACGTTTAGTATTGATAAAAGTCTCGGTCACTATTTAGATGAGTTATTATATCTATTTGAAGTCTATCAAAAATGTAATGTTAATAATTGGAACTTTAGTTTTGATAAAATTATCGGTCACTATTTAGATATGTTTTATTTAGATAAGTTATTATATATATTTGAACTCTATAAAATCAAAACAAACCATTATTTTTGTTGGTAACAAGTAAAGAAATATGTGTGAGGCTCTCACGCATTAAAAGTGAAACTTAAGATCTAGAATCTAGAATATAAAATATATTTGTTCCGAGGTAATATCTTTATTTTTAAGTGCAAAAACTATTACAGCGGATTTAAACTTTTTGAACGGTCCCCGGTTCTAATATATAATAAATAGACAAAATAATTCTAATACCCTACACTAGGCTGCGGCCGCACAGCGGCCGCCCAGGGGGGGGGGGTTGACCAGCAAAGCGAGTAGGGGGCAGAGCCCCCTAGTTAAATTAAAAAAGGTATACGTTAATTGTAATGAGAAGGGTCAATTAAATCCGTCAGATTAGAAAAAGAATTTTCAAAATAAATTGGCCAAATACCAATTGTGCTTTCAGCAAGCAAAAAGGGTCCGCAGGCAATTTAACACATTGGACGACTTCGTTAACCAGTATAATCGCCCCAGCCATGTCAAGATGGCGGCCATGTTAAAGCTTTCGGAGATCAGGTGCGTTACAGGCAGACAAGCGCAGACTTTTAAAAGGGTCCTCGTTGTTGGCTACGGACTACGGACCCTAAAAATAAATAAACTTGGTTTTGGAGATTTTAATGGATTTCAACGGAGTTCATGATTTGCGATTTACCAAGTTTCATTTATGTTTCCGCGAGCAATGCGTTTTAGTATACTTTTTGTGAATTTTTGTTAAAATCTTAGTTAAAAAAAGCCGAAATAAAGAAAATGCAGGCAAGAGATGTATCGAATAATATTTTGTTTCAGAGATGATCAAGACTATACTGAAGGGAGGCTACATCAAATACACTGGATGGTTGACTAAACGGCCCTACTTGTCTAACATGGTGTCGACTAGCACCCTTATGGCTGCAGGAGACATCCTAGCCCAGACTGTCATCTCTAAGGACAAAGAACCATATTCACCTATAAGGACGGCCAGGATGGCGTTCCTTGGCATGGTCTTTATCACTCCAACAGTTCTCACCTTCTACAGGTAACACTGACCGAGTCACACGACATAATAACAACTGTTTCTCAAACAAATGTGTCTGGCCACTAAAGCCAGCCCTATTATATGTTTTGCCTTGTCACCAGGACAGGATTTAGAACATATAGGCATATGGACATTAAATAAATTGCTTGGTCTGGAGTTAGTCCATTTATTAGTTGTTTACTGTTTTTTTGGTGAAATTTAATTAGTATCGAAGGTTTTTATAAAAATAACTTGTCCGGCGTGGAATCGAACCCTGTCTCTCACCGTTGGCAGTTTTTTCTCAGGAACTAGATTATTCCCGGGAAAATTACCTGTATATACCATTAGATTTGAAATTACACACTGTTAACTTTTTTGATTGATAGGAGAGTGAACTTGATTGTCAAACCAAGTTACCTTAATTAGCGAGACTAGAGCTAATTAGATCGAGTATTTTAATTTTAATTTTACTAAAACAATTATACAAAAATAAAAGTAAATAATTAAGATGAGAAAAAAGACAATCTGCCAAAAAGTGTGGCACATAACTCTCTCACGTCCTACTATTGGCAGAATTGTAAAATGAGATTTGGATCGGTTTTGATTTCCAGTTGGTTCACGCTTATTTTTAAGTAATATTAAATTTGCGCGGACGGTTGAAATTAATATGGGAGCATCGTTGATATACTTTCAAGAAACCACCTAAATTTCTTCAAATTCAGAAGATACAGTGGTAAATAAATACAACTTTTGCACACGCGAATGAAGCATTAGTCGTAGAGTTGAAATACATACGGGCCCTGCTTAGTTTCTAAAACAGCAAATTAGGTCATTTTAAAGAGCACTAATTTAGATATTTCTCAGGGGAAAGAACTAGGAAATCAAAGATAACCGTTATAAACAGTGTAAGACCAGTCTCTGGTGATTAACGTTGCTAAAGAAAAAACTTTAACTTAGAAGTGTTTAACACAGAACGTCTTAAAGAATTTTATCAAACCTTATACTATAGATTTTTATTGGTGACTCAAGACAGGTAAAACTTTAAAATAAAACTGGATGAAAAGTATTTTTCGTGCTTGTATCCGTGTATATCAAGTAACGATGATGATAAAAAGTGATATGAGACAAAGCCACAGGTGCACTACTTGCTGATGGTTTTTTTTATCACGGAGGATGTAACTTTATATAACTTAGCTGTAACGTATCTACATAGGCACTTTATAACTAGATAAGGTTTTTGTTTGTTCGTCAGATAACCAGGGTAGAAGAGCGTATGGTAGTTAAAAAGTAAATAGTGAACACATGTGGGTAATGTGGCGACGGGACGTCATCTGGTGTGGGAGAGAGTAACCTGCATGCTAACATATGCGGTCACCTCTTTGCTAATGCCTCAACTCTGGATAAAAGACCCAAAACATTTATACAGTTCTTGTAAAAAAAAAAAAAAAATAAAATAAAATAAGTAACAGCCAATTATTCCTGATTTTGTAAATAGTTTTTAGGCGGCAACGCTACCAATTGTAGAGCTGAAATTTATTACATTTACAAGCGATTACTGTGAACTAAAAATGTGTAATAATGCTGCCTTCCTTATCTATACAAGACTTTGAAGAAAAAAAGGGATAATTGATTTCGGCTCAGTAAATTATCACTGTTAGCCCAATGTTGCACTGTATGGGGCAAAGCAGATGAAAACAAAACATACTTCAGAACCTTCGTTAGTTAGCAATAATTTAGTCAACAGACAATCACAAATATAAATAAATATTTAGAAAAATCTTTTTTTTTACATTCGCTAATGAAGCTATAATTTTCACTGTTTGACTATCCATCGCAATAAGAAAATAGATAAAGAAAGTGAGGGCTGTTGAAATCTATCTAAATTACTCTGATAACAAATGGTCATATTACGGAGCCGTTATCAGACTGATAACAGACTTGAATCAAATCAAACCGGGGACATTGTCAGAGCCAAAATATTGAATCAATCAATTCATTGAGCTTCGATAACAAGAAAATAGCTTCAAACAAGACGATGAATTAATGTCGTTAACAAACAAAGTAACAAATTTCAACTTGATTATTTATCTATTAATTGCTTCATATTAACTCTTATCGAATTGTAAAGCCCACATTATAAAATGTTAACGGCTATGAATCGAATGAACATCGCTTTTTCTTACTGACATTTTAGAGAGCAGATAATTGACTCGCTGATGACATTGATCAGATACAAACCGATCCTCCTTTCCAACTTGACCTGATAACAGCGCAAATAAAATAAAACCTGTTTCCAAAAGCTTATTTGGTTATGTTTAGGAACTTTATAAGTATTTTTCTCCCAGTTTAAACAGCAGATAAATAGTCTAACTGACATTTGGTTCAATAATAAAAACTTGTAATGTTAAAAAAACTCAAGAGACTCGGAGAAATAGAATGTTAAAAATATTCAAAATCTAAAAACTGATTTTATATTACAATTATTAATAATCAATAATATTAGCAATTTAACATTTACCCACTCATAATATAGTTGCCTTATATTATATTAGTCATTTACTTTTTCATTGTCAAATTTATATTTTGAAATAAATACTATTTAAAGAATTACCTTGACCTCCAATTGAAAAATTTCCATAATAATACCAGTCTTATTACCTGAAACAAATTAATAAATCATTGGATTAATATAAACAATACAGATAAATTACATGTAAATTAATGACACAGTTATAAAACAATATTAAAAAAAAAAATACAATTTATTGCAAAGCTCAACCAAAAATGTTTGTATTTATTTTTGGTTCTTTTACGTATCATTACGATCAACGCGGCTGCAGCGAAAGTATATCCACTCTGATATCATAACATTCAAAGTATTTGATTGTTCGGCCAAATACGTCCGAACAATTTTAGTACGCATCCAATGTAACCGCAGCTTGATTAAACAATGGGTTGTTAAAGAACTGAGAGATTCACCGCTCTACAAACAAAAGTACTCAATGTAATTCAAGTACCCATCATCAGGAAGAAAGATTTATCATCTTTCGGGGATATCAACCATCGAGGAAGAAGATAATAATAATATATGACGATGTATGTTCAGATCAACTTCTTATCTTCAGTGCTTCCCAGCTTACTGAAGCCAAGCATTTTGGTCATTCTGAAGAGTGCAATTTTCATTAATGTCTTCTATTTCAAAAAACCCTGGACAGAAACCCGTAACATTTGTGTTCACCACTGTCGAACTGTCTTTAGCAAAAATTGGCAGCTTATTTAAAATTATTTTAATATTGATTTTGACTATTTGATTGTAAATTTATTGTTTACTCTTCAGTCTTGTTGTTTTATTGTTTACGTTGTCTACTATTGTAAATTAATAGATGTTTGCATTGTCCATGAGTATAGACTGATGGAGAGGAAGCTGGGTCCAAACAAGGCTATGGTGAAAGTGTTAATAGACCAGGCTATGTTCGCGCCCGCCATGCTGTTCACGTTCATGCCTACGCTGGACCTACTGAGCAGCGAATCTCTGGACTACGCTGTGCAGCACATCAAGGACGACTACTGGTCCATACTGAAGGCTAATTGGACGTTTTGGCCAGTCGTCCAGATCATCAACTTCAAGCTGTTGCCGATACACATGAGGCTGCTTGTGGTTCAAGCAGTCGCGCTCATGTGGAATACGTACCTCGCATGGAAACTTCACGCTCATAAAGTGAAGACTGGATAAAATAATTATAGTTAGCTAAATTATTATAGTTAAATTAAATAATATTAAACTAAACAGTGTCATTTTTTCCTTTCTTCGCGTTATAATCCTTTTTTAAGTTATAACAGGTCGGCGTGATAAACAAGCAGCCATTACACATCTATAAGCATTCATAAAACATGTTCAAAAAATTATTGTCTTTTGAACTTAGGTTCCAGAAGCAGTCACTTCAGGCATTACCCCGTGAAATAAAATCTTTAATTCCTATTCAGAAAACATTTAAGAAAACAAAAACAAAACAAACAAAAGGCAGGCGTATCTTCCCAAAAGGTTTTTAATATCCGTATAAAAGTACAGCGCATACGCATAACTAACGTTTATCATTCCAAGAGCCATCATCCTTGATGTCATACTAAAAATAAATCGACGTTGATTTTGTTGCGGAGTCATTGGTGAGTGTCCGAATGTAAGTTTTAAGAAAATGTTTAAAATAGGTATTATGTACCCCAGTCGGAGGTAGTATATTGGAATAACCTCGGCCATCAGACGAGACCTTGGCCCCGTCAACAAGGGGAAACTATTCACAGCTAAAAGACCGTCACCCCTAAACCCTAAACCACTTTTAGTAACGATTCTCATATAAATTCTAATTTAAATGGACAACAAAATATAATTTCTTAATCAAAATCTTCATAACTATATTTTCGAGTAATATTGATCCAAAAATCGCTATTTTATTATTAACTTAAAAACCGTACAAAAACTTGAACATTATCTTTGTTAAAACTAGAGTTATTATAAAACTTTCGACAACAAAAAAAGGGTTTAATTTTCAATCGATAAGTTTATAAGAGCGTGCATTAAATTATGAAATAATTTAGTAACGTCAACAAGCCGACTCAAAGTGGGATCAAAATGTAACCCAGATTTTAATTTTCTAATTATATCTAATATAATGACGGACAAAGCTATTTTTGAATAAAATATTAGCTAGGCTTGAACAAGTCTAGTAGAAGGACAGGAGAATGATAATAATTTAGTTTTACAGGCCCAGTTTTTTTTTTTAGAATATATTTTTCTTTATTGGTTTTTTAGTCCTAAAACCACTTAAAGTTGAAGAAAAAAAAACTTGAATTCCGACTGCATCTAGTCTTGCAAAACTTGTATATTGAAGACTATTAAATAATCTGGAGTACAGTTGGACGTTGGACCACATCCTATAATTAGAGTTCGTAATTTGGGTCCTACAACCGGTAGACAGGACCGTCAAATTAATTCAGGCGTAGTCCACACAGAGAGGACCTTGAAATAAATTTTCTATACAACCCTTTCTAAACTTTCTCATATACAAGTAAATAATTAATTGGTCTGTTTTTTCATTTATTAAAGTTTTTACGTTTTTCGGGGTTTTATTTAATTATAATCAAAATGTTTACCAAAATTTTACAATTTTACAAATTGTAAAATACGACCCAAACTACGAATACTACGACCCCAATCTCTCACCCTTTGCGTTTATGACCAATATCTCAGGAACTAGAATTTTTCCTGGGAAAACGATATACGTTTAGAATCCTGATTGACTTTTTAAGACAAATCGACGGAACTGTTTTCGATAAACAACTTTATTAACATTATCAAAGCTTTTGCGGGTAGTGCCCCCAAACTTGGAGGTAAATTAAATTCTTGATTTCTCCTTGGGGTATGATTTTTCTAAAAATGTATGCTTAATTTCATAGAAATTGGCACGCAGCAATTTAGGCTCCTCATACAGACGAATGACTATATCATAGACTCAGGAGGAATCTTTTTTTTTTTTTTTTTAATGGGTTTTTTGGAATGGGACCTTGATTAAGGATGACTGGAGGACATGTGGCGTGACGAAGAGCAAAGGTGACATGCACACTTTTCTGTTCGTTTATTTTGATCCTCCATTTCCTCAACCAAGGTTCCAGGAGTAACAAGTGACTTTGGGTATTATCGGATGCAAGAAGGCGGTTTTCATGGACTGAAAGGATGGCCTTGTCATCTGCAAAGGTGGCAAGGGTTGTTGAGGGATGCTGGGGGATGTCATAAGTATATAGGGAATAAAGGAGAGGGCCTAGGATACTGCCCTGAGGTACTCCAGCACTTACAGGGCAGATAACGGAAAAGGAGGATCCAAGACTTACACGAAAGAATCTGTCAGTGAGGTAGGACTTGAG
The DNA here is from genome assembly GCA_001010745.2 of Gerris buenoi. Classification (NCBI taxonomy): domain Eukaryota; kingdom Metazoa; phylum Arthropoda; class Insecta; order Hemiptera; family Gerridae; genus Gerris; species Gerris buenoi. Next base: position 14,494 of record KZ651465.1, on the reverse strand, counting down.
GATAAGATAATAGGTGAACGGTAGGATGCCCTTGAGCTTCCAAAGCAAGCCAGTATGCCATACTCTATCGAAAGCTTGTGACTCGTCTAAGAAGACAGCTGAACAGTACTTTTTATTCTCAAGGGAGGAAGCAATGGCATCGACAATGCGATGACATTGTTGGATAGTGGAGTGGTGTGAACGGAAACCAAATTGGTGATCTGGAAGGAAATCTGTGAGGATAGGAATCAGTCTGCGAAGAAGGAGTTTTTCAAGGATTTTTCCCATTACTGGGAGGAGGCTAATAGGTCTATAGGAGGAAAGAAGGTGTTGAGGTTTGGAAGGTTTGGGGACCATTACAATGGTTGATGAATTTGTTGAAATGAATGAATCTTGATGAATTTGTTTTGAGCGTAGTTTTAGCGAATATTCGCACTAACACAATGCTTTCTATCTATGTATTCATACTACACACACGAGGAAGAAAAAAAGCCAATTCTAAATGACGTAAGAGGCTAGAAAGAAGTTTTACAGTGTTTGGAATACTGGACAAGACTTGGTTGTTAGGCTCCAAAGAAAAAAAGCATTTCTATCTGCGGAATGAATATGCATGTGGCTAATAGAGAGGTGGCTGGACCATACATTGCATTCTTCTATTTCTCACTCTTTAAACGTGTCTTTATCACACATGTCCCACAGAGTACAGTTCTTACATAACACTTGCCAAATAGGTAAAAGGATGAAATTTTGGTATAATCACTCAGTAAGAGGATTACATTTAATTAATTATTATTTAATAGGTCACGGGGTCGCACTGTCTTTTTAGCGTCGAGGAGGGTTACCAGGCATGAATATGATGTTAGGTTGTGGATTAAAGGATTAGGATGATGGGAAATTAAGTCACATCCCAAATCCTTCCATGTGGATTAAAGGATTAGGATGATGGGAAATTAAGTCATGGAAAGATTAGTACTGGGTTGATTTATTTGATAAGTCTCAAACAAAACAGTACTTTACGGTCATTATAAAAGGTAAAGTTTGAGCCATACAAAGGAGCGATAGTTATTCTTCTAAGGATTTTGGATTGTATGGATCGGATACGGTTGAAGTTGGTAAAACGCTTGGTGCATCCCCAGAGCTCAATACTATATGACCAAGAGGGCTTAATTATGGTGTTCAAATAAGTAATTGGTTATGTGTTTTGAGTTAAGATGTAAAGTTTGTAGAGTCGGTTGCAGTCTTGCTGTTAAAGTTTTGTGCGGAGTGTCCATGTTAATCACCTAACCATAGGTTTAACTGAAGGTAGGGGACAGAATTGGAGTGAGAGATAGGAATTTGATTCAGAATTATCGGTTCGAATATTCCATGTCTTAAACAGAATGTGACCTGTCCAGTTTTCATTTTGTTGATTTTTATCCTCCATTTTCTTAGCCATGTTTCTAGGAGTAGAGAGGTGTTCCTGTAAATTATCAGTTGCTTCTGTAGGAGATTTGTTTGATAATAATATGCATTTATCATCAGCGAAAGAAGCAAGAGTAGTAAAATATAGAATGCTGCTCAGAGATGTAAGATGTGAAAATAAAATATAGGATTGGAATTTAGCAACGATTCCATCAAGTTCTAGCAAGTTTCTAGTAAAAAAATGGGATTTTAAAAAAATGTTTTTACAATCGACCATTCGCAGTCTGTAGTCTGCATACTAGACCGATTATGTTAATGTGATCACATTATTTTTCAGGTGGAAAAATCATGCCCTAAGTCAAAATTGAAAAATACAATTTTGCTTCAAATGAAGGCTGAAAAATATCTGAGAAAATAGGTTATCAAAAATATAGGGAAAACAAACGTTTTGACCAATTAAAAAAGTGACTGTTTAAGAAAAACCTTACTTTTAATATAATCAGGCTTATTCCTAATAACAAGATTGTCCTTAAAATAACCATTATAATAAATTGGTACTAAAATTGGGGGAACATGTAATTAATTAAAAGAAAACGCCAGACAATTTTCCAAACGTCTTTCTGATGATTCTGAATTTTCTCGAAGAGTGGGTTTTGTCTTATCAAGCCGAGCTAAAATCAACTCGAAGGACATCGTAAGCTAAAAATACACATTAACTGGCACTATGAAGGCACAAAGCCAACCGACTACCTTGCCACTCGCCGTCTTATCACATAGTTCTATATATTACCTATAAATATCTATACCGTAGCTTCCCAAAATTATTTATACTAGTGTTGCGTTGCATTCATAACTCACGTATTTAGGTTGTATGGGGCAAAAATAATCATTGCCTACTCAAAAAGACCTTTAATTTGATATACAACTTGACACATGACACCCTTATTTTTGGCGTTTTCTGTCATTTGTGGCGTCCATTTTGCAAAAAAAAAAAAAAAAAAAAATATCATTATATGTATATTTTCTTGCTCTACTCATTAAGAGCTTCAAAAAGATATGAAACTTGATACGTACTTCCATTTTTTATATATTGGCCGCTATCTTGAAAATAGTAACTGTGGGATTTCTAAAAACTGTAGGATATTGTTGTTACAAACGCTGAGATACACCTATGTCAAATTCCGCCAATTAACGTTAGACAAACGAAGAAATTATGTATTATTGTATAATCTATTACGAAAAAAAATAAGTTTAAGAAAATTAAATTCCCTATTAGCAGGTTTCCAGCTTAGACATTTTATACATGGGCTCATTAATTTTTCAGGATCTAATCTACATATTACTCAAGTTCTAGTTTACACATTACACAGGTTCCAGCTTAGACAGGGTTTAAGTTATACCGCAATGGCACTCATCCACCCCGTGGCGCACCCACAGGGGAGCAGAAGCAGAGGGGGTTAAAGATCTCCCCACAAGAGCCCAAAAGAAATATAGAGACAAGAAAATAATATTTACAGTCCAGTCAAATTAGGAAATAAAAGAACATTCATATAAGAAATTATAGTTCTGGAAAAAAGCTTAAAATGATCGGAAGACCCTACAGTCTAACATACTTAAAGTCCCCGAGGGTGGGGGGTGAACCCCCAACAATTGGGGGTTTTAGGTGCCAAATTTGGGTTTTTCAAAAATATCTCGTAAAGTATTTACCCTTAGCCGAATTGTAGTTATGTAAAAAATTGTTCTACAATAAATTTTTAACAAAAATAGCCCTTTTCATTTTTTTTCTAACTACGACCGTTTTCAAGATAAATGCGTTCAAAATTTAAACAATTTAACACTTGAAGGAAATAGGGGGGAAACTGGATTTCTCAATCATAATTTACTAGCTTGATTTAAGCGATATTCATTATTCTTCCACATTGCTTTTGGACAATAAATATGCATTTAAAGGCGTTTGTTTCACATCATTATAATAAACGTTACAGCAGTTACACCGAGAACAAGTTTTTAAACGTCCATCTTCTTGAAACGCCTGGGCTGATAATATGCTAGTTACTCGTCCAATCTGTTAAATTACCTACGGATTCTTCGAGTGTACTGAAAGAACTAAAGAACATACCAACTCTATTTTAAACTTATTTAGAGGATTACTTAAGAATTGAAAAGAACAAGGCATAATTTACTAATCTAATTCATCAAGAGAAGTTTAAAATCTCGGTCAGAAACGCCAGCTTAGTTGGTTACGGCACGCTATCTAGCACAGAATACATCACAAGAAGAATTTAAATTTTTTATAAATGCTTCGTTTAAAAAAACGTTACATTAAAAATATAATTTGAATATTTTACCTTAAGGCAAATTCTAGCAAATAACATTAAAAGGCAATTTTAATTCTCCATATAAACTCGTTTTATTTCCACTTGCTGTCAAATAAAAAAACATCTCGAAAAACAATCACGCAAACAAGAAATTCTACACATATTATCCTCGTACTTACAAATATAATTATAAATAATCATTTAAGTCGAGTTGTTTTAAATTTTATTATATTTATTCATTGTTTTTAGACACATTTAATTTTGGAAACTTTTTCACTAATAAGGTTAATGACTCCTTAACTCGATGAATTCCGCAATAAGTAGCTTAAATCATTTGCTGCACAACCTATTTAACATTATAGCGCTTTTTAGGAATTGTAAATAAATTTACAAACACAAGACTAATTTGGTTATTAAAATAAAATGTAAAAGCAAATATTATAAAACAAACTATGTACTCAGAACTACTTAATAAAATAACCCACCCCCGTACACGAGCTTGTGCTCATATGGTGGGTGCACCTAGAAATTGTATTTAATTTATTTAGTAATATTTTTATGTTTATTATTTATTAGTAGTTGGATAGTACGATATTATTTGTAATTTTCTGGTGGTAAAAGGAAAAAAATTAAAAACAAAAAAATGACGATAAAAATGAGTGGATACGGATTCATCGAAAGATATCAGACAAGTCAATTAAAAATTAGTCCTCATTCTAATTTTGCTAAACTGCACTTTGTCTATTTTTCAGGAGAGCTAAAAAACGTATTCTAACAGTTGGTTAAATTTTTATATAAACTCCTGAACAAAGTATGTTTATACGGGTAGTTATAATTATTGTGCTAATATAACGCAATCTCAAAAGTTTGCCAGCTGGGGGAAGAAATAGTTACAGGGAAAAAAATCAAAGGATATAGGAGAGATTGTAATATCCTGCTTTTAAAAACTTACATGCAATTTACCTGACAAATTTTCCTTCCATTCCAGGAAATTTATTTTTTTCCGAGGCTTCATAAATTAGAATTGAGAATCGAAAAATGTTCTTAGCAAACTTTTTTTAAAAAAACAAAAAGTGAATGTTTATTGGTTTTAAGTTAAACTTGACAAATAAAGAACTTTTGAAGAATATAAAAACAAAAATCAACTCTATGTTGATGTCATGGAACATTTGTAAAAAAGAAAAAAAAATCAAAATAGTTTATTTCCACGAAAGAATTCTTCGAAAAATCTCTTTGAGCTTCATTTTTTGCCTGGAGAAAAAACAAATAAAAAGTTGTTTTATTACAAAAAAAACTTTTTAATTCTTTATAAAAACAGAGGGAAACGCTCTATAAGAGAAGACTAGGCTGAGTTGGGGGCTAATACAGTCCGTTCTATCGCTCTTAAATACACAAACAAACCTTGAAAAGCCCTTCACAACCACATCGTTAACTTATAAACTTTCTTAAAATTTACAACTAAATCTATAAAAAAACAGTAGAGCTTTACAACTAAATCTATAAAACTTCAAGGCAACCAAAACACTTTCAAATTATTTTTCCTTTAAAAAAAATACTTTTATATACCAACTACAGTCTGTGCCAAACGAGAGTTAGTGCGTTGGCAGCGCGGGAAATTGAGTATAACACAGATTGGCCAACCTCTGAGGGAAAAAATAAAGCTTATATGGCTATACAGAGGGCAGATCTTGAGCTCTCATTGGCTCCCCACCCCATTTTCTAGTTTTACCCGCGCTGTCAACGCACTAACTCTCGTTTGGTACAGACTGTAGACTCCATGCTAACAGCGAAGTCTTTCTAAGGTACTCTATTTGAGTACTATTTTGAATTTTAAGGTTTTATAAGCTAACATCAAGAAGATGCATTAAAATTATTTTACTAAAGGGGAGTGTCCAAATACCACAGACTTTCCTTACACATTATCCTATAAATGCACACAACTTCTGTATGTATCATTTTCTCAAAATTTACGAGTTATGTTTATTTTAAAGTTTTATTAAAAATCTATGTCATATTTGTAAAATCTTTTGTTTTCTAATTTTAAAAGTTTAGACCCAATTAAAAGGATTTAGTGATATTTATCACTTCATAGCGAGGTCGCTGTGGATTTATTTAAAGTTCCACCTTGTAAACGAGGCATTCACTAATCTATAATCATAGATATGACAAACAGTGGTAAACCATATTAGTAAGGCTAAATTGTATCGATGTGAATAACGTTTCACATATCAGAGCCACTAAACTATCAAATCGTAGATAGTAAATTAAGAAATATATACATAAACTCATCAGTCATTCCATCCAAGTAATAAATGATATTGGAATCCATGACCTATATCAACTCAAATTAATATCTTCATATCGAATGTCTAACTAAAGCAATATATTAATTAAATAAATACATATTTCTAAAAATACGAAAAAAAAAAACAATAATAATACGTAAAGACAATGTTAAAAGTCTACATAAAAAAAGTAATTTTTTAAGCGTAAACGATAACATAGTTAAGATATTTAAAGCTAGCACATATATGTATACTTTTCGTAGAACACCTTATATAAAACTTTAAACAAAAAAATCGGTCCGAGACAACTCAGAAAAACTTTCTCATATACGAGTTCGTAATTACTTAGCCTAATTTTTTCCATTTATTAGTTTTCGTATATACATTTAATTATTATTCACATATCATCAAAATTTATAATAAAAAAAACTTCTCCTGGCCGGGGAATCGAACCCGGGCTTAAGCTATTGTAAGCTCATAAGTTATTTTCTCAAGCCTAGTCTACACTAGTAGACACGTTGCTCAACATGTCTATGACTTCTTCTGAGACCGTCTATTGTCTCGGTCCAGCGTCCACACTGTAGACACTGTCCACTGTTGCACCATTTCAAATGGATAACCATAGACATGCGATTTTTGGTCTAGCAACGAGACCGTAGTCGCCGATAGTTTAGCCCATGTCACCCCGATGTCTATAGAAAAATCGATAGACACCGCCTCTGAGACCAAAATCGCGCAACATTTCTACTAGTATGGACTAGGCTTCAGGAACTAGATTTTTCCCGGGAAAACGGCTTATAATATTAGATTCGTATTTAAATAGACTACGTTTTAGATTTTTTAATCTAAATAGTCGGAACCGTTTTCAAGAAATAAATATTTTCAGGGTTTTCAGAGTTTTTTGGGGGTAACGTCCCCAAATTTGGAGCTGAACTTCATTTCTCGATTTCGCCTCGGGGTATGATTTTTTAGAATATGCCTGGTCGAAGAATATAATTTGGTCAAAATTTGCCCAGTAGTTTAGGCTTCAGGCGTCTGCACAGACGACACTGACACAGACAGACATTTTTTAAAAAACACTTTTTTAGACTCAAGGGACTTCAAAACGTGTAAATCATTCAAAATCTCAAAATAGAATTTTCGCGCCATCACAATAAAAAAAGAGTAAATTAAAATAACTTTCTCATACACATTTATAGTGCAATACACTCCATTTCCTTATCCTTATTTCCAAGTGCGCTATTATTGTGGGCGCTAGATTTCCCCAGGGAATGCTTATAATTCACCCACGGTCCCATTGCTGTTTAAATGGATAACGCACTAAAATATTTAACCCGCGTCGTTAACGTTTTTGAGAGAAAATAATCATGTATTTCTCGATTGTTTTTGAATGCCAGGGCCTTAACTTCAGGTTTGATATTGATTTCTCGAAGTATAATTTTACTGAACAGGTAACAGGTAGGGCAGGTTTTCTTATCTTGGACGATTAGCAAAAAATATAAAATGTTATAGATAACACTGCTGTGACAGTGAAAATAAAGGTGGGAGGGTTTTTTTTTTTATGACAATATTGCCTGGCTTCCAAACTTACCGGAAGCAACGGAAGAATACGATCGTTCTGAAGTACAAAATCACCAAAGTCAAAAATTCCTAGACAAAAATCCATTTCAGGCATCAGAGAATATTTTTTGCTCCCGTGTCTGTGTACCGGTTTCGTCCGTCAACATTTTTGGGAAAACAACTCATCCAATTTTAATTATTTTTTGGATGGTAGGTAATAATTAGCCCATTGTTGGTCCCATACAAGTTTCGACCTTCTGGCCGTCATATATATTTTTTTTACATGTGCATAAAAATACATTTATTTAAATCTATATCTCAAAAGTACTAATCTGATTTTGTATGACATTTGGATAATAAACACCTGTGCACATTAAAAAAATGCTAAATTGATACCTTTATTCGTGTAAAAAATATAAAAAAATTAAATTAATTTGACATATAATGGGTAGTATAGAAGCATAAAATCAATAAGTAAGTACGCACCATAGGACGCGATGAAGCTATGCGCCACACTAATTGATAAACTACATTTAAAAGTACTCACCTTAGATTTAGATAGTTTGTTCAAGTAGCCCCATCTGCGCATATTTAATATTTTTGATCCCAATAGAAATCCAAACAGGACCCAAACAGGTTTCTTTTTATTTTATATTTATGGGCATTGTAACATTCAACCAAGTATATATTTTAATTACCTAAAAAAAAAATTGTATTGTATTTGTTTTAAATATTATCTACGCAGTTTAATCAGCAATAAGAAAAGTGAAAAGAAAAATGGGTGACGAGAATGATTCCATTGATAATTAGATGTTATAGTAATACAATCCTGTGTCGAAGCGAGAATAGTTTACAGTCAATTTCGGTCATTTAATTTATTTGTTTAAACAAATTGTACCTATTGCGTCGGTTCTTGATCTAACCGCAGTTAAATAAAGAGTAAACAGTTAATTAAATAAAAGAATAATAGGAATATTAGTGAGTGATTATGTTTATGGACGTGGTAACGGTAATATTGGCACAACTGTGTTTGGACTCCTCACCAACACTTATAAAATTCTAACTATATATCATTGTAGCTAACATATTATAATTCCTTTACTTTCAAGAATATAACCTTCTAATCAAATAATTACAGTAATAACCCTTCAACTATCATTCTATCAGTACATTCTACAATATACGTTCTGTTATGTTAGATCAGTATATCATCCTAATAAATAAACAATTAAATGAAAATAAAATATATTATAGAGGGAGATTGAGGAGATTGTGGATCTTTTGGGACCTAAACAAGTAGATTCTCTAGTTATTCTACTGTATTTCGACTCCGTTTGAGTAATTTTCAAGCACCCTTAACAGGACCTTAATATTTCGGGTTAACATCACAATTTGTCTAAAATTATATTTTTAAGCACTTTTCAAGATACTTTACATTAAAAATGTAAGGGTAAGGGTCACATTCCAAAACCCAACATTCATATTGATTCTTTTGCCATTATATATTTTAAGGAGTATATTTTTATAACGAATTTTTTAATAATTTAAAATTAGCAAAAATAACAAGAAAATAAAAAGATTAAAACAACAATATATAACAATTATGACAGCAGTGATGACAACTCCAAATATTAAGGTCTCTAGTAAGGGTGCTTGAAAATTACTTAAATAGAGTCGAAATATAGCAGAATGACAAGAGAATCTACTTTTTTAAATCCCAAAACACCTGCGATCTTCGACATTTCCCAAGTGAGCTTATTCCCCAATAGATTCAAAATTCCTTAAAATGTAGATAATTAAAAGGAACAATTTAAAAAAAAAATATTGGACTTATAGAAATAGGTGGCAACAGTATAATGCAAATTTACGGGCAGCGATGTCTCCCAGAAAAATAAATTTAAGTTAAAAACGTTTAGTCTGTCATTTTCAAGCCCAGCAGCACTATTTTATAATTAATTATTGTGAGAAGTGAATAAAACTAAAATAAAATAATAAACCAAACACTAACTCAAAAGAAAAAGTTGTTATTATAAATCCTGTATATATTACTTACATTATAATAATAACCCTAGAATTTGATAGAATGTTTTTATATTGGTACAAAGTCTGATTGAACAGTTAATTGGATTACTGGATATCATAACATTTAAAATTTTCTTAACAAAATTTGAATGTTATAATAATATTTAATATAATAATTTAAAACTACTATAAAAGTCAACATGATAATGCAAAAAACGTTAAGACCAGGATAAGCCACTGATGACTAGCGTGAGCC
>KZ651464.1:489777-506297 GCA_001010745.2 Gerris buenoi | reverse complement strand
GAGTGGGGTTATTTTTTGTCATAAATGTTCACTTTTTATGACATAAATTGCCTTAGGATATTAAATAAACAATTTTATAAAGAGTAACATTATTTCGAAAAATAAAAAATAACCCCACTTTACTCTTGTACTTTTTTTGAATATTGTACTTTTTGGACACAGTGTACATAGTACAAAATTTTCAATATAATAATTCTTCATTTGAAAACAAGCAAAAATTATTATAAAGAATAACTTTTTCTCGAAAAATGAAATTTTTTGTCATTTACACGTATAGGCAACCCGAACTGGGGACATACTGTATACATACATACATAAAAAAAAGTGTTAAAATTTAGAAATCGATTCAGAATGACCTGAAACGGATTCCCATAAAATTTTTTTTCAAAAATTCACATTACAAAAATTTTGAAGCCATTGCAATAGCTTAATTTTCTTCGAAAATTCGTTAATAAAAATATATTTTATAGAAATATAAAAGATAACTAATTATAATTCTAAAATTTAATTAGACTTTAATTCAGACAATTTTCCTATGGTTGTCAGCTAAGTGTCTTAATCAGGTGCAGGTACAACCTAGAAATATTAGGATCCTAGATTCCAGGATCCTAAAAGGAGACGTTACTGTATCAATTCTAGATCTTGGATTGCAATTATATATTTGCGTCATATTTTTTTTTTTTTTTTTTTACTTTAATTAATAAAATTAGCAATACAGGAGACTGAAGAAGATCCTATATTATAAACAGGATGCGTATTAATCAACATTAGGCGTACACAGATCGATGGCTAATAATTCAAGCCTACTTATAATAATTAACCAGCCTACTAAATAATGTATACGATCTGACATCATGATAGCATAATATCATACTTGTTATATATTTTACTACTATAATGTTACATTCTTATTAAACAAAATTAGACCTTATGATTCTGTTCAAATAAGCATAACGGACAATGTTAAAAAAAAGATTAGCGTTAAACAATAATAATACATTGTGATTTATTATTATATATATATATATATATATATATATATGTGTGTGTGTGTGTGTGTGTGTATATATAATTAGTTATTAATTATATTTAATGAGTATTTGAGACGAGGGAGCTAAACAGGACGTGTTATAGCATTGATTTAGAGACTGAAAATGATCTGACGTAACGAGTTGCAGCAGTGTAGAGAAATAACATGAGATATAACTTACAATCGACGTTAAATAACACCTGTGAATCAACACCTGGCACAATTATTTACTTGTATGTGTATTTTTATTTATATATAATCTTAAATATAATATACATTATTAGTCTATGTCATAGTTTCTTTTTATTTATTCTTTATAGTATACTATATTTATATATAAAATTGAAAAACCAATAACTGAATTGACTCAGAAAGTTATCTTTGGAACCGCTTGATCAATGACAATGTAATTTTGTAGATAAGTTTTCTCTTAATCTTTTTACGATCCGTCATCTTGTTGAAAGATGGCAGCAATGTGTATGTAAAATTTTTCATGAAAAAAAAAATATCTGGAACTAATCGCACAGTAAGGCACAGAAAAAGGGAGAAACAGGAAATCCAGCTAGTACTAATAATAAATACAACCTTATCGATTTATTACGTGTGTTACAATAATAATGCATTTTAACTATTAGCGATGCATTTCCTGATAAATTCGACATTAATTTAAACTTGACATGGTTTAACTTTAATCTTGAGTTAGGATTACACTATGATTTTGGCAAAGACCTAGTTAGGATTAGAGGGAGCATGAGCATAATAAATGAAATAGTTTGTCCGTTAGTATAGCAATTATATATAGAAGAAGGTATTCATTGTTAGGAAGGACGTAGGGGGGGGGTCTACTCGCCCTTCGGCGGTCGAGCTACTCTACCACCGCACTCGCTCATTTACTCGACCAACTTTTATCCACTATCCTCGACCGTTTATTATCCGTATCGTTCACATTAGGCTAGTAGCTTGGTAGAGTGCTACTCGCCTAGCCACTCGACCGTTTACTCTACCAATGTAAACTAGGCTTTAGTCCCGAGGCGAAGCCGAGGGAATTAGACTTTTTTAATTCCCAAGGCGTAATAATGCTAAGCTTTAGCTCCCGAGGGGGAAAATTATCGCGAGGGGAATTATAGCACTTTACTACCGAGTTCATACAATATTTTAGATCCAGTAGGGAGAAAATACATAGTATATAAATAACATTTATTTAATTTTAATAAACAACAATAATTATGAGCACATCAAAAGCAGATATAAGAGATAAAAAATTAAAAAAAAGATAAAATAAATTTATTCAATATAAGCTCTCTAGCCTTTTTAAATTATTAGGAATTTGGTTTAAATAAACAAGTAAATAATGACACACTGATAAACGTTTATTATTACCAAATGATGCTTAATATCTTTATTTACCTAATTCGGCTGTCTATGTCCAACAATTAGTTCTACTATGAATTTGCAATTATAGCTATTAATTTAAATAATTAATTACCTTGGAAGAGACCAGCAATCACGAAGAAATAATAATTTTGAAATGACAAAAAATTCCTTTAAATCAGTATCAGTTAAAATAGTACAGTTTTTCCTAGATTCTACTTTAATTTAATAGATTCTAATTTAACGTTGTTTTTTTTTCAATAAATTAGCGAAAAAAATGTTTTTGTGCACTTTACTACCCCACACTATACATTAAACAAATAAATACAAGGAAGGTAACAATTAATAATAGATACAAATTAAAAGTACAAAAGCTAACAAATTAAATACAAAATTAAAATTTGTGAATTCATTTATGTCCAATTTAATTGTTAGAATATTAGGTAGGCAGTGAATTAAATAAAAATCACTTTTATATTAAGGGTTTTTCACTAATTTATTTATTATTTACAAATTTTAATTTTAAAAATTATAAAGTAAAATAAATAAAAAAATCAGAAATAATAAATTTGTTAAAAAAAATTAATATAATTTGAAACGATACAGTTAAATCGATTTATTAATNGATGCATGGAGACCTCTTGATTGAGGGATTTATTTTCCCGGCTTGTTTATGTAGACTTTTTATAAAAGCTGTCTTGGTTTGGGTGTCTGTTCTGTTGGAAATTAAGAATGCACATGGAAAACCTTGATGAAGATTATCCAGATCCAGGATGGTTGTTAGTAAAAAATAAAATTAAACCAATATGAGGAATCCATGCAGATGACAACCTTGCCATACGGAACAATTCACATTGTGCAGTGTTCATTATACCTAGCACAAAATCATCTTTATTGAGAAATGTTAACTCTTGCAACATTTCTCAAGTAAAACTCAATGTTTTGGAACTTTGTCTTCCTCAACAAACGCGTCACACCTAATGCATCATTTGGATGGCGAATCCCTTCAGAATTAATATTAAATGCTTTTTCAATGTTATATAATATATTTGGTTTGTAGACTCTATTGTGAATAATTATTTGTAAAATTAAAAAAAGCTAAAATATTGTGTTATTAGGTAAAAACTGCCATTTATTTTGTTTCTATAATATCATTATGTTTAAATGAATTTAGCTATAAGAATTTTATAAAATGTAAATAACTTTGGGAAAAAACTCAACTAATATATATAAAAAAAACTCCCCTCAGTTTATTGTACAATATAAATGTATATAATTAATTATACACTTATACATATTCATTTGACTAAATAACTATGAAGACAAAAATATGTTTAGTCTAATGTTCTTAGGGACAATGGAATAAAATTTCTTTTTTTTTTAAAGGTAATGAAGGATATACTTCTTTAGGCTGTTATTTTATTTATTTTTTTTTTTAAGGCAGGGAGTAGGAAGGCATTTTACACCCTTACCCCCATACGAAATTACACAGTATGTGGAGTGTCGGACTCGCTGGTGGTTGCAATACAACCCTACCGACTAAACCTCTCCCTTCCCCCAATGGCGCGTCAGCCAATATTTAAATCGGCCATTGGCGCCGGGACAGTTTGTCGGTCCCCCTCTATTTCTACTCCACTAAGTTTGACTTTAGTGTCTGTAGGGGAGGACCCTTTTCTATCACCTCCTTAGTCCTCCTGGATCCTTAGCACCTGTCTAAGGGAGGAGGGTTGCAGTCCATCGATTCCGATGCTGACCTCTGGCTTGTTAACCGGCCGAGACCGACGACCACCCCGCACCCCCAAGCTCCCCCAGAAGCTCCCCAAGAAGTAATAATGAGCTCTTTATTACAGAGTTTGGGGGTTTCAACTGTTTGCGATAACTAAGCTGATGAAGCTTGTGGAAATTTCACTTTTAATAATCTAATATTTTTTTAAGATGGCGGACAATATGACGACTAAAAAAAAAGGTTTTTAGTCAGCATGACATTTTATACATACATTTTTTACATCGTTTCAAGTTACTTTAAGAGAATGAAAAGAATGTGTAACAAGTATGTACGAGTATTAACTCGTATTAGATGAATGGTGATCCCTCAATAGTTATTTTGTTGTGTATTCTTCTGTTTATCACTTTACTCATAAATTCTTCTTGTTTATGGTCTACAGGGATTTTTTTTTTTTTTTTCAGGCCTAAACATAGCAATGACATTTATATACATATATAATCCCACTAGACATAGACCATAAGCAAGAAGAAGTTATTTTGTTGTTCGTATTGGGTCATTAGGGATGTAGGTAATAAACTAACTCTCCTATCTCATTATACTGCTATATTTCGACTTGAAATCGTCATTATCAAGCATCTATTTCATGAGCTAAGTCTTTTTTCATATCAAAAATAGTCAATTATAAAAAGTGCTTATACAGCTACTCTCGTCAATTACATCGTAACCTACCTCTACTCCAAACATTCATTTCCATATAATTCTTCAACTATTTTAAGCTATACCTTTTATATTGTGTAACCAAAAATGCTCTCTTCAATCTCAATAACAATAACATTAACAATTTAAAAAACCAAGGAAACAAGGACAATTTTAAAATTTATATAAAATATCACAGCTCTGTTCTTACTCATTACATCAAAACACGGGAACAATCTTGAATTGTAGGGGAGACCGGGGCACATAGGACCTAATAAGGTTTTTGTTCAGATAACTTCAGCATTATTTAATAAAATTATGTAAATGAGAAGTATTTATTAGAATAAACATTTCTCTGACTGTTCCCCGACTCACAGTTCTTAAATTTCATTATAAGTATTTTATTTTTATTTTTTCTGTAAAAAGTCGATTGGTCCTATGTGCCCCTGCACCAGGGGCACATAGGACCAATCGAAGTTTTATAGAAAAACAAATTAAATTCTACATTTATTTTTTATTTGGCAGTAGCTACAAACAATATTGTCACCGCCATCTTCAGCCCCTGTGCAAGAATCATGTGCCCATTCTTTACAAATTCAAACAACAAAATGGAGTCTACCCCCTTACCTTTATGGTCCTCTGTGTCCCAAGCCACATGCACTTAAAAAACATTTTTTTTTTGACAAGATACACGACAGACTTAAACAAATGAAAACAATTTACATTAAAAAGATAAGACCTAAGTTTATCAGATACAGTTAATTCGTTTAAAAATTGTGTATCAAAATAATGTTATAATGCTATAAATAACGTAAATATTAGATCACTTTCCTTGAAAATTGGAAAAAAGTGTGTAAAAATTGATTAAACTTAGTTAACTTTGCTTGTGAGTGTCCACGTCTGGAAACAAACTAACTCTAATAGATCATACAGATTTCCGCTTAGTAGTGCCACTATACTCTCAAAAAACTCAATGGACCTCTGTACCCCGGAGGTCCTCTGTGCCCCGGTCTCCTCTACATAAGGCCAAAGTGAGGGTGTTAAAAAAATGAATGATTATATAGCATGCAGGTTTCATATTATTATAAATATCTTAATGATTAAAGAGAAAATTAAAATATGGCACTTTTTCAAAAAAATGGCCTCCTCAAATTACCGTAAATACATATTAAGGGTTTTATTTAAGTCATATGTCATGTTGCATTTTATAATTAAGGGTCTTTCTGAGTAGGTAAAGATTATTATTTCTCCATCCTATATACACGAGTTCAGAATACAACAAACGCATCGATAATAGTAATTAAATAACATTTATTGTAGGAATCGGAACTTACTAAAAAAAAAATAACCGGTTATGATTTGAAAACTTTAGCTCAAATAATAATAAATACCCTTACATTACTGCGAATATAATTAGTATGAGTATTTATACAATAATAATAAACTAATTAAAAATGATTCCCAATTATTATACTGTATTATTGCAATAGTTTTAATGTAACAGTTACAAAATACATAATGCATTTCCATTTAATTAATACTTGTATTATGCAATTAATTTGATTGAATACAGTCATTAAATTACATGTTTATTGTTAGCTCAGGAATTAAAGACCAGCTAAAAGCTCGTCACAAGTTACTAAATTGATAATAATATAGCATTATTAATTTATTTCTTTTTTTNGGTTGAAATTAATCTCAAACCATCCAAATTTCATAAAAATTATGATCAGCTGAGTACTTTTGAAGATATAAGTGTAAATAAATGTAGCTGCATAAGTTGTAAACTTGTATGGCACCATAATGGGCTAATTATTATGAACTACCATCCAAATTTCTTTAACATCGGACGAGTTAATTTTAAGATGTGTTGGTTCGCAAAAACCTAGCGACACAAAGACACTGAACCAAAAATGTTCCGTTATTTCTGAAACGGATTTCTCTGTAGGAATTTCTGAAACGGGAATCAAAATATTTTCGTTGTTAATAACGATCACATACATAGCTTCAGTTACCTTAGATATATATAGAGAGAGAGAGAGAGAGAGAGAGAGAGAAAGTATTATGATGAAGAGGAAATTTGATTTTGGTAAATTTTCACGCTGTCCTAAAAATTGTTTAAAAAAAATTACTTGGCCGATTTTGAACCTTGGATGTTCAAATAAAATCACACCTCGAGCTGATATCGAGAAGTTACTGTAAACCTAAAATTCAAATCTGAAAAAAAATATATGAAAAAATCGGTAACCTAAGGTTCAAGATGGCGGAAAATGTTGATTTTCTGGGCGGCACAACTAGAAGTAAGGACTGATTTTTCTGCCAAGTTTCAACTCTCTAGGTTAAATACCCTGGGTTCTATGATTATAACACACATACAGACGTCATGCTGAAAACCACTCAAAAGATCTTAAAAACACCCAAAATGGATAATTCAGTTGATATTTCGAAAAAAACAATTTCGGTGAAAACATAACTTTTCTTACCATAGGTGAGGATAAGCAAAATTTCCTCCAATTTTTATTTTAAAACAAATTATAAATTGTAGTACGTACATTCAAATTTGAATCTAACAGTATATGTTGTTTTCCCAGGAAAAATCTAGATATATTTATCAGATCGATGTTTTTTTTTAAAGATTAACAGCTTTTTTTATAACGTTTTAAGAGATTCTTATTCAAGGTCCTGTTAATTCGATCCTCTTTACATCCCCTTGTACTTTGATCCTTTTACGACCTCTTGACTTGTCCTATTTTTTAGGTCTTTTATTCGCATTTTTGCTACTCCCTTTAGATAATCTAACTTTATTATAAGGGTTTGTTATCATTTCAAAGCCTTCCAACTGAATATGTGAGGTGTCATCAAAACTCAAATAGCCCTTGACCTATTTTGTTTGTGAAACAGTGCCCTTTGCTTTGTTTTTCTTTATTTGTTTGCTTGTAAAAGCCTGCTCTTTTATATTTAGTCTTTTGTTTTTAATTAGAAGATGAAAGACTGCAGCTTGAGAAGCTGCTCAGCTGATACAACAGGTCTGCAATAAGGTGTAGTTATGCGTGTTAAGTGTTGAGTCAGTTTTGCAAGTGAACACCCCCATTGCCCCTAATAGTAAAACACCGTGACCGAGATAGATTAACATAATAAAATCATTTATATACTCGTGCTGTGTTTGGTTTGTGACCAATTCTCTATTTAGAAACAATATTTCTTTCGTAGATGTATTAAAATAATACTTTGATATTATTATTCAAGTGTTTAAATCCATCAAAATTCTGTTGAACTAATAAAATTAATCTGTGAGTTTAAAAAATTTATTATTTTCGTAGGGTATAAAATGCAAATAAATTATTTATATTTTTGATCAAATAATCATTCATTGAAAAAATGGACTCTTCATTTGTAACCCTGTAACAACAATGAACAAGGATCCTGTAACAAGGATGAGTTGCGGGAATTGCATATTATCAATTTTTATGTAGTTCTGTGTAGGTAGAGTTACTATCTACAGTTGTTCATTTATTTATTTTCTTCATATTTATATTTATGTACAATTTCCACGTTAGTTTATTTGTATTTATGTATTATGAATAGATTATTATCTACGAAGAAGAATAAGGTGCGGTAATACAGGATACAGGAACAGAAGGGGCCGAAAAATTATACCCCGAAAAATATCAAATGAAAACAAAATAAAAATTTATAAAATTTAGGTTTAAAGGAGACAGTAATGGTACAAATTCAATCATAATATGGAGTACGATGAAATAAACGTAAAATTAAGCATTACAGAAGGTAATTTTAGTATTACTAACTGAACAAACAGTTATCTGGGCTCGACTGCAGTTCTCGTAACCACTTCGGTTAACCGCAAAAAAAAACACCAGCAAGTTGATGAACGCGATTTATGTTGCTCTTTCTAAAAGCATCAGTAACCTCTTTGTTAATCTGGTTAGTGATTTCGAACGCATCCTTCGAGGTGAACTGTAGTTGACTTGTTTCGTTTAAATTAATTACTGGAAGTATCCTTTATATAATCGAGTAGAGTCCCGACGGCGACGGGCGACGACGCACCTCTAAATGATTTATAACGTTAAAAATTGAGCCATAAGCTGAGATTGAACCAGTGACCTCCAGAATGTAAGCCGGACACGCTACCATTGCGCCATTACAATATAACAAATATCAGAGCATAAAACTAACTATTTAAAGAGTAAATATATCTATTTAAATATTTTAATTATAATTGCATAAAATTACTATTTAAACAGTAAATATCTCTTTAAATATCTATTTTAATTATAACTAATTATCTCTCAGCTCTTTTTCTCAACCATAATAATTATTCTGCCCGTTACCACAGGCATAACGGCTAGTTAGAAATAAACGAATGGACAGTCTGAAAACTTTTAACTATACAAAGAATCAGCCTTGCATTTTAACTGCATGTTGAATACCCAGTAAAACCTGAATCTGTTATCCTCAGGTGCTAAAATCTGAAGACCAAAGATATAAAAAAGACAACACTCCTTTTAATCAATCTCTTTCAAAAAAAAAGGTAAAGCAATCAGATTCTCCTATAGATCACGTATATTGATTTAATGCATTTTCCACATCGTTTTAAAGCAAAGAAGTAATGAAATTACTTCCGTTTGGCATTTATCAATGAATAAAGGCATTAAGTTTTTTCTATAACAAAAGATCTATAAGCCTAGTTAGTTGTGTAATCTATTTTAACGATTAACAATCATCGCTCGTATAAGAGGTGAATCTTCTTTTATTTTTAGTTTATTGTAACAAAATAAACTGATGCTTATAGAGACAAGATAATTTATTATATTTAACTAAAGCGTGGTTAGCAGGATTGATGGGAAGTGGGTTAGGGCTGCACTGTGTTAGCAGTGAAGTGATCTTGTAATTAGGCCCGCATTGCACGAGTGGAATCTAATTATGTAATCCTGTGATAGTGTGAACCCTCTTCACGCTTCTTTTTTTGCGCCACTGACTCAGAGATCTGTTTGATCTTGGTATAAAGGAGGTCACTGCTCTTTTTACAAGCCTATTGCCAATTTCCACATTTTTCAATTAGTACAAACCTTTTCGTTTTGATGGAAATTACCATTTTATCCCCTGGAGGCAGTAGTTTCTGAAGTGTGAGTCAAAGGATGTTCACACTTGTTACTCAATTCATGTGACTCAACTGGTGTTATGATTAATTCATCTTTATTTTAATTAGAATCTTCCATTTCTTCAAGTTATTATGGAACAAAATTTCGAGTAAAATCGCTTAGCATCTTACGATTGTCTACCTTTGATAAAAATTTGTCTACGAACAACGCCTTTTAAAATGAAATAATCCGCATGAGACTTTAAGATATCCAACTATCATTTCTGTTGGCAAAAATTAAAGTTTAAGCCAGCGGAAAGTGATTGGATGAACCAATAATACAAAGTCAGAGACAACAAAGATAATGTTTGATATGATATCATGGTGTTCTTGAAGCCGAACTGTGTGTTAAAATAACTTTTATTAAAAATGTAACTAAAAAAAAAAAGAAATTAAAAGATTTTTTAAAACCAAAGCTATTCAAGTCAAAACGTGTTCACAGGCCAATGTCGTAAACTTCAAGTTATCCATTCAAAATACTTTATCAATTACATATCTGAATTCGTTTTGAAATGGTAATCTATTGAAAATAGAAATAAAGTTTCGAAATCTTCATTAAATTCAATCTTTTTTTACCAATTTCGAGGACATATATAGAAGAACCGGGGTCATGACTTATTCAAATCTGTATATCCTTGATTTCAAATCAATTCATCTTCGTCTACTTGTCCTGTCCTTTATATGTATTAACGTAGTTTGTTTATGTTATAAATAAATGTTTTACATAAAGGCTATCTAACGTCTGTGATGAAATATACACTTAAAAATAAAATAAAATACATACTTCTGAATAAGCACTTTCTACTTACCTTCTTTTTTGGATTCACATTACTTAGTAAGGGTACTTTTTAGAATTTTAATATGATATAGTTTGTCTCTAATAATAGTAATTATTATAAGTTAAGTTAAAAGTTATATTCCGCGAAACTAGTAAAAGTCAGTGATGTCATTATTTATTTATTTTTCACTAGAATCAATCAAGGTGTTTTCATTGTTGGACTAAAAGTGCGGTCAGTTTATTTGCGAGCTTTCAATGACGAGGAAGTTCACGATAGTCTTTTATTTTCTGCTACTGCGTAATTCTTGTAAACCTGAAGAAAAGGTTTTGGCTCATTGCTCCACGATTTTATAAACTTAATAAATCTTTGTTCTATGTTTATTCAAAGGATTTTACGCTGTAGACAAAGGACTACAAAGGAAACACAATTTAAACAGTTAATTACGTTGTAACTAGACAATACATTTTCTTTTGAATGATTGCGCAGAAGTAGTTGATATTTGTTTGATTTATTTACAACTGCTCTGGATTCAGTTTGGTTTGGCAAAATGCGCAAAATTGAGAGGCATCAAGCCAAAAATTATGACGATGAACGTTGGCAAATTAAACCAAATCAAGAGATGGGGTGAATGAACAGTCATTGCTTTCTTTTCTAATTCAATCTGTTAAATTATTAGATTCAAGTTAGAAGAAACAGCTGGTTGTACATTTGCGGTTGATGGTGCAACACCTTTAATCTTTTTATAGCGTTAGACGTATTAGAATTCCGCTTCTGAAACCCTTCTCTTTTAAATTAACAACTAGATGTTTCTTTACTTTTACTGCATGGGAATCTTAAATAATAATAAGCTGCCGTAAGGTTTTTCACTGACATATTGGAGATATACCTCAACCAATTTGTTAATTTTAAACACAGTATAGAGCTGTTTATACTTAAGAGCTATTCATGGGTGCCATTTTTAATGGACAAAAAACTATTAACTTACTTAAGAAGTTCAGTTACTTAAATCTTCAATCACTTTGGCCCTTGAGACGTTTTCATCCGGTCCGCCCCGCCAAGAAAGAAGTTAATATAACACATGAACCTAAACGTCCTAAACGCTTCAAAGTTATACTCCATAATCAAATGCCATTCAAACGACAAAAAAGACCAGCACAAGTCTTACTGAATTGTTTTGGGCCGAAATGGATAGTGCTTGCCTACCGCATTGTGAATCCGATGGATTCACGTCTTGCTTATTTTATCCGGCTCCCTATGGACTATCCTATCCAGATCTAGCCCTTTAACCAAACAAATTGCAGACTCCTAACTAAGATTCACTCTATAACTACAGATTGGATTGCAATGAAATGTGGAAGGATTATTTAGGAGTGCTTATCAGATTCCAAAATAAATTCAAGAATATTGAGTCCCCGGCAGAGAAAGGGTTAAACTCCAAGAAAGTTGATATTGAGATAATGGTTATTAAAATTACCAGTACTCACTACAATAGGAAGTAAAGTGTAGCAGTCTACTTAGTAATAATGTGGGACACACCTTCCTGGCATTATTTAATGTTTTTTTTTAGCTTGCCTGCATTGTCTCATTTATTCTCCCCTCCCTCCTTTTTAAATCTGTCACTAGTTTTACATTAATAAAAGGATCAATTAAATAATATAAAATTTACCCAGGTGGTTGATCTAGTTCCCACTATCTCTCATTGTTTACAAAGAACGGCTCAGGCTCAGAGTCTTTCTATTATCCATTTCCTCACTAACTCCTGACCATAACCGCCGGCCAAGAATCGTTATGGGCATAGATTTTAAGGCCACTCTAGGGAAACCATTTCAATTTCTTTTAAATCAGATAAGTGATAAGTACTTTTTAGGATGTAAGCATTTTGGTTTGTATTTTTAAGAAGTTGAAGCGCATGCAGGAGAGAAAGTAATGGGCTTAGAGAGTTTAAATTAATGTGGGATTAGCCCACATTAATAGTCTAGCCTATTAGTCATAGGCTAACTATGACATACCATCCAAATGTCATTAAAATTAAATTAGTATTTTTTCAAAGATATGGACGATATAATGGACCGTGGACCCGTGGATACATAAGAGTTGACGGACAGACGACAGACAGCCGGACAGAGACAAGAACAATAATGTTCCCTGATATTTCAAACGGATTTTTGCTTAGAAATATTTAAATTCTGATTCTGATACAAAACAGATCGTTGTTCAGGATGATCACAAGGCTTCCATTAGATTCGGTAAACTTGAAAGCAAGATAATAAGTGCGATAAAGGTTTAACAAAACCTAATCCTATCTCTTGTAACTTAATATACATTTCACAAGATTTTGTTTCATATTAAAGTTAAAATGTTTATGTTTTGTTGGCATAACAAGGTACAGTAATAACATGAATAAGGAAGTAATTAATTTTCTTATGTATTTATCTTTTTCGTCCATTTTCACATGACATTTTTTCTCTTTTGTTTTGATAATTTCGTAGATGAACCCCTAATTATTGTTACGGTGGTCTTTATATTTATGTATAAAAAAAGTAAGTTATTCCTATTTTTCTTTTAAGTAAATGATGTCAAAATGTCATTATTCAATTCTATTAACGGTGTGATTGTTACACAATCAAAATGTGTGTGAAATCTTCAATACCTACATAAACTAAGGCAGAATTTTTTTGTTTTGTTTTTTTTTTTAATAAAAAAAAGAAGAAAAAAAAGGGGACTTTATTTTATATTATGTAGAATGCTCGAGAATCCTTACATAGCTGTTAAACTTTTACAGAAAATAACTACAATTTAGATATCGACTGAGAATTAAAATACATTGAGGATAGCGAGGATTAGTCAAAAAGTGCATTAAATATTAAGGAGAATAATGAGGATCTGTCAAAAGTACAAATCATAATTGAGGATAACGAGGATCTGTCAAAAGTACAAATCATAATTGAGGATAACGAGGATCTGTCAAAAGTACAAATCATAATTGAGGATAACAAGGATCTGTAAAATTACAAATCAAAATAGAGGATAGCGAGTATCAGTCAAAAGTAAAAATCTAAATTGAGGATTCTTCTTTAAGTTACTGACATTTCGGAAATTTGTTAAATCCGAAAATTTTGATTTTAACTATTGATTATTCCAAGTTCATAAATTTATATTGCACAGAAATTTAACTCTCAAAATACCTATTAGATATGCCAAATGAGAACTCCAAGTTCAATAAATAATAAGAATAAACTACGACTAAGAATTATAAGTATTTTACTCTTTCATTACCTTTAAATTATCCAATTTTTTTTTACTTTAATAATAATCCTTGTCATATAGATCATTATTAAAATAAATGTGCCAAGTATGTGCTTTTAGAAGCTATGTGCCACAATAATTGGCGGACTATTTCAAAATATTGTTGACAATTAAAAACAAACTAAAGAGAGCATATTATTTTGTGGTTGTTGAATATTAAGGACAAACTATAGAGATGTAACAACTTATAACGAATAAAGACATCTTTCTTAACACATTATTTATTAATTATTATAAGATTTACAAATCTCTATTTAATTATTTCTCATTTATTTAGTTACGTAACCTTTTTCCTTCCCGGCAAGACTGTAAATGATTGAATTTGTTATTTTTTGTTGTTTCGCCTTGTTCAACACAGCACTTCTTCACATCTAATCCTTTCCCTAAACAACGAAACTGACCCAGTTTTTCTACATCTCCAGTTCAGAATAGGTTGTGCACGGAGAAATCCACCTCACGCTTCTCATCCGCTCAGAAAATAAATTCGATTATTCCAGTGTCATAATCATCGGTCCCAGCGGATAATAAACATGATATTACCCTGGAAATCGCTCGATAAAATATCCTTTAATATCAGCTTGCTTATGTGTTTTTTTAATTTTCTTTTGATTTTAATCATTATTTTTCTTTTCAGAATGGATTATATTACTTATAAATAGATATTGTTTATTTCATCAATAGATTGGTAATATTAATAAACTTGTTTAATGATGCAGTCACGTAAAAAATAATTGTCCCCCTATGTCTCCATTCTTAATTTCTAATAGTTATAATTGTTTTGAGCAAATGTTACATTATTTAATGAACTTTCTCAAAAAAACATATTAATGATACATGCTACGCAACACGGAAACCTGGTTTGCCGTTTGAAAATGAATCACAGATTTAAGTAGCAGTGAGAAGATAGTTTCCTATAAAATTTTCCTCCTTAGGTTTATTTTTCGTATAAGAATAGCATGAAACCAAATAAAGAAATAGCAACCTGGCTTTGCCATAAGGACCTTTCCTTTACCTTAAGGACCCTGCCTTTACCTTAAGGACCCTGCCTTTACCGTAAGGATCCTATTTTAGCTTAAGGATCCTGCCATTAACATATGGACAAAGGACTCTGGCTTTACCAAAATTATCCTACCTATTATACCTTATTGCTTAAGGATCCTGCCTTTACCATAAAGACCCTGCTTTTACCATAAGGATCCAACTTTACCATAAGGACCCTGCCTTTACCATAAGGATCTAGCTTTTAAGTCTATAACCATAATGATAACCAATAAAGATATTTATCTATATATGTAATCAAAGATTGTCTGTGCATTAATCAGAATTCCAAAATTTGTAAAAATTAATCAGAATTCCAAAATTTGTAGATAATATTTTGCTATACATTACGAAAAACAAAACCGACCTTAACTATTTTGGCTTTCAGTCTCTCTTTTCAACCTCTGACTTTATAGGCGCAAAACTGGCTAAATGAAATCCATTTATTTTGTATACAGTTGTGTAAAAATTAACTATTTTTATTATTAAAAGAATTCTCTAAGCACCTTTTTGACGGAGATAAAAAGATATTAGGTATTATTATTATTATTACTAATAGAGATTAGTTCATAATTTATGTAATTATGAACTATTATTCTTTCTAAATTTAAAATTATGTATATAACATGCTTAATTTATTAAGAATAAAAAATAATTTGTTTCCTTTTTTATAAAATAGGAAAAAGATTCTCATAAAAGGTAAAAAATATTTCCAAAGATAGAAACAGAATAGAAGAAGTCAATAAAGTGATGGCAAGAGATATAGCAACCGGAAAGAGGCACTTGCAAAGGTTAATCACTTATCCGGGGTCTTACTGCGACACTGACTGTGAATATGCAATAACCTTGCATTTATATAATGCCTGAACTTTACTAGTTTTACATTTATGTCAATCACACTAGTTTCTAATGAAAAAATAATTATTATCTCTCTGTTTACCTTGGAACAAAGGAAGTTATATATTACTCACTCATGAGTTAATCTTGTGCCTTTCACTAAAAACCTATCAGTTATTATCGCTCTTCAATACAGCTAAGAGCAATACTAAGTGCGCTTACAAATAAAGTTTTAAACTTTAAAATAGACTGCCAATTAGTGTGGCACATAGCTTCCTCGCATCCAATCATGTACTTTATTGTTATATTAACATTAACATTATCGATATATTACTTTATTGTTATATTGGTTATTGTATAAAAACTATTAATAGTTTTAAAGATCTTCAACACTTTATAGCGGTGTCGCTGTTGGTATTACTAAAAAATTGTATTTGAAAAAAATGTTTGTCTCATTGAAAACATGAAATTTGATTTTTTTCCCCGGCCTAAATTTCTAATTCTAAATTTGAAGTTCACGTTTACGTGAGCGTTACGCGTGAACGCTTGGACGGATAACGTTGTCCAACGAACTCGTCC
>KZ651464.1:478371-489260 GCA_001010745.2 Gerris buenoi | reverse complement strand
CCCCCCCCTGCCCATAGGTATGGGCGCCCATGCTCGGAAGCAATTATTAATTAAATCTTTTAGGAATTACAAATAAAGGAAAGAATGATAAATAAAAACTTAATGATCGAGTTCAAAGAATTGGCTAAAATCATTCTGCATTTTGTAATTTTATGAAATAAAAAATAAATAAAAAAATAATTAAATTTAACTTTGTTACTTGTACTCGTATATCAAAATCACTTTTTTGGTTGTACCAAACCCTAATTGTTAAATTTTCAGCTCGGGATTAAGTCCACTTTATATTTATGATTTTGTCAAGAAATTACATCTATGTAATTTTCCGTGTGAATAAATCATACACGAAAATCATATGGTTTTTTTCTTTTATGTTTACACTTTTTGAATTGAGTTATATGATTTGGCGGATACACTTTATATTTTAAAGGAACCGAAAAAACAAAAACTTTGAAAACAAAACAAACAAGTGAAGTACTCTGTAAAAATGGCCTACAAAACACCATATTTTGATAAATTACACGAAAAATCATAACAGAAATAGGACGGCTCCAATTCCTTGTCTGACGATATGATTTTTAGTATCTCTAATCATACAGAATAGAAAATCACACCGTGTAGGCTGCTTTAAATTAGAATAAGGGAAGTCATAACAAAGATTGCATAGTGTAATGAGAAGGATGGTGTATCTATACACCGTCCTTGGTGTAAAGAGGCGTTATTTTATATCAGCAGTTACGGTTACGAGGGAGGATGGATGATATCGGAGTTGGGAAAGAAAGGGTTCTTCGGTTTTTTAACGATAGGGTGAACAGCGGTCGAGTTTGTAGAAGAAAGAAGGGTTGTGTCGGTTATCTCCTAGGCAACCAGCTGGTCACCCCCCGCTCCACTATCCACTAGGCTAGGTCTTGGTAGTGAGAGTAGTAACCGCCTCTTCATAGATCATTTAGTCTGCCAGGCTATCAGGAAGCTAGCAACTAGCAGGAGGTAGTCTCTTCTATTCCTAGACCAATACCCTCTGACTAACTCTACTATCAAACTAGTTACACACACTCGCTTCCTCGTAGCCTTCGAATTAAATTTAACAGCCATTTCAACAGCACTCTACTCTCACTAACCTATACAAATCTGTATTTACGTCGATACTGTCCATAGTAAATGATAATTTAACGACTCACTGTCAGTCAGTTGAGTTTGTACTGATCATTTAGTTGTCAGAGTATTAGGTGATTAGAGGGAGGGAGGAGCTCATCTCGTCTAGTCCTAGTTACACCGGGGCAGAGTAGGGCAAACCGTAATCAAAATTATGATTAATGACTAATGACTATCATTGACCAATGAGTAATGATTAACTGTAATCATCACTCATAACTAACTATTTAATCATGATTGAAATTAGATAAATCACTAAAATATTATGATTGAAAGCAGGGTGAGTTTTTAGGTTTGTGTACAAAGTACAAAAAGAAATCTTATATAACGGCTCTGTCTGCCTGTCTGTCTGTCTGTCTGTCTGTCCGTTGGCATGTTTAGCTCATAAACTACTATAGCTAGGAACATAAAATTCGGCACACACGTGCATCTCGGCGTTAGTGAAAACTGGACACTTTTTGGAGTTTACACACTTAATATTTTCAAGATGGCGACTAAAAAAAGTTTTTAGTCACCATGACATGTTATATATCAATTTAAAGGTTTTAAAGAGTTGAAAGAGAATTTTACTATTAAAATTAGTTTATTATATATTACACTAAAAAATTAAAACTTATGTACAGAGACCAGCGATTATTGCCTCACGTACATACATGAAGCGCGCCTTACTCTTTTATTTCAGAGAGATTTGGCTTTGAAAATTTGTTCGTTTTTGTGTTTGTCTAACGATAACGAGCGTAAAAATTTACCGTTTTGAACAAAAAATGGCACACCTATGCATCTCAGCATTTGCCACAAGTTTATTGTTTTGAAAATTTTTGAACTTAATATTTTCAAGATGGCGGCCAATATAGAGGACGATTAATAAAAATTTTTTAGCCTCGTGGCATATTACAAATCAATCTAAAGGTCTTGAACTGTAGATAAAGAATATAATATAACTAAAACAATTTGATGGTGGTCAATATAGCGGTTGACTAAACAAAAGTTTTTAGTGAGCATGACATGTTGTAATTCGTTTTGAAGGCCTTGACGAGTAGGAAAAGAATATTTATGTAACTATTAGTACCAAATTTCTATTTTATGCCGCAATTTTGACCAAAAGTTTATCAAGCATGTTTGGCGCCATGTGTATGACACATCCAACTCACAAACTTCATCCTCGTGTATATGGGCCATTTTATAGCATGCCACCATTTTAAAGCTCTTTTCAGGAAGATTATAAGAGTATCTAGGGTAGGGTTCCTACTCAAAATATGTTTCCTGTAGTAGACACATTGTATTTAAACATGCCCGATATAAGAACAAAATGCAATTTCTTTCTCGGCGAGTTGTTGATACACCGCATCACTAGTTAAGTTTAAATTGAAAATGAGGTGACAATAAATTGAAACCCACTTAGTTTGATAAATGAAGAGTTTATTCGTGAAAAAATAACTAAAGTAATTTTTAACTTGTATTTGAGGTACAACGCATGTGATTAATTGTTAACCCAGAAAGCTTTAATAAAATATTTTTTTGAAACATTAGTTTTTATGTAACAACAACACTGCTTGACAATCAGAGTATTAAAACTAACTAAAGTGACTGAGCACTTATGGTTTGAAATTACTTCAACTTTCTTTACACCCAAAGCGACAGTCGTAAAGCAGTCTTATTGTATGTTTTGAAATTCGTTAACACTTTAACAAATATTAAATATTAATTATTTTACACTTAAAAGGTTTTATTTACTCTTTATGTTTAGACTTGATATTCACCTTAGTCACAAAGAAATGTGATTAATGACTGATGATTAATGACTAATATTTGGAGACTAAATGACTAACTATAACTAATTGATTTGTGAGTAATGATTAAATTTGATTTTTGACTAACGTGATTTGTTAGTCATAACTAATCAATCATGGAAATTAATCAATGACTAATTAGTCATGATTAATGATTGATCAAATTATTAATCATCAATCAATATTAGTTGATTTGTGCCCTACTCTGCACCGGGGTACACATCTAGAATAAACAACAAACAACACTACTATACCACAATCACAACACCACACAACGTAGATCTCTAGTAAAACATTGACTCGAGCCCCGACTCATTACTTACTCATTACTCATTATCTTCATTCAGCAGATTTAGATCCACTACTACAGACAAATTCTCAATACTATCTTACACATAATACCTACTATTGTCACTGTTACGTTAAAAATAAGTATAAAAAGAAGAGGAAAGTAAAATACAAGTATAATCCACTGTGGAAAAAAAATTCACATTAGGTACACAGTTTGCTATTTAAATTTAGATATGTATTTCCCATTTTTACAATCAGTTATTATTATTTTTTTTTTATTCATCAATTTATTTCTTAAAATTATTGGCTTAAACAACAATAGTTTAATTTAGTTTAACCAAAATTTGATGATCGAAGCCCAGAACCCCCCTCCCCCCCCCCGGTCAATGATGTGCCCCGACGAGACTTGCTGAAAATCTGGCAACCCTACTGTTACGGGTTACGGATCACCCTTACAGTGGATCCAAGGGCATCCGCTCTTGTGGTCCTAGCATCTATTGATAGAATGTATTTTTTATAATTTCATTTCAGGGATGCGATGAGACATCCGGGTGAGTGGGGAATATATTATCGCATAATAATTATTGTAATGTTTCTTGACAGTAGGCACCTAAGCAACATAACTGGTTTGAAATCCAGTGACTAGGACTAGATAATATGTAATATATTCACATATTGTGTCCATCGAGAATTGAAATAAACGATTCTCTATATCATTTTAAGACCGACGTTTTTTCTCTTAGATACTAAAAGTGTTATGGTGTGTTTTGGCTTTATCCAAAATTATTTGTAGAACCAAAATAAATAAATGAAGAGAGTTGTTTTTATTAACTTAGAACAGAAATCGGCAACCATTTACACATAATTTATAAGCAAAATACATCATGTTCCTTATCATACATGTTCCTTATATTTATTCATATTATGTATTAGCAAAAGTACACTAACAGGTTGAGGTCATAACTTGAAAAGTTATTACCATCTGAAAATCTTTCAATTTGTTTAAAGAACTTATAAAGACACTCAACATTTTATATTTACCTCTTTACGGTGTGAAACAATATTAATTAATTTTAATTCTTATTATTCTTATTCTTAATTATCTTTACTTCGTATTCTTTTTATACTTATAGTATACTAAATTTAATAATTACATTACGTATTACTATATATGTATATAAAATCAAAATTCCTCTGACTGAGCCATCACGATATATTAGGAACTCTTGGACTAACCATAAAATGTTGTACTAAGGTCCATCTTAGCCTCCAAGTGCTCGCTAAGAAATATTTTTACGATTCGCCTTTTTTATTCTAGATGGCGGGTATTTATCTACAAAATATGTCACTACGATATTTCCGAAACTAATTGCACTAAAACTTCGAAATATAGATCTTTTTTAGGTTTTCCAATAAGGCTCCTTTGATTTAAGATGGTGGCCAAGTGTGTATTAAAAATTCATCTGTTGAAGCTAGAAGTTAATATTTGAAGTGGGCTCCTCTTTAGGTAAGCACCTATTGACAAAAGATTTTTTGGACGATTTTATGATACGATGGGACACTCGGGGGGAGGGGAGTAATATAGGAGGACATAGATATTCTCGCTTATCAAATAATAATAATAAAGGAGGACATAGATATTCTCGCTTATCAAATAATAATAATAAAGGAGGACATAGATATTCTCGCTTATCAAATAATAATAATAAAGGAGGACATAGATTTATCAAATAATAATAATAAAGGAGGACATAGATATTCTCGCTTATCAAATAATAATAATAATAAAGGAGGACATAGATATTCTCGCTTATCAAAAAAATGATAAATAAGTCTCAAAATATAATTTTTATAACAAAAACCAAGAAAGTATTACAAGAAACTACTGAAGTACGATAAAAGCGAGGGAAAAAACTCAGAAAATCCATAGTTCTTTGTTTAGAAAAAAGTGAAATAATAAAATTGGGTCGGGCAGTTCCGACCTGATTAATGGTGTAGCAAGTTACATAGTTTTTCCCACGACAGACAGACAAACTGACTGTGGACGCTCTCACACACTGGCAACTCTGCTCAGACGTAATACTAATTACATGCTTTTGCATTATGTGTTCCGCTAAAAAGAACAACACTGACTCGACTGCAATATATAATTATATATTGAATAATCTTTATTTTCTTCAATGTATTAATCTGTGCCAAACTCTATTTCTTTAACTAAATAAATATTGATTATAAATATGGATGAAATTATACTATTGATAAAATTTTAATTATTAACCATTGATTGTTTAGTTCGTCTAAACAACGAACGGCTCTTCACCGTCAACAGCTTAAAAAATTTCTCATTAAGTTTGAGATGGCTTTCAGTCTTTCTCCCATCGTCAGAACCTACAGTGAACAACAACAACAAGCAACAAGGGGCTGAATTGAATAATCTTAAATAACAGAGTATAAACAATATGAACACAGGACGAATGTTAAAACAACTAAATGGGGTAAAAACTATAAATATATTTAAAACTATCAAATGAGGATATCCCTACCGTCGATACTTGCTTGATCTGGAGATCATGAAGTGTGGAGTTTGCACTCGAGCGATAGCGAGGGTAGTAAAACCACACGAGCAATGCAAAATGGCGTTTTCGCACGAGTTGCGTACCGTACTTTATCTACGATTGTTAGATTTTAATAATAAATACAAAAAAAAATAATAAACTTCCTGTATGTAAGCTCGTATTTCTCTTTTGATAAATATGACATCAATTCATTAGTTGTATTTTGCGCCGATTTAATTATCTCGGAAGGCGTATTCTCCTCATATTCGTCATAATCACTTAAATCACTCATTGATTTTCACAAAAAAAAACTCGATAAAAACAGTTACTTTTATGAAATAAACATATTAGTAATGTTAAATGTAAACAAACTCGCTAATTGTGTGTAAAGTTGAAGAATTCTTCTTCTTTTCGTCACTAGAGTAGAAAAAAAAGGAATTCTTCAAAACTATGAGACACGCATGCGCAATTAATACAGGTGTGTAAAGAATCACTTTCTACGAATCTAAACAGAGATACAATGTTTATATTACGTATCAATCGTAGATAAACATGTTTTTACTTAATATTGTTTTAGAAATAAATACATATATTATTATGTAGTTATTGAAGTCACAAGTCACGTAAATAAGATAAAACAGGAAGAAAAGAGAGTATATTGAGTAGGTTAGTTCATTATAGTGTGTATCATAAGTATTAAATAATAAATGAAAAAAATGTAGTTAGATAATAATTTTTAAATAAATAGTAGTAGCTCAGTAATCCATAAGAGATAATCCTTTACCTCGTAAAAATGCCTATTTTTTCATACAAGGATCAGATTTGATCATTGTGTAAAAATTCACAGTCGGATGTGCATGCTCGGCTTTATATAAAATAATTGTTGTGTTCACTACATTTCCTTTAGATATGGATCTCATTTCTTTCTGTGTTACAACAATGTTGTTCCTTGCGAGCAAAGAATAGGTTACTGGGATACGTACTGTTAAATATTGTTATGCGATAACACTCTAGTTTATTTAAACTCTTCATAATCCTAAAACGATTTTTTCTCACTCGACCATGAAGTAGATAAATGTTGATTTGAAATTAATTAAACAGAAATACGTACTTTCTTTATCGTTTAACACTTCGTCAAAATACTTTTGTCGTATTTTGGTGTAATTTTATTTCATTCTTACATTTTAAAGTCTCGGAAAGCTATAGCCTCTCCATTCTGCATTCTGTCTATCTGCCACACACTTTATATTATAATATTTGAAACGATTAACATAGAAACATGGAACTTTGATCGTTTATAGATCTTATTAAGCGTGAAACTTTAAATGAGAGTGGCAAATAATTGTCGATGACATCACCTTATTATTTATATCGTTGAAAAGCTGTTAACAAACAGGTTAAACGAAACTTACGCCATACTCATAGTCGTACTGCATGTAAATCACATCAAATTTAATGTAATCAATTTATAATTAATTATATGTTTTAAAATATACCCAACAGATGTTTATTTATATTTCTTATTCAATTTGCAGTTAAATCACATTTATTCTCATATTCTCATTATTACTTATTACCCCGGTAATTATATTTTCCCAGTAAAATGTCCGATATGTGAGCGTCTATGGAGGAATCCATAGGAATTCATCTTAAAGGAATAAAATAAATTGTCCCTCCATATAAATTAGTTCATTTTTCTAAGCATTTTTCAGCCTTCATAAAGCTATCATCAGTGTCAATTGCGGAAGAAGATGAGTTGTATTAATAGAAAGATTTAGTGATTCATGTCGGAGATGATCGACATTAGATTCACTCATAAAATATTAATGAAGAAGAGAAATTATCAATTTATATGTTTAGATTTCAATGGACCACACATTAAGAAAATTAATTGTAATAAAAATCGTCGGAACCGTTTTGCAGAAATTTCTTCACCTGAGTTTTTGTAACCCCCCCATTTTATAGCTAAAATTAATTGTTTATCTTAAAAATATATTACCTCTATACATTAGTTTATAATTTTTCGAAACATGTATAAAAATTCTATTGAAACTGATCCAGTATAATTTAAAATCTTCGCAGTATAGTTTAGGCTCTCCACAAAGAATTTTTTCAATCCACTTTTTTGGACTCAGGGGGCCTTAAAACGTGTAAATCTTTTAACATTTTGCGTTATCACAATTCTTTCTTTGTACCACTATTAACTAAAGTTTTCCTATACATTACATAAATATTTATACGACACATTCTCATAAAATATAAATGAATGAAGAAGACGCATTTTTTTATGACTCGATTAACTTTTTAATTAAATATTTATAACCAGTTAGTTTTTTTAATTAATTAATCGAAATGATTATAAGAATTTAATCTTCAATAACCTGATGTATAATACATTTTTTTTTATTATTAATCCTGTAAAAAACTTCGCAAAATTAAGTTGAATCAGTGATTTGAAGATGAGGTTTAACAGGTTTCAAGTTGAATCAGGTTAACGGTACCTGTTACAGGAAAAAGGAATAGAAGTGTCCCACTAGCCTCAGGTTGAGTTCCCAGGTTCTAGCTTACGAGTAATATAGCATAAAGAATAAGCAGGTTAACATTGTGTAACAGTTTTTCTACATTACAGTTTACAGTCCTGAAAGTGAAAGTGTGGTACATAGAAACCAGCTGATATACATCGTCTCGCACTCCTCTTTTGTCTTATGGCAAAAAGTAGAAAAAAAAATTGTTACTTTTTGCGTTAAAAAAAAGTCCATTAATCTATAGTTGCGTCCAATGATATATAAATCTTTGTTTAGAAAAAATAAAATTGCCTATGAGTTATAATAATAAAAAGTAATTATTAACAATATATTATATATGTTAATTACAATTGTTATTAATATTTTTTCCCGGAACAAATAATGTTTTAGGTGTATACTGCAATTGTTTTCTGCCTTCCGCGGTTTATTGAAGCTACTAAAATACAAGGAAATTCAACGAGCTTGCGTGCCTCGTATAAAAAATGCATCCGCATTAGCCAACGCATTAGGCTAATTTTTAACCTTTTTATCTAGTTGTATGATCACTAAGTACTTTAATTAAACTTACTTATTTACTCCTTAAGGGTTCAAATCCATGAAGTGTCTTGGACTCTTTGATAATTTCGGCTCATGCTTTCCAGTCCAATTTTCCTCCTCTATCCTTGTTATCTATGTTCCATTGTACATTTTTTCTACATCGTCGAATGATTTTTTTCTAGGGCTTCATGACACTCATATTTCTTTAAATTCTGAGCCTAGACTTTTGGGCACCCTCAATGTTTAGCATCACCTCTTGATGATGATACATATTTGCTTTTTTGTTTGGTAATAAAATACTCGATTTGGTTGTTTGAGTTTGTTTGGCTAACCTCGCTATGCCAATTATTTAATGCAACGCTTTAATGCAAGGCGCCAATAATTACAACTTTATCATAAATCAATTACAATGACATAAAATACCATGATGACCTAGAATGTCTGTCAGTGTTGTAGGGAGGTCGTATTGTTCTCTGGTTTCGTCTATTTTGTTTATTAAATTCTGTTATTTTAGTCTATTATTATTTTAGTCTATTAGTTTTATTTTATGAATTAATTAATAAGCATAAAGTAAACATAACCATAACAATTATAACTGTATAAAGCAATTATAAAATCAACTATTGCGGAAATATACAATTCTATTGAGATGTATAAACAATTTATTTTAAACTTGATGAATCCCAAGTAAGGAGTATTTTAAAATATAAGTTGTTAAAGTTAAGTCTTTAATGTATTTAAGGACCTCGAATCAAGTAAGAGACTAAGAAGGAAGTGCCACGAAGTTGTTATAGGTTTGTTACATGTTAAAACTACCAGTTCCTTCTAAGGTATCAACACTAGGTACCTTATATGGCACCAAATGTTGACACATGGTCCTTGAACTACCTGTACCTTCCGCTTCCACTAAAAACATACTATGACTTTTATAAAAATATAAAGCTTTAAACACTAGCCACAACGATAATAATCACACAGGTATAATATTATACATATATATAAAGTACTCTCGTGTAAGACGTTAGATGTTATGAAACCAGATGTACCAATAACACTTCCCTGGTATACCAGTAAGGCACAGAGAAATGAGTGATTCACTAACCTTTACGTTACCTAACTGCAGCACTATACGCCCTATTATTCCTTAATTAATATGTCATTTGAGCCGCTGAAATATTAACATTACAATTATTACATGAGGTGTGATGTTCTTTATCTCGTGGAATAATTGAGTTATTAAACGACACAGTAAAGCTTGAAGTGAGGGCGTAGCAATTATGGTTTTAATAATGGGATATGCACTAAATTTCAATGGTCTGAACAAAAGTTAAAATTAATGATATTGATTTGGTTTGTTTTTTTACTACTTACATGACTTCGTTACATTACTTCTGCTTAAAGCAACTTATAGGACTTTAAAGCACAAGAAGCCACTTGAACATTTTAAGCGAATATTTGGGTGTTCTCTGAGAGTACAGTTTGGTCCTCCCAATATTTTTTTATATACCTATATATTATTTTGCCCACATTTTTACTTTTCCTCACTACTAATAGTAGGAAAAGTATTGTTTTCACCAAAAATTTTTTTTTCGAGATTTCAATGAATTATCCGTTTTAGGTGTTTTTAAGACCTCCTGAGTGGTTTTCAGCATGACGTATGTATGTGTGTATGTATGTATGTGTGTTATCATTGAAGCGCCCAAGGTATTTAACCTAGAGAGTTGAAACTTGACAGAAAAATCAGTCATAATCTTTAGTTGTGCCCAGGGCCGGCGACAGGGGGGGGGCAAGTGGGTCAATTGCCCAGGGGCCGAAATGTATTTCACATGTATTAATAATAATGTAATGCATAAAATGGAATATGCATTAAAATA
The DNA here is from genome assembly GCA_001010745.2 of Gerris buenoi. NCBI lineage: Eukaryota > Metazoa > Arthropoda > Insecta > Hemiptera > Gerridae > Gerris > Gerris buenoi. Next base: position 478,539 of record KZ651464.1, on the reverse strand, counting down.
TCTAATAAAAGCGACCTAATTATTATCAATTTTGTAAAAGATTAATTACTTTATTTAAGATGTCTTTATTTTGGTTTATAATAATTAAAGAGGATTAGTAGTTCCACGTAATTAGCATTCTTTTAATCTATGACCTTGTTAAACATAATATGTATAAGTAAAGGGAAG
>KZ651464.1:441495-455910 GCA_001010745.2 Gerris buenoi | reverse complement strand
GCAAAACACTGTACATACAGTTTGAATTACAATTTTTTAAACATTGTACTGGCTCCTTTCCTATTTAAAAAATAATAATTAAATAAAAATATACATTTTTATATTTTTTTCTTTAACAAATAATACTTTTTTTTTGTTGTTTGATTATTTTAATAATAAAACTTAATTACAAACATTAAACGTCTTAAATAGGCATTACAAAAAAAATATAATAAACAAATTAAAAAATAAAACATATAACAATAAAAAAAAATTAAATAAAATTCTATGCAATTTTTTGCTAATTAAAATAAAAAAGATAAAATTATTAAATGCATTATTTATAGGTATGTCATTAACGAAAGAAATAAATTAAAAGAGAAATATACCTAATAAAATGATTGCATTATTACATGGAAGTATAACTAAAAATCTCAGAATAACAAGAGGAATTGAAGTTACCTTTTCGAAAACTCCTTTTTGATAAGGAAATAAATATTTCTGCTTCTTATTATTTTTTAAAATAATAATAAAATGAAGGTTACATATTTGTGTAAATATAAAATAACAATAATAATTGAGTATTTTATTGACTAATGATACATTAAATATTTCATCTTGAGTAAGACAATTAAAGAAATAAATAAAATTTAATAATTAATTTGTTCCTAATAAAAAACAATACAACTTTAAATAAACAAAAATTAAAGTTGTCTCTTTGATACCTTTTGTATTTTCTTTAATTATTTTTATTTATTTATTTTATTTTTTTCATAAATATATACATAGGTCCAAAATTGAAAAATAAAATAAAAAAAATTGGCTACTTCAAACTTAAACTTTCTCATATACATAGTAAAACTAAAATCCAGTATTAGAAATTAAATCCAGTAGTAGAATTAAAATCCAATATCTAATTTAATCACATTATTATTTTTATCAGCAAATCAGCATCTCTAGAAAAACTACTTATAGACTTGTATATTAACTATATTTTAGAATAGAAAATCATTGGAACTTTCTTTCAGAAATGTTTATTCACGTTTCTTCAGTTTTTGGGGGGAAACCTTTCATTAATTTCACCAAACAAGCCAAATTTCATTGAAACTTGAGTATTTTAGGCTCCACTTGTCTGCACAGACAGACAGAAATTATTTAAAAATAACTTTTTTGGACTTGGGGTAACCTTAAAATATGTAATTCCATCAATATCACAATATTTTCTCTTTTTATATACTATCTATATGAGAAAGTAAAAAAACAAAAAAACAATAATCATTAAATTTTTATTAAATTTAAAAAATTTATTCACTTATAATTTTACATTAAGTTGAATATTTCCTTCTTAAGTAGGACAATTAAAGTATAATTTCCAATAATATTAACATTAAATGCCTTTAATATGGACTCAAAACATAAATTCAGCTAAATAGAAGATAAATTAAAAACAAACTTCTAAAGAACTTTGGAAAAGAGAACATCTTTAAACCTTCTTTATTCTGAGATTAGAAATAGATTTTAAAACTTAAAAAATAATTAAAGAAGGTAAAAATTGTGTAATTATTACTTCGTTACAATTTAAGAAAAAAAAAAAAAATACTAAAAATAAATAAACAAAAATTAGGTCTGTCTATGAAATAGCTAACAGGGATTTACTTACAAAAAACCATCTTAAAATGTGTTTTATAACAAATTTGCATACAAGCTATTAACTTTTCTTAATTATTCTAAGCTCGGAGCTTCAATTTACTATAATTAACTAAGGGGTAGTGTCACCAATTATTGGTTGAATCCAAGCCAACCAAAAGTATATATCCTGACTTGATTTATACAAATGTCTATCATATTTTTGTATTAACTAACTATTATTTCAACAGATAATCCTTCTATCTCTGAGCAACTGAGGGAAAAAGGTTGTCATATTCAGTTTACCTAAATTAGAGTGGGACAAATTTAAAAGACCCTGAATTAGCCGTACACTTACCAATTATACCAAAAATACAACGATAAGCTAAAAACAGATATTCCGTCTAAAATCTAAGTTTAGCTGCCAATTCAATTAAGAACGTAGGATGACAATAAGTGACAGTCAATCAAATCCAATGTATTTTTAAGGGCTCCATAATGGTTCAAACATTTTGTAAGACCAAATTTACAGTATGCCCATACTTCAGTCCAAAAGGCATTTTGATATAAAAAGTTTGTCACACCTTATACTTAGTTTCAAGACCAGCCCATACAAGTTGTACAACCGAACCTAGTAGTACTTGCATCTAGTAGTGGTTGCACTTTTAAGTGATAAGGATAAGATCTTGGTTTCTAATGCGTATATGACTTTTGTACACGTTTGTTTTAAAACCAATCTTTAAAGTAGTGAGAAAAGATCTAAATTTACTTAAAAACAATGGAAAATACACTAAATATATTTTATTAGCTTTATTTCCATTTATGATTTTTAAATTAACTTATACAGACACACTCTGGTGTTTTTTCTAACCATTAGAAATAAATCAAAGTCTTGGAATTTCAATTATGTATAATGATTCTTAATCAAATCTGTTCAGCTAACATTTTCAGGCTTTTTCCCTCAGAACTGAGATTATTTTAAAGTCTTGCTACAACCGACCACATTTTATGTGTAAAATACAAATCTAAATTAACACCATCTTACGTATGTAACAATATTAAAAGGTCACCCATCTTTATCCACATCTAATTGTTGAACCCTGTGAAATATCCCTGTTTAAAAAATTGAAAAAAAAAATAATAATAATAATAATAAGATTTTAGCCCAGCTAAATTCTAAGATTTCACTTTTTATAGTTTTACAAATAATCGGAGTAAATAACACCACGTGTAAACTGGGCAAACTAGTTATTAGTACAATGGTTGGAATAAATATAAAAAATATTTAAATAACAATACAATTATTAATAGCTACCTAAAATTAAAAAAAAATGGGGAATGAAAATAGGTTAGTGTGACAGTGCTAGCCTGAGATATAAAACAAAAGCGTATTTTTCAGCTGCCCTGAGCATAGTGATATTCCAAACAAATTCGGTTCAGGATTCTTAGCACTCAACAATTATTCACTACTTGCAATGATACAAAAATGAACAAACTCTAACTATGTCCAAATAAAAACCAGATTCACCTGATCAAATAAAATCAAAAACGTTGACATTATAAACAAAATAATTTAATTTAACAAAATAACCTTTCCAATGCAAAACACTGTACATACAGTTTGAATTACAATTTTTTAAACATTGTACTGGCTCCTTTCCTATTTAAAAAATAATAATTAAATAAAAATATACATTTTTATATTTTAGTGCCTTATACTATTATGCCCAATAATTTTCTCCACTTCTCTAACTATTTGTCGTAATTTGTATTCCCTACTTTAGATTATCTTAAATTTATATAGCTAATTCAAATAATTTATTATAAAATAAATAAGTAAATAAAATATTATTTCTGCAGTTAATTTTTATAAACATGGAATAACAAGTCGTACCCTAAAACAATTTTAATCACTCGAATAAAATAAGGCATAGAAAGCCAAAGCATTCTGCCACCGAGTAACAGTCTCTTAATTTTAATAATTTCCTTAATATTCAACTAATTTTGATTGTAATTAACTATCAATATATTGTTTTCATATCAGATTTAACAGTAAAGAAATCCTTTATTATTGACAGTGTTGCCCAGAAAAACTGGAATGGTTTTATAATAACATCTCTCCGCATCATTACATAACCTATACCAACCTTCATATAAAAGTCTACTTAATCATGTTGGCTAGAAACGCTTAAGAAAGTATATTCTATAGTAAACGGACAACTATTTACCAAAGCAACTTGTTTAACAAATTACCTATTAGGGAACATTTAATTTGAACCTATACATAACATCTCTTCTACTTAGAAAAAAACTCTTCAACACAGTTTTCAATTATCATCGTTTAATGAGCAAGTACAAACTATGAACCTTTTTACACCTCGGCAGAAAGGTTATTGGCAATTTTGGAGTCTGTACCCAAACAATAAGCTCCGCAGACAAGGAAATTTTGATCAAATGAATCCAGGCATTAAATTTTAATAAAAATAATCATAGAAAAATTTACATTAAGACCACCTATCATCTCATATTGTACTTACAATATTACAGTATAAAAATTACGTGTACGTTACATATGCTTATAAAAGAGTGTACTTATGCAGGGAATGAAAACACAGTTGTAATTTTAATACATCTTAAATACGTCAAAAAGAGTAAGCCGTAGCCACTGTGATGTAGTCAGCAAGCATGAATGGAAAAAAATGCCTCTCTATTTTGTTGAAAGTCAAGAGGTCTTAGTACACAAAAAGGGATTTCAGTTTAACTAGTTGTGACATACCATCTACTAGATAATTAAGAGCTAAAACAGGGTCGATAACATAAGTTAGGGACTTTTGATTTCCCATCTTAACTTTCAAATAAAGAGTCAGATAAAGGAACTATGTTTTCAATCCCATTATATTGCAACGGAGTTATCGTCAAAAGATCACGAGAGTGAGATTGTTCCGACAGGTAAGATCTGGTTAGATTCTACGGGTATAGAGTTTGCAAAGCTTTTGCTAGTTGTGTGTAATACAGGTCTAAAGTACGGGTGCTCCATTGCTTGCCTAGCAGTTAATCTTGTGGCGTGATCGTACCGCAATAATTTATCGAGTAAATCCAATGCTTCAGGAGTAACTAAATGCTGATTTTCATTGTGGACGAAACGTTCCCAGCGCTTCCTCGAATGTCTTCCCAAAATATCGGTAAACCGAGGGTCCAGTTCTATTCTGTACTTTTCAAGGTAGTCGAAAAGCTCTTCGGTCCCTAGAACTTTAGCGATCCGTACAAGCTGATCGTAATTATCGTGACCGTGAAAGAAAGGTTCTTTGCGGAAAATAAGACTGGCAAGCATACAACCTAAAGACCACATGTCCAAAGAATAATCGTACATCTGATAATCTACCAACAGCTCAGGTCCTTTGAAGTATCTCGATGCTACTCTCACATTATACTCTTGACCGGGATGATAAAACTCCGCCAGACCCCAATCGATGAGCCTAAGCTTTTTGGCTTCATGATCAATCATGACATTATGAGGTTTCACATCTCTATGCATGATGCCCATACTGTGACAGAAATCCAATGCTTTGAGAAGTTCATAGAGGTAATATCTAATATCCTCGTCGGTTAAGGTTTGATACAATTGTTTAAAATCACAATTGTTCACATGCTCGAATATAAGAGCCGGGGTACGACTTACTGGATCTTTTACAACATCTAAAAGTTCAATAATATTTTCACCGCCTCTTAAATTTTCTAGTATTTTAATTTCTCTTTTGACTTTTTTCTTTTTAACTGGTTTGAGCATTTTGACAACGCATTTCTTATGGTCGGTGACGTTGATGGCTTCGAAAACTTCACTGTACTTGCCACGGCCGAGTTTCCTTACCAATTGATATGAGTCCTGGTTACCCCAGGCAATAACGTAATTTTCATAATCCCAGTATTCTTTGGGTTTGTGCACGTTGACATCTGCATATACCTGGGCTCGACTAGCTACAGCCATCATGTCTGAGTCTACTTGTTGGATAAGAGTATACTTAGATGATGTACAGTACAAGCTCTCTCTTCCTGCTACCTTGCAAAGATAACCATTTCCTAAAACCAAGAACAAAAAACATAATTAAACTATTTCAATTAACAAATACAGCTTTAAATGTAAAATATTACAGCCTTAATTAATGTATATTCTCAAGTATCATGCATTTTAAAATTCTTACAAACATCTTATTATTTGCTAAAACAAACAGAAGGTAAATATCTCTTTTTTAAAGAAAATATTTTTCACTAAATTAAATAAAATATAAACTTTGAAGACATTTAGAAGGTGATCCAAAGAAAATTTGAAACCATCTAAGTAAGAAAAACACAATATGTGTTTTCAAATACAATGTTACAGCAATTAACCGAACTGATTGGGGACCAAGGTCAGTTTAGATAATCAGATTTCCAATTAAAGTCAGATACCTTAAAAGAAACCATCAAATAATTATTTTTGTTCAAAAAACTTTTAAACTGTAATTACTTTAAACAAATTATTAGAAATATTCAGCGTAAATACCAGACTTAATAAAACAATACAACTTCATTATAACGGACCCTAATATAATGGATGTATGGATGGATAAACATAATAATAAAGGTATGGCACATCTGTCAGTCATTAAAGCCTGGTTTACACGATGCCAATTGGCAAGACAATTGAAAGAAGCCTTTGAAGTTGACTGGCATGAAATTACTGGCTTTGTGTAAACGTTTTAGGCCACTTGGCTTGCCAATTGTCCCGACGACTGGACTGGCAAGCTATTGTCTCGAGGAGTAGGTTGAGGAAAATCAACTGGGCCCAGCTACGAGATACGAGAGGTGGGGGCGCTCCCCAACACCGGATCTCGGTATTGTCGTGACAATTGGCACCGTGTAAACGATACAGGACAGTTGCGTTGTGCCAGTCAGAGACAGTTTCTTTCTTTCCTATTACTCTGTATTCTCATTATTATCTGTTTTTTCTCAATTTAATCTGAGTTTTTTCTAAGCTCGTTTTTTTTTTTTTAATAACTTAATCTATGTTTACACGTAAAATGGCTCCGAAGTTCAACGATGAAACTAATTTAAAATTGGTTGAACATAGATGTTTGTGGGACATGCATGATGATCTTTAAAAAGATAAAAACACCCGTCAAACGGCACTCTTAGAGATTGTCAATAAAATGAATATCAAAGAATTTAGTGTGGATGAGGAGAAGGCTAAAATTAAGTCCTTACAAGGCCCTTTCAATATAGAACTTGCAAAACATCAAAAAAGTGCTAAAAATCGTCTATTTCTCAACCTCTATTGCTGGGACAATTCATATCCACGTGTAAACTGTATTTTTTTCAACTGGACTGGCCAGCGATTGTCCCGCAATCCGTGAGGCCAATTGGCCCCGCCAGTTGTCTCGCCAATCGGCATCGTGTAAACCAGGCTTAACAGAAGGAATAAGAAGCAAACAAATGAAACAGAGAATAAATGTTTTTCCAAACGATTGAATGTAAGCAATTGATATAAACCAAGACTTTTATGTTTGTCTGATGTTATGCGATGCTTGAAACACTCTGAATGTTTTTAATAGATGGAGATTGTGGGTCATTCTTTTGGCTTTAGATGTGTGTGTACAATTAAAAGTTTAAAAGCTCTAATGTGCTTTAAAATGTGTTTCATAAAAATTAATACTTAATATTGATTGTTTCATAAAAATTAATTAAAAAAATATATATATTGATAATTTAAACGTCAAAGTAAGACGAAAGTTGAAACGAAAAGTTAGATAAATTTACATAAGAATAATTTAAAAAGGGTATTATTTCACACAACACATTAAACTTCTTACAGAAATTTTAAAAACAAAGTAGGTGTGTGTCTTAAAAGAAGTTAATACTGTAAGAAACATAAAAAAGAAATTGGTCCAATCATCAATTTTTTTGTACGTAGATTGTACACACATTAATTTCTAGGGCTGTAGGGATCTTACTAAGGCCATAAGATAATTAAGAACATTTAAATAATATACTTTAAACTAATTTTCAATAACAATTGTATGTTTTTGATCATTTAAACCATTTTAAAAGTATATTAAGGTGATCTTTAAAGTAAAAAATGAAAGTTATAAGAGAGCACAAAGAAAAACCGCACTAGAAAGAACAGATGGTCCCGACACAACATAAAAACAACCATTATAAACAATCTATACTGAATGATAAACATTAAAATATATCAACAAGTCATATAAAAACTACATAAACCAAATAAAACTTAAAATGATAGACTAAAATTAACAAATAAATTTACCGAAAAGAATACGCCCGAGATATTTCCAATTTAAGAAGGTATTAGGTCTGCCACAAAAACTGAATAGAATTACATTTGGCCACATTATGTAACTCCATTCATGATTGAATTGTTTAATAAAACATTAATTCACAAAAATGAATACAAAATCATAGAAATATTTTAAAATAAAGAGTAATAAATATGTAAAATAACCCGCCGCGTTAGTACGGTAACCGGCAAAGAAGGTTACACATCGATTTTACCCATAATGCTAGTGAAGTTTTTTCTGTTTTTTTTTTTTGTTTTTTTTTTTTTAAATTCAAATAATTAACATTATTTTTCAATAATTATTTATACCAAAAAAATATATAATTAAGATTTAAAATTAAAATCCATAAATATAATTACATTTACATACTTAATATTTAAGTATTGAGAAGCTTTGATCCATAATCAAAAGGGTAATAAATTTTCGTCATTTGTATTATTTTTGATAAGTTTTTTTTTTATTAAAAAAAAAAAAATCTAATAAAAAATAATCAATAGGTATCATCATTTATATAATCGAATAGTGCCCGACGACGCACCTCTAAAGGCAACCACATTAATTCCAAAAAAAATAAATGTTTGTTTTGATTTGTTAGTCTTCAAATAGATGTAATAACTTACCTATCTAAATTAATTTACTTTTTTTAATTATAAAATTAAGTCCGTTACCACAGGCTTAACGGCTCGTTATAGTATGAAATGAGATAATTTAAAATTATTTTGAAATAACTGTCTTAACAGCTGATGTATCAGTAATTCCCATAGCAACACTATCAAAACAAACATTTGAATGCATTATTGCATTCTCACATCCAGTATTCAGTATCAATAAATTAAGTAAACAGCACGCATTACCAAAATAATAATCAATTATTGTTATATTTAATAATAAAATTTTATTGGTTGTTAATATTTTAGTTATTATTAAATAGACAAGGATGTCGACCGTACCTCTATATACGATTCAACTAAAGCAGAGAATATTAAAAGGTTTAGTGACTATAGGTAAATTTGATGGTTCTCATAGCTGTCTTACAGCAGCTACAACTGGAGACAAGGTAATGAAATTAATGTAGCTGCCATAATTTTTTGTTACTAGTACAGAATGTAAATAAAAGATAGTTTTGTTTGTTTAAAACTGTTCATATAAATGTTAATGAAAAAAGGTTTAATGTAAGTACTTCAATATTTGCCTGAAAAAAATAATCTAGTACGACAGTCCTAAATTTGATTGAAGACAAAATTACCAGAGCTAACTTTTTAACGACTATTTGCCTTAACACTAATAAAGTTATTTCAGTAATATAAACAATTATTATAATACAATTATCATCTGTCACACTGCAGCCTATGGAAAGTCTATCAAAAGGCTTATAATACAACTTAATGTAGTGGAAGACAAGGCATTGCTTGTCCCTTTATCAGCAGTAACATTGCATTCACATAAATGCCACTTCAAAGATCGGAATAGGGAACTGAACAACCTCCAATAAACTTTTTTTTTTAAAAACAAAAACAAAAAAAAAGCACTTTTTTAAGAAATTATTTAATTTAACTTGTTTTCTATAAAATTTCATAAATAGACAAACTATTATACTTTTTAAGTATTGTACAGAGACTTCCAAGTATAAAATGCTTACTTAGCTAATGACCATGGTGGATATTGTAATAAATTTGGGAATTTTTCCTAATATCAATTGTTTAAATTGAGGTGACTAAACATCATATAATCAAACGCATATTTTATAAATATATAGGTGTTGGTCCACAGCCCACATCTTAAAGAGAGAGCACTATCAGTACTGAATATGAACCAAGGTATAACATCTTTATGTGCTGGTAAACTAATACCAAATGATGACAGGGACATACTAGTCGTTGGAACGCGGACAACTGTACTAGCTTATCATGTGGAAAATAACACCGATTTATTCTACAAAGAGGTAAAACAAAATTTATTAATTTCCTACATTGAAATTCATTTAAATAATGTGTATTTGCTTTAGCAATGATCAATTAAGCATTCTTCTAATTTTCCAACAGATAGCAGATGGAGCTAATGCCATGGTAATAGGTAAGTTAGGAAAAATGGAAAAGCCACTGGTATTTGTTGGAGGAAACTGCTCTATACAAGGCTTTGACTGGGAAGGAAATGAACCATACTGGACTGTCACTGGTGACAATGTTCGTTCGATTGCTTTACTTGACATCGATTCAGATGGAGAGAACGAGGCAAGAATTTTACTTATTGAAATAGTATAAAACATTAGTATTAAAAATAAAGAGAAAGGTAGAAATACTTATTATTTCTTCTTATATCCCGAACCACTTTTAATGTTTGTTAAAGTCCTGGTTTTTTAAAGTATACTGTTCTGAAAGATTAAAAATTATTTTAAGATTAATTCTTCCTAGCATTAGAAAAATCAAATTATACAAATACTAAAAATAGGATATTTTTGTTAAAATATACTTTCTAACTACTTTCTAATCCTAATTTTAGGTTGTTTATTGTGCATTTGTGTAGAATAATTCTGTGAGTGGTTATTCTAAAGATTAAAGTTTGCTTTTGAAATGACCGGATTTCTTCTAGATAGCTTAACGTCACAGATGACTACCATCACATCATGTGCTCACAAGGGACCTCATATCAATGTGTGTTAATGGCATTTCAATAAATTTAATAACACTAAAGCAACTCACAACATATGAACTTACATGACAAGACAGTAGTGTATTACCCCTTATAGCTTAAAAGTCAGACTAATACTGCATAAAATAATTACATAAAAAAATAACCTTTTACTTTTACATTTCAGCTTATAGTTGGCTCTGATGATTTTGAAATTCGAGTATTCAAAGGAGACTCACTCATAACAGAAATTACGGAAACTGAAAGTATAACATCTCTGTTGCCTCTACAAGATAATAAATTTGCATACTCCTTAGCTAATGGAACTATTGGCATATATGAACGATATAACAGGCTATGGAGGGTTAAGGTAATCAAACTAACCTTAAATTAAATACAAAATTTTGCACCTAGGAGGTGAATTATTGCGACTTTTTTAGGAATCTTGCGTAGACTTCAGCGGTCGATGTCATCATTAAGTTCTAGGTCTTCAGATGTTTTGCCTCCTATGTGCTTGAGGCATCTTCAGGGTTGTACATGCTGTTCTGAGTGAGGAACAACGTGGATGAGGACTGTCCGCATTGTCCTTAGCTCAGAACAACATGTACCACCCTGAAGATGCCACCAGCATAGAAGTAGAAAAGTCAGAATACACATCGAACATGACCCTGACAGCACCGGAAGACTAGAACTCTATGCTGTTCTCATTAAAATTGGAATTCCTTCATAATTAACAATTAAGTTCCCTTATCTATAAAACTTGCCCCTAGAACAATTCCAGGGAGAGAACGTTTTTTTCAGCATCAATACTTGTCAGAGCAGAGTCTAGCAAACCCATTTTAACAACCTTATCATACCAGTGTTATCAGTAATATTTGATTTTTGCTAAGTGTCCAAGGCTAAGGAACCTCCCCTAATAAAAAATAACAACTAATGCAAATCTTAAAGATTAGAGTACCAAGTTGAGTTACTTAATTGAATTTATCTCTCTGCAACACTAAATCAGAATGGGCAAATTTTGTCACAACCTCCCCTATCCAAAAAAATAAATAAATAAACCTATAATTCAAAAGAGAGGAATCTGACTACTTTCCCTTTAAGTCAAAATTCAGAACTAATTAAACCAGACACACATTGCAGAGTGGAACCAGATTTTTCAACCACAGAGATACACGACACGAATTGAGATGCAGGGCAGGGCAGTACTATGCAACACGTACTAGGAGAGTGTACAGTTTAGAAGAAAATCAAAATGTCTCCTTTAAGTACAAACTTTAAACAAATAAATAATAATAATAATAAATACATATTTATTTATATAAATGTTTTGTTTATTTTAGTCCAAGAACAGTGCCGAGTGTGTGTGTAGTTTTGATATGACTGGAGATGGCACATATGAAGTATTAACAGGATGGTCTAATGGCAAAGTGGATGGCAGACATGGCAAGAGTGGAGATGTCGTGTTTAGAGATTCTCTACCTCATACTATAGCTGGTCTTGTCGTTGGAGACTATACTATGACAGGCAAAACTCAACTAATAGCTATCACCACCATGGGTGAAGGTATGTTTAGAAATTATGATACGTTATGATAATGTTAAGCTGTTTGGTTAGACAAGAATATAAAAAATTAATGTTTTCAGAGGAAAACTAAAGCTAACTAAACCAAATAATATAATGCAAATTCAATAAAATATTACAATGTGTTATTGGTTCAAGTGTTGCCATGGAAACATGAGCATTAAATTAAAAATTGGAATATTAGGGCAGAAAAATATTATATCACTATTAATTAAGACAATTTTTTTTTTCAACCAAACATTGACACCAACAATATGAAGATGAAAAAGAGGGAACCGTGTATTTAAAAATTTCTTATGTACTGATTTTAATCAAACATCACCTAAAGTACTATTTAAACAACCATGTAAAATCTGAATTTGATACAAGCGCAGAAGTTTTTGCCTAACAGAGATACATTCATAATTATAGCTAAAAATACCGTCAAGTACTTGCCAGCAAGCTCTTAAAAGGGATTCTTCGGTCATAAAAATTCATATATTGTAAATTATTTTTATATATTTTTTTTTAACTAAAATATGTGAAAAAAGTTACATTTTAAAGAAGCAAGTTGTGCATAATATATTATCCTATAATAGCACCTTAGGTATGCATGTATTAGGTTCTTTTAGGGGTAATGGCCGCCATTTTGGAAACACAATATACATTTGTGATCTACATTTTCATATTTTTAAAATGATACCTTACTTAAAAATTACTAAAAACATATTCTTGATTAGTTGTGTCTTTTAAAGAAAATTCAAACTTCTCACATTTGGGATATTTCGATCCATTCTTGGATCATTCTCAAGCTGACTGACTAGCTGATTTCATTGCCAAGTTATTGTTTTCTATAAAAGTTTTGAAAGAAGTTATTTAAATCTTGACACATTGTCGTCAATTCACCTGAAATCAGGTAAGTACTGTCAATTATGCTATTAGTTAATAATATCTCAGACATCGAATTATATATAAAAAAAAACAAAAAAACAAAGAACAACACATTATGATACTTCCTGTCCTTGACTTCCCGTCAGTCAGCATGAGAATGATCCAAGGAATTTGAATGCGTTTGAATTTTCCTTAAAAGACCCAACTAATCAAGAATTTATACTACAAGGAACAATCTACTAATTTAACTCTGACATAACCCCCACCCCCTCTCCTTTACCCTAGTAGAAGGGGAGGGGATGGCCAGAGTGACAACTTGCCTACTATTATAACAATAACACTAAGTTCAATCTTAATACACATTAAATTGTTGATTTACAATATTTAAAAGGTTTCATGTATCTGTTGATGCATAGTAAGGGGTTATGATTCGACAAGTATTGTCAAATCTAACTTACAACAAGGAGATTTGATAAGGGATTTAATGACAAAGAAACAAGCTCTGCAAGCTGAGTTAAGAAACTACACCGCTGAATCAATAGCAACCGGAATACCAGTAAGTTTTTCGTTCAGAAATTATTTACGTATTTAAAAAATGCTGTTACCAGCATTACTTTATAATGTAATGCTGGTATTTTAACGAAATATTGCTAATGTGGAAAACTAGAGAAAAAAAAAACAGTGTTCTACAAAGAATACATTTAACAGTATTTACTGTAAGATATTTCATGAATAAATAAAATAAACTGTAATGTTTGAAGGGTTAAATATATATAATTATTATTATTTTGTTTTTTTTATTGTTTTTTTTATTTATTTTTTTAAAGTCTAACACCAGATTACTCACTGAAATACACGTAACCAAAGGAAATGGAGCAGGAGGATTCCAAAGAGTAAGAAATATTATTTTATTAAATATTTTTAATTACCCATAGGAATATCCAGTAGTACATTTAAATTAAATACAGTCAACTCTCGATAACTCGAACCTCAATAACTCGAAATCCTCGATAACTCGATTTTTTTCAAATCCACTTCATTTCCCTATAGGGTTTGCCTTAATTATTACCTCTATAAGTCGAATATTTCAAAATCAAAACCTTGATTAGACAAATTTATTTTGTTTTTGGATCCGTGGGCCGTGGGCAACCTCTATAAGTCAAAGTTTTGATTCCATCCCCTCTATAACTCGAAGTTCACAGGTGCCTACATGATCAGTTGACTGACAATTGGCAATACCATACATTAGTAGAGTAGTAGAGTTCTCGCATGTCATAGTCATACAGTAAAGTCACATATCATTGCTTCCCCTTCTTTCGAGAATTCGGCATGCCGCCAAATACTTTATCAACTATCCTAAAAATTCTGGATAAGTAATGATGATGCAGCAAGTGGA
>KZ651464.1:408556-440571 GCA_001010745.2 Gerris buenoi | reverse complement strand
CACTAAAGGCACGTAGCAGATAACGTTAACTTGATACGAAAACTACGAATTCTTTATTACACTCAAAATAAATACAATCGACTGTCAGAGCAAAACTCTGCGTCAAAACAAAATATAAAAATATAATATATACAGGTGCGTCGAAGCCGCCACAGGATTCCCCCTCCTCTTAAGCGGAGCTCCTTTACAGCTTGAAATGGACCTTCTTTTTAGGTTTGGCTGTGGGTGTAGGTTTGTCGTTTTCATCGGTAAGTGTATAGGCTGGTTTTACACGTTCCAGAGAGACGACCTTATCTTTTTGTATAGTATAAAACTTATTTTAGCATAATAATGACAGGTAAAAGTTGGCCGATTCAGTTGGAATTTGGCATAAGTGTTCCATTTATCAATACGCAGGCAAAGTTTGTTGTAATAGGTAAAAAAGTTTTAGAAATTTTTAACCTCTATAATATTGATAATAACTGATTTTGCTCTCCGATGTATAAGAACAGTAATATTAGGTGATAAAATTTGGCGATTCTCAAACAGAAAGTCTCAATTTGATAATCAAAGGTGAGTTTATTCTAAGTGGAGGGTGAGAAACTCTTCCCATCTAACAAAGATACGTTAAAAGAGAAAAAAAATAATGCTCAGGTGCCTGGGATAAAGTCGGGTTGAAATGTTTTTCACAGGAAGTTTTAAATGTTACGATCTTTGCACGGTAACTTAAAATTACTTATAATTGTGCTAAGAAATAGGGGCTAACTTTATAAAATATTTATTTGCAGGGTTACGTTGAGGTAAGCCTTAGTGTTTCCAACATGTCTATTATCAGAGGAGCTACTATATTCGCTGAAGGTATATTCGATGGTGAAGCTTTAGTCATATTACCACCACTGGATGAAGTATCTACTTCTCTAACTATACCATTGAACCCGCCCAAAGATACACCACTTGACATTCACATAAGGGTAATCAAAATTTAATATAAGTAACCCGTAATATAACAATGATATGGGATAGGCATGTCACAGTATAAGCAATATAAAATATGGAATTGGCATTTTGCAACTGGAAAAAGTCACTTAAATACCAATTTATATCACGATACTGCATGAACACTTAGTCTCTTTGCCAGAATTGGGAATCATCAAACTTGGAACCTCTCACCTGAACAAGTGCATATGATAGCAACGATCTACCGAGGTGTTTAAAAACATTATTTCTAGGACATATATCTGATATTTATGATACAATAGATCTTAAACAAACAGCTTCAAGTTTAGGGCTTTCTGGTAAAGAAGAAACAAAGAAACATGTAAATCCTTTAAAACTAAAACAATTATTATTTATTTAATATAAATTGACTAAAATAAAAAAATAAAAATAATAATATTAGCTTGTGAGCATAATATAATATGTGAGGATAGTAATAAAAATAGTTTTAGGACTCAAAATTAAATCTACTCAGATATTACTATGAATTAAAACACAGTTGTAAAACTGTGGATTATTTTCATTTATTAATTGATTTATTAGGGTGTCAGACAACTAGGTCATATACACCCAAGGATTATTTTTATTTCATTATTGGATTATTGTATTATAATACAAGTAGATGCCCTCAAATTTAAACTTTAATTGACAAAAGTTGGAAGTGGTAGGAGAAAAAAAAATAACCTGATATTGGTCATTTATCAATGAACATGAAACTATTAGGCTTTCTTATACACCTTTAACGTGAAAATAACCACCAACGTCTTTATTTTTAGGCTTTTGTTGGAAACAGGACATCAAAATATCAATTTCATGTTTTTGAAGTGACTAGACAGCTGCCAAGATTCTCAATGTACCTCGTAGCTCAAGCGGCCAACAAATCAATACCTGATAGTTGTGTAAAATTTAAATTTACTGAGTCTCCTCAAAGGGTAAGATATTTACGAGGTTCGACAATCAAATAATCTAGGCTTGAGGTGGGGAAGCGGGAATAATGAAGTTGACCTTGATGCTTCCAGTGACACGTTATTTTGTCCCTCTATCTAGTTAGTATTTTTTTTTTAATCCTTGTTTGAGTAAGACATTGTTGTGTTGGAGTGGATCATGATAAGCTTAAAGAACAAGCAGCACAATAATTTCAAATTCTTTGTGAAATTAAAAAAAATGTCCAACTGGAAAGGAGGTGTTAGGAGATAATTGCATGTTATGTAGACAAATTTCTGAATGGCCCAATGTCTTTTGGAGGTCGGGAGGTTGTTTAGGATGATGAATGTTCTGGTCAACCTGTTACATCAAGAACTGATGAAAAAATTAACAAAATTAATGAAATTGTGTGCAAAGACCGACGTTTGACAGAGAGACAATAAAGAAAAGATTTGAACGAGGATTTGCAAATACAATTACTTATCTCTAAACATCTCCTTAACAATTAAAACCATTCAGTTGGAGATTATTTTAATTTCATGAGGAATTTTTAATTATTGTGTGCTCGATTTTTAGGCTTATCATGATTGCTGCACTCCGAAACGTCTTACTCAAACAAGTATTAAAAACATACTAAACTAGAGAAAGGGACGGAATTATGTGTCACCAGCACTGGAAGCATCAAGGTCTATTCCTGCTTCCCCACACCAAGCCAAATGGCTAAGGCATGCACCGTCAGGATAATTGTTGCACCTCGAAATTGATCAATTAAACAACTTTTAAGATGAATTAATAAATAAGAAATGTACAATAAAGGCCACACTCAAGAAATTTAATTAGCATATAAAAACAAATTATTTTTAGTTAAGAAAAAGCGGAATCAATATTGGGATACAATTTTATAAATATAAGCAGAAGGTATTTCTTTAACAAGCACAATATTTTTTTTAATGGTAGATTATCTTTTCATTCTTAAATTGTTTGTTTTAACACTTAACCTTTTTAGGTACTTTATATAAAATAAGGGTTTTAAACTAGCAGTCCAGGACTTTTTAAAAAAAATAAATATCAGTGCAGAAGCGTGTTCGGAGGATTTTAAAGAGAAATACATATACATATAATAATAATCTCAGATAGTATAACATTCATAAAAAAACACAAGATCTGGTTTTCCTTGTTTATATTGCAGTGGAGATATGAATAAATAAACTCATGTTCAATACATTCACCAAAGAAGTGGTTAAATTCAAGAAAAAAATCTGGGTTGGGATACTTGTCCAAACCGAGATAATTTCTTTGTTATAGAGAAAACAAAAATGCATGTTCAAATAAATGATCATAGGTATAAATCTGTGATGAACTAATACATATGTTTCTGAAAACCAGTTAGATACTTGGCAGAACATGAACTTCTTAGTCAGTTCTAATATGGAGGAGAGAGGTGGAGAAGGACCAAGTGACGCTGTTTGGAGCCTAAGCTTTACTTCTCTTAGAGACGGTACAGGAGCAACACTGACTGCATCTGCTAGCAATATGACTATTGCTACCAAAAGTATTTCTCTAGCTGCAGATTTAGTGCAATCACTAGCAAGTTACTTCAACATAGATCATTTACAGGTTAGTCAGATAAAATAAAAATATAACAAGGCAGTGATGTGACTAAACTATTTTAAATATTAAATATATTTAGTAGTTCATGATGAATTTTCATAGTTGATAAATGTGGAACAAGTAGAGAATTCCACTAGTCGCAAGAGCAAAATGCTAACAGTTGAATTAAACCATTTGTTCGGGTGTTATCCATAAAATTTTATCCAAGTAGAACAGAAGGAGGTAAACAATCAAATCTTGGAAAAGGGTCCTCTCCTTTCATATCCGTTTAACCGCGCTTTTTCTCAGAATTATAAGAGTTATTCCTTAATCTAGAATCTAGGCTGTCCAGGAATTACATTTGGTTTGGACACAATCACACTCTCCCCCCTGAGTCTTTGTTTAATGCCGATCAAATGTCACGCGAGAGTTCTAATTTTTTCCCCGAAGAATGTTCCCTCCAATAGTTTCCTTTGCAATTCGGAATTAATAAAAAAAAAACACCTAATTAATACTTCCTCTAATTGTAGTGAAGTGTGAACTGATGTTATTTTTTGTCTGCGTACAGTAAAACAACAGATATAGCCAGTAAATAAGCAAAATCTTGGCAATTTCCCCCTCCATACATACGTTTTATCGGGATTATTCTTCAGAAAAATACGAGTTATAAGACGTTTATGTTCACCTCGAAAGGGAAAAAATATGTTATACTGAGGGGACCGAAATACATAGGTTTCATACCAATTATCGGGATTTTTTCAAGGGACCGACAATAATATACGATTTATCGGGATATATGATATAACGGGATATGAAATACCGGGATTCTACTGTATAATAATAATCTCAGATAGTATAACATTCATAAAAAAACACAAGATCTGGTTTTCCTTGTTTATATTGCAGTGGAGATATGAATAAATAAACTCATGTTCAATACATTCACCAAAGAAGTGGTTAAATTCAAGAAAAAAATCTGGGTTGGGATACTTGTCCAAACCGAGATAATTTCTTTGTTATAGAGAAAACAAAAATGCATGTTCAAATAAATGATCATAGGTATAAATCTGTGATGAACTAATACATATGTTTCTGAAAACCAGTTAGATACTTGGCAGAACATGAACTTCTTAGTCAGTTCTAATATGGAGGAGAGAGGTGGAGAAGGACCAAGTGACGCTGTTTGGAGCCTAAGCTTTACTTCTCTTAGAGACGGTACAGGAGCAACACTGACTGCATCTGCTAGCAATATGACTATTGCTACCAAAAGTATTTCTCTAGCTGCAGATTTAGTGCAATCACTAGCAAGTTACTTCAACATAGATCATTTACAGGTTAGTCAGATAAAATAAAAATATAACAAGGCAGTGATGTGACTAAACTATTTTAAATATTAAATATATTTAGTAGTTCATGATGAATTTTCATAGTTGATAAATGTGGAACAAGTAGAGAATTCCACTAGTCGCAAGAGCAAAATGCTAACAGCAGCAGCAAAATGAATGATTTTTAAGATGACTGAAGGCCACAATTTTAGCCTTGAACTCCTCAACAATATAGTGTAATCTAGTACTAAACAATGAAAGATCCAACTCATATTTGAGTATTGACTAACACCAGTCTGGTTTTCAGTCCTTTGCAGAATTCCCAGGAGTATATGCAGAGATTCGAGAAAGCCTAAGTAAAATAGACGAACTAAGACAGAACTCTACAAGAATGACAGCATCAATGGCAGACACAGCAAACTTAGCTAGAAGTCTTATAGTGCAGGCAGAAGATTCCAGGCTTCTTATGCACATGTAAGTATGCTTTAAACAATACTTTAATTTAAGGTAAACTCGATGAGTTAAATTAATATTAATTTAAGTGTACACCCTATTTTCTTATATAAGAAACGTTTTTTTGATGGATGGTAAGGTGTAATAAGTTGTATCTAAGCCATTATTTCATTTGTTGAGACGTTTCGACTCTTAGAAGAGTCATCCTCAGTCAATTTATTAATTTTATCAATTTATTAATATTACGCCCTCCCACGGAGGAAGATGTTATGACACTTGATGTGAGCATAAAATTAATAAATTGACTGAGGATGACTCTTCTAAGAGTCGAAACGACAACAAATGAAATAATGGCTTAGATACAACTTATTACACCTTACCATCCATCAAAAAAACGTTTCTTATTTAAGGTAAACTTTAATTTGCTAATCTTCGATATCATTTTTATTAAACGATTAAAAAAAATTAGTAGGAATGCCCATTTAAAAAAAATAAAATAAAATAATGTAAATATGTACATATATGTCATTTTTCAATAAACATAGAAACGGTATTGAATATCCACTTATTGATAATGCACACTTAAGTTCCTCAAAAAATTATAAATTAAAGCTACATTTGGATCACTAGTCAGGTTGAACGAGAAGTAAGCAGAGTGTTGGGAAAGACAAACAAACAGCTGACAGCGTTCATAAACCTTTTGAATGATTTAGTAGTTGACTAGAACATTTGTCCCCTCTGTAGTTAGCAACAATAATATTTCCTTCTGTGCCCCTTAATTTAAAAGTTTAAAACATTGTTTACTTCATGGTGCTTAGTAATTGGTATCATTACAGTTGCATCTGTAAATATTTATTTTAAACTACTAAGAAATTTAAAACGATAAAAAATAATAAAGTTTGTGCACGTGAATACTCACAACAGTTTTATTCTCAAAGTTTATCCTGGTCAGCAGCATTCTTTAACTAGACCCATTTGGCAATAAGAATAATTATAGCCACCATAACAATAACAACAACACAGTCAGTCGACCTATTAAGTCTTTCCGAATGCTCCCGCAGAATATAATAATACAGTTACTCCAGGAGGTAGCATGCAAAAAAGTGTCTGACTAACATAAAGCTAGAATTTTGTGTGAAGTTAATCTTTTTATGCCTTTGGTCACTATATAGGTTAGTTAGTCAAAAATTACTCAAAATCAAAGTGTTCTCCTGTCAAGGGACAAACTACCATCAAATTAGTAATTGTTCTACTAACTATGTTCGTACTCAGAATCATGAAAATCACATTGTCCACCAAAATGGGTGGGAAATGGCAGCTCTCCACCGGTTTGTTTTTTTTCAGATGCTTGTTGCCATGCTATGTCCCACAGACAAACTTAGCCGACAATATATTCTTAAAAAGCACCAAAACATTTACTTATACACAAAATTCTAGGTTGATGTTAGTCAGACACCTTTTAGCACACTTTTGTGTTTAATGGACTCAATCAGTTTCCTTTTTTGCTAGTGGGCCTTCTATCATACAATAGAACCGAAAAGCATACATTTCATTCAACAAAATAAAAATATCAACCTTGCTACATAAGCTTCTTCGAAACATTATTGTAAGAATTTGATAATCAAAGAGAAACCCAGCACTTTTTACTACCATGCTATAGCACGGTAGTATTCCTATAGGAGAGAAGTGAACATCTGCAAATTGAGATTAACTAACAGAACACAAGAAGAAAATATATTCTGTAGGAAAAACAAGATATTTGCTAAGATATCAGACGAATTTAAAAAAAAAAAATTGGATAGGATTACACACCATACACAGCTGGTATGAATCATAGCCTTAATTAACTTGGATCTACTCGAATATACGCTACATGTAAACAAGCTCGTAAACCATGATACTTATGGCTCAAAATTAGAAGAAAAAACTAATAAATGTAGTAAATATAATCGCTTAACACATGGACTAAATAATAAAACGAATAAAGACATTTCAAAGAGTTTAGCTGCTATAATAAAACGTGGACAAAACGAAGAAAACTTACATTAGAGTTGGATTAATAATGATAATTTAATTAGTTACCTTGGTCAGAATCATAGCGGGCTCCAACACTTGTCCATTTATTGCCTTTAATTGAATTAATATCACAGTTAACAAGCAATTTAATCACAGTTTAAACGCCCAAACAATAGATAAAAAAAGGAAATGAATTGAAACAGAATAAAACTCGGCTGGGCGGGCGATGACAGTTTGGGAGTCGGCAACAAAAAAGAAGGTTTCCAACGCCTGCGGTTATAAACAATCGTTTGGTACGGTGAAAAATATAATTAATTATTGTTTTTAATTAAATATTAATTATTTAAATTTTTTTTTTAAACATTTAAAATAAATAATTATCTTAATAAAAGAATAAAATCGAACGTTTTAATTTTTAACCATCTTAGCTGTTTTTTTTTTGTTTTTTATTTTTTTTTTGGTTCATTTATAACCTTCCCAATGTCATTCAGGTTATAAACGTAAACGTTTATTTTTATCATTCGATTGATTGTAGCATTGATAATTATTATTTTAACGTTTTCTCGTAATCTTAATGTAAATAAATGTATTTAATTTATAAATGCTCCGGAGTCATGTTTTCTAGGGAAATAGGACGCAAAATTTTGGGTAAAAATCACCGATATTTATTGGTTCAAAAGTTAGTGAGAAACCAGTCAGTTTGTGTACCGCTTGTTTCAAATCAAAATCTCACATTTGATTTCTTGGTGAATAGATACGTTTGTAAAGACTTTCCTAAATTAACAATAATTAGTAGTCGAAATTATTCTGAGGTTTCTGACCCAGAAATCGATAGCATTGCCTTCGAAAAGGCGTGTAGTGAAACTTTAGACTTACTCAGTGATTTCTTTGAATCTCTTGTAGAAGATAACGATACTTTTAAAGGAAGTGATGTCGTTTACTCGGATGGAGTTCTGACTGTAAATTTAGGCCCGCAGAACGGTACTTATGTTATAAACAGACAATCTCCTAACAAGCAGATATGGTTAAGCTCTCCTAGAAGTGGGCCGAAACGTTACGATTACTCTCCTAATACTGGCCAGTGGACTTACAAACATGATAACCTTTCACTTCATGCTTTACTCGAGAGTGAAATCTCTAGTATTTTAGGCAAACAAGTTAAGATTCCAGTTCACTGATAAAGAGGCAGTTGTTTCAAAATGAGAAGAATTAGGTGTGTAATGTAATGTATATAATAATAATACAATCTGATGTAATATTGATCTTTTTCATTTTAATTTTGCTCTTAAGAAACATTTTTCTAGTTTTAGAAAAGAGTTTATATGTGTGCCAAGTAAAGTTATATTCTATAAGTTTATTCTATATAACTTTAGTGCCAAGGTATACCTGACAGGTAAACCTGAACTGGTAATTTGTACTGTTAAACCGGAGAGTGTGTGTGCAATGATATTATGACATAACTGCACAGTTATGATAGCACACTCCCTCGGGTTCACCTGCACAGGTTACTTGTACAAATTTACCTGTCAGGCATACCGCAACATATTTGGCTGGCTTAAGACTTATTTCTTGCACAGGTCCGACGTCCTTTGCTTATTTATACAAATATTTGTTTGATAAACATTTTTCTACCTATATTTATGTGTTTAAATAATAATAAATATTCAGCAGAAGTAACGTGTACATCTTGTACAATTATCAGTACTGGAAATTTTGACATCTAGAAAATCGAGTAAGCTATACCTATACCAATACATTTAAAAATACTCTGCCAATTAATGTGGCACATAGCTTCCTCGCAAAGAAAAGACCAAATTAAAAAAAAAATACCTCGATAAAAATAATTAAAAAGTTGGAACGGCGTGAGGCGGCACTGACCCAGTAAATATTTAATAAAGTTGCAGAAGTTTAAACATTTGCTGTAGAAACAAAGCCTCCAACAAGCACCAATACTTTATTTTATAAAAAAATATAAAACTGTAACCAAATCGTAGAAACCGCTATATACCTAAACAGGTCTTTAATAGATATAGCTGTAAATAAATGTATGTTTGTGAGCTTGTAGAAGATAAAATAATAAGCGCAGAAGGTTGAAACTTATATGGGACCAACAATAGGCTAATTATGACCTACCTCCCAAATTTCATTAAAATTGGACGAGTAGTTTTTAAGATATGGCGGTTCGCAAAAATTGACGACAGACCGACCGACAGACCGACAGACAGACCGACAGACAGACACGGAACCAAAAATGTTCCCTGATGTCTGAAACGGATTTCTGTCTTGGAATTTTTGAAATCGGAGACCTAAAATTTTTTCGTTCTTCGAAACGATCACATAGCTTCCGTTACCTTCGGTAAGCTCGGAAGCAAAACAAAACAAAGCAGCTATAATAATATTTATAAGACAAATAATAAATATTATAGTTTTAATAATTTGTCTTTTATTCTTGGTTTAATCGTTATAACTGAAGAAGGGAAAGAAAGGAATGTGACACATGAAAAGGTTGCCGTGAAAAAATTATCAATAAGAGGCATGATATATGTCAAATAAAAATTAATAGCTTGACAGATGTAGAAGAAAATCTCTGATTTTTCAAATTCTGATGAACTCTTATAGCCTGTGGTGGATTCTTCATAGTCTCTTTCAATTATGGCAGATTGGGTGCTTTTATTACCTTTCACCCCTCAGTTAAGAGAAATGTTTGATATCACTGTTATTTAGCATTTTACTTCATACTTCGTGATTCTAGCGGCACTATATGTTATATTTAAAAGGTAGAAAATAATACTTTTATTCGTATCAGATGCTTTAATCATCTATTCAACTTATTTGATCATCATATTCGGTTTTGTCAATATTTTAATAAATAGTGTTAAAAAAATGTCGTAGGCTTAGGTATATTCCTATCATCTTTGGTTTTGTTAATAAAATGAATTGTTCCTGGTATAGTAAAGAAGAAAGTTTTATCGATTTTTTGTTATGATTTCAGGAAAGATATGAAAGAGTATTACAATCAGTTGCAGCAAGTGAATAATGAATTAGTCAGGAATTATTCTCTAAGATGTTCTAACCATGAAGAACTCCTTAAAACTTTAAGAAACATTAATAACTACATTCAGCATGCAGCTAGGCTTAGGGGTAACTATACGTCTCACTACATTACTTTTTTAAATTTTAGGATATTGCTTCATTTGGTCTTGTTGATGTTGGAGAAACAATTTACAATGGGTTAAAAAGAGTTGATAAAAGGGTACTTTTTTATTTTAGTACCCCCCTATCCTTTTTGTTAATAGTTATTTAGGTAAAGGAACATTATAAAGATTAGCATGTATTCGTTAGTCTAAATTGCTATTAAGACTAAGGGATATTTATTCCAATGTACCTTGGGACAAAGGAATATCACACTTGTGTATATAGGTAATTGTTATCATATCCCTTAGTCAAATCAACTATTAAGATAAAGGTATATTAAATACAAAACTTCCAAAGGAGTCTCAATGTCTTAGGGTGTTAAACACAAAACTTTGTGACTTTCTCACCTTATCTATCATCCTGATTAAGAAAATAGAAAGAAATATTGTCCCTTTAAGCATAGCTTTTGCTGAAACCAACCCAGATGTTTTATCTTACATGCTGTTAATATGAAATATAAAAAAATCACTTGTTTCATTCTTATTTTTTTTTATTAAAAAGAGGAATTTAAGAATAAAAGTTATATTAATTTAATTACATTATAAAATTATTATAATTACAATTAAAATTTACAATTACATTATAAAACAATTTTTTTTTTAAGCATATTTATATTAAGCTATTGCACTTATGTTTTGCTACCAAAAACATATTCAAATGTTAGGCAAAAATATTTAAAATGAAATTACTAGAAAACTGTTTCCTAGGATGTAGAATTTCATTAGACTTATCATTTCATTTATTGTGTTCATTAGAAATGTCTCAGCTTTGATAATTAAACCAAGATTACTGTTAGTCAGTGGCGTCACCAGAACTTCTGTCACCTAGNAAAAACAGGACTCTGATTATAATAATCCGTTCAAAAGATATACATAACTAAAACAAACTTTTTTTTATTGTCACAAAGCCTCAATATTTAATGTTTGAGGCATTTCTTTAGATTTTGTGTTAGACAAACACAAAACACACTTATAAACTTCCACTACTTTTATCTATATCTATTTTGATGCGTGCACAGATGTCAAGTCACAGAACAGCACACGGTTCACCGCTCTCTTGACAGATTGAATCTTTTACGTCTACGAACTAGCTTTTTGCGCACCTCTTCCCCCTTATCACCCTATAACTCTACCAACTGTTATCACTCAAACTCACCCTACTCTAATCCGTGTCACGGTTGGCCTAACGTTTGTCTCACAGTCTCTATCAGTTCCTTTTTATCAACTATCTTCAACAGTTTATAACTGAAGCAAAAAGTTATTTAATTGCATTAAATAAACAAGTACGTTTTAAAATCTTACACCCCTCTTGGCGTGGAACCCGGTGCGGGCCACACCCCCCTGGCGACGCCACTGCTGTTAGTGTGTTCCATTTAAAGGCCTGCCAGTCTTTTAGACAAAATTATATTTTATATTGTTTTAATTTTATTAAATATATTTTCTTTGATTTCAGTTGGTAAATATAAAAATGAGATCCCGGGTCTCTGCAGAACTGCACTGTCTAACAACAATGTTAACTCATTTGTTAAAATTATTAAAACAGGTGAAGCATAATTGTCAATTTTGTTAAATTTATATTATTGAAGAACTTCTAAAACGGATCAATAGTATTGTCAATAATATTATTGAAAATACTATTGTCAATATGCAATTTAATAACAAATTTTCATCAATACTGTTTTTTTATATATCAATACCAACTCCACACTCGGCCAATAGTATTAACAATACTTTTTTGTATTGGCAATACTATTGACCGAGTGCGGCCGCTTAAAACTTTAAAAATGGTTAACTTGGGAACTGTATAGATTATTTTTTATTCTGCACCCTTTTTTATATAACTCTTCATCTTTCTTTCTTTATGTACTTCAAAGATTGTAATTATTGAAAGAATACACATATATTTCATGTTATTTGTTGATTTCTAAAAAAATAGTAATTAGAAGTCAATTATATGTGTTTTTTATTTAATTGTTTATTTTTTTTAAAATGTTATATATTATTGAATAAAATCAAATAATAATTTTATTTAATCTATTGTCAGTGCCTTAATATGTATATTTATTTATTGTTTAAGGCATTAGCATATTATTTTCGTTGTATTATAGTTACTTGATCAAGTAATGATTACTCTTATTTAATCTAGACTTTTCTTAGTGAGATTAGATTGATTGATCTTTTGGATTAAATTTATCATTTTCATTCATGTTAAATGTAAGTGGGAGTGTAAAATCTTACATTGAGTAGTAAATAATAAACAATGAAACCTTGTTGTTCAAATCTTTGTATCTCAGCTATTTTATTTCATAGTTTGAACGAAGACTGTTTTTCTGACGTACAAGATGTATTTTATTGTTTATGCACTATTTATTTTTTTAAGTTTGAGGTGCTTTTTTATTTTTAAATTTAAGAAGAAAATAATTATTGTTTTAGACTTTATTTTGTTACAAATATAAATAACTGATTATAAAATACAGCTAGTATATTTATAAATATAATTACAGTAGAATCCCGATATATCATATCTTCAAGGGGTCGAAGAAAAAATACGATATATCGAGTAGTTCGCTAAATCGGGATTATGAAATATTGATGGTAAAACAAAAATTAATGTAATAATTAAGACTTGTATTTATTTTGCACATAAAAATACACTGTGTATGATGATAAAAAAAATTAAATATGTACTTGGTTTAAAAAAAAGTATAATTTGTTTTTTTTAATTAAACCATTTGTTCGGGTGTTATCCATAGCATTTTATCCGAGTAGAACAGAAGGAGGTAAACAATCAAATCTTGGAAAAGGGTCCTCTCCTTTCATATGCGTAACCGCGATTTTTCTCAGAATTATGAGTTATTCCTTCATCTAGAATCTAGGCTGTCCAGGAATTACATTTAGTTTGGACCCAATCACACTCTCCCCCCTGAGTCTTTGTTTAATGCCGAACAAACGTCACACGAGAATTCTATTTTTTTCCCCCCGAAGAATGTTCCCTCTAATAGGTTCCTTTACAATTCGGAATTAATAAAAAAAAAAAAAACTTTAATTAATACATCCTCTAAATGTAGCGAAGTGTGAACTTTTGTTATTTTTGTCTGAGTAGAGTAAAACAACAGATATAGGCAGTAAATAAGCAAAATCTTGGAAATTTCCCCCTTCATTCATACGTATCGGGATTATTCTCCAAATTATACGAGTTATAAGACGTTTATGTTCACCTCGAAAGGGGAAAAAAATACGTTATACTGAGGGGACCGAAATACATTGGTTTTATACCAATTATCGGGATTTTTTCAAGGGACTGGCAATAATATACGATTTATCGGGATATATGATATAACGGGATATGAAATACCGGGATTCTACTGTATTTGAAAGTGTAAATTTCATGTTCCTTAAATAAAATAAAAGTATGGACTTTTAACACTAAAGAAGAAAATTATTGTTTTTGAAATAACTTATAAACTTACTATAACTTATACTTATAAACTAATATGTAATAAATCTAGACCTTCTAGAAGATACTATGTTAATTGATTGATTTGTGAATCCTGACGTTTTAAACCATTACCATTAGGGATAAGTCTGAACTGAGTTCACTTGCAAAATACTCATAATGAGCAACTCCTTCGAGATTGACCACAGTAAAGAGTTCAAAACATCAGGATTCACAAAATCTCTGACGCAGTCTTCTCTGGAATATCCAGACTTATTAGACTCTGGCCGCAGAAACCTATGATGTAGAATTATCAAGATCTAGTTCACAAATAAACTATAATATTTTGAACCCTTTAAAAAAAAGTCAACCCTTAGACACAAACAAGCAGAAATCTCATGGTATAAAAAAGTAAATATAGGGAAAACTTTTGTGTACATGTAAATGTTTTGGCGCCTTTTAAGAATATATGGTCGGCTAAGTTCGTCTGCGGGACATAGCATGGCAATAGGCATTTGAAAGAAACAAACTGGTGGAGAGCGGCCATGTTTTGGTGGACAAGGCTCCAAAACATTTACTTACACACCAAATTCTGGCTTGATGTTAGTCAGACACTTTTTTGCATGCTATCTCCTGGACTAAAAGTAATTTATATTGTAAAACAACATAGGGGAGTAAGAATCTAAAGAAGTACCGTTACTTACTTAATCCTGACTTCTTCTACCTTGAGGTGTAGAGGTTGGACTAATTGATTTCTATTTCGTTCTGCCTTCAGCTAGCCGTCCTGCTTGATTCCGGTCAACTCTTTGCTCCTGGTGTGAAGATCTTGTGATTTCTCCCTTTTCAGCCTTCTTTTGTCTCAAGGTTTTGCTTCGAAAGTCAGTTTTGGATACAGTTCATTTTCCATTCTTGTCGCATGGTCAACCATTTAGCTGAAGCTTACTATGATTCTTACAGAGTTGATTTAGAGGTTGTATCTGAAAGTTTAGTTTCTGATATGGGTTAGTATAAAACATACAAAATACGCTACACCTTCAATGACGTAAGTAGTCACAATGTCTTAATTTTTCCCATGCCAAAGACCACAAACATTTCAGTTAAGGTAAAATTATTAACAAAGATTAATGTTCAGGCAATTTCCTTTGACTTTCCTGTAATTAACAAAAATTAAAAAAATTGATAAGGTTTACCATATTATCAAGGATAAAACCTGTTGTCTACAGTATTTTTAAGAATATAAGGTTTCGGTGACACACCGGTTAGCCAACTTGCGTGAGGGAGAAAAATAGAACTGCTAGGCTGTTATCCAGTGATATTTTTGTTTGCCTGGTTAGCCCAGCAAATCTCGAGCTCTCACTAGATCCCCACCACAATTTTTAGAATCTACCACAGTGTCATCAAGATTCTTTTCTTCGCTTAACAATACTGCAGTAAATAGAATTTCTAAAAAACCTGTAAAACCTGTTAGTCTCCATGTAAGGTGCTTAATAAGGTAAAGAAAGACCATGGTATTAAACCATCTTTCAAGGAGAATGATACGCTCATGGAGGTAAGTTTATACTTGGATGGGGGAATAATAACAACATATAAATAAGTTCTTTCTTGACAGAGCTAAAAATAAAATAAACAAATAAAAACTTTAATCAGTATGACTTTTTTTTATTAAACTGTTAATACAATTTGTGTACATAATGTAAAAATTTATTAATATTTGAGTCTTATTTTATTATTTAATGTCTTTAATATAATGACATTTATTTTATTCAAAATAATCAAATAACAATATACTTTCTAATAATTTATACTTTTTTGTAATAAAATTGTACTATATTTCATATGCTACTATAGCGCACTCATTCACATGGTTACCCTCCGTAAATTACTTAAATGCGTAAATATTCCTTTGTCATGATAGTCAATTAGACTTATTAGGGCTAATTGGACTCCTACAGCGTCTTTGAAGGACTGCATTACTGCATTCAGTCCAGCACTCCACTCACAGGCCAACTGCTGTCCTACATTGGATCATCGGCCTGTTTGTAGCCCTTCAAGTTGGTCAGTGATTGGCTTGCGTAAGGGATATTATCACCAATACAAAAAGAAGAATGCTGCTTCTTAGTCCCAAAGTTAACCTTTTGTCTTAAGAGTCATTCAGAAAAATGAATTCCTAATAAGTGGTTCAGTTATCATGATCTCTCGATAGGTGGGTAACCAAGCAAATTAGCGCCTGCTATAGTTGCAATCTTCATATGAATAAATCTATCTTTTACATTGTGCTTGTTAAGAATAAATATGTATAGTAAGATTAATGAGCAACAAATTATATGGATGCATTACCTGCTTCTGTGAATCATTTATGCCATCTTTTAAAATTTTTTTATTGCTAGCATTTGGCATCTAGGCCATTTTGCTTCTGACACTCTGATAGATATACGACAGCCATCTTTTATGCATTAATTTCCTACTGTAAAGTATCAATGTGACATTATGGCTATGTAATTTTAAGTTAACTACTACTCGAGATAATAGATTTTTAAAAAAATTAAGTTTTAGGTTAAATGATAAAAATTGTTCCTCAATGGTATTAAAAGTTTGTTCCAATTTTTAATCGTAATTATTTTTATAATTCATTAGTTTTTACTAATGATAATATTTTAAACTACCCTTCTGGGACAAATGCTAGGAATCAGTGGCTATAATTTCTACTGCTAATATATTTAAGTATCATGTAGGCCAAGCAATTGAATGAAATTCCTATATATAGTTCTGTTTCTAAAAGCCCCATAAAACTTATCAGAACTGCGTTATAAAACCATTCATTACATTATCAAGAATAGAAAGAATACCCTGGAAATCGCAGTTTGATTGCTTTTTATTACAAGCAAAAATACCTCTATTATATTATAAGCTACAAAAAATTATAACTATTTTTTAATCATAATGTCAAATAGATCTTAATTGTGCATTAATTAAATACCGGCTTCTCTCAATGGTGGCGTATAAATCTAGTAAATATTTTATAACTCCGGTTCACTCAATATTTGTCAATGAAACAAAGCCTCGAACTTGTTTTGTCATGATAGCGCACACCAAAAAATAATGGATATCATACACAAGTAAAAATAAATGGATTTCATTAGGCAAGTTTAGTGCTTATAAAGTTAAATGGGTGGAGAGAAATTTGCGTAATCTCTTTTATTAATACAAAATCTTGCACTAGGAAAAGTTTATTGAGGAAATTCCACTTTCAAAGATTTTAAATCCCACAAATATATGTAGTGTTTTTTTAACTATGATCTAAAATAATGGCTTAAACTACTAGAGCCATGACATGTGTCATTAGAATTCTAGTGTAATTCTACAGAATTACACTAAATTTGAATTATACAGCTATAATTCATTACATTATTTTGAAAGTAATTAATTACAGAATTTTGAAAGTACATTTATTCTAATTTTAAAGAGTAAAACTAATTCAATTTAACCCTTAGCCAAGTTTTAACATGTTAGTTAATTGTCATAATTAGTTATGACTGGTTATGACATGACAAGCTGAATTAATTTAAAATCCCATAATTTAACTTAGCTTTATATTTTTTTTACACTAAATTGATAAATTTCTAAGTAAGTTCCACAAATCTCGGTTGAAAAAGCTAATAAGATGTCTTTATAAGACTAATTTTCAATAATATCCTACAGTAGCTTATCAGTAGTACCTACCCCTCATCATCAAAAGACCATAAATAGAGAAAAACTCACAAAGAGTAAACTAGACTTTAAATAATGCGGGCAATGCATAAATTGACAGTGTACTATATTAATTTTAAAACTACATAATCTATGTAAAAGCATTTAATATTTTAATAATAATTATTGATTCCCAAATAAACATAATAATAATCACCATGGCGAAACACTAATTAAATTAAGACATAAACATTGCAAAGATTAAAAATTAACTAAACAAAATTCCAATATAATATTATCATTAGCTTAGAGTACATACAATTTTTGGTTTATTTATTATCTTTTTTTTAATAATCTTTAGATAAAAAATATACATTTTTTTTATTACATATAAAATATTTTTGTAATTGTTGCAATGGTCAATTTATTAAATAATGCCGAAATAGAGTTTAAAAAAAAGGGGAAAAAACATACCTCAAAATTAAGCAGTGCAAATTAAGTAATATGTTGGCATAAAAAAACCAAAGTTTAGTAATTGAATTGTGCTTATTTTTAACATTCCAATAACTTAAATTATAATGCTATATACCATAATAATTTAAGTTTTATGGATACCATAATTTATTTGAACAACTTAAAATTACACAATAAATAGGTCAAGCAAATAATAAATGAAATAAATAAGCATCATTATCTGAAGTTAAAACTTTATAAACTTAAAANGTTTGTGTTTCGACAGCTTAGGCCATTACAGGACAGGGGTTATCCGACCACTTTACTCATCTACTCGATGAGATCATTAGTGTGAAACATGTCTGACCCCTCCGGGATTCGAACTCACGCCGGGGTTTAGACCTTGGTTTCAGAGCCAAGGACGCTACTCTCTCGGCCACGCCGGCCCCATAAATGAAATAAATAAGCATCATTATCTGAAGTTAATACTTATAAACTTACAGATTGAAAATAGCCAAGAATCAGCCAGAAATAAAATAGATTTACTGACCCGGAAAATGTATTTCCTTCTTTAGGTATAAGCAGATTCACCATACTTGTTTATAAATTGGATATGGGGATATATTTTTCCAAATTTGGTTTTGATTCTAGACCGATCCATACTAAGCTCAAATTTATTTTATTCAGAATCAATGAAACACTTAGTTATAAAAAATAAAAATATTGACAGTAAAAATGATGTTTGAGTTTATTCATCTATTATTTTAGCTGTGTTAATTATTTAAAGGTCAAGAATTGTTTTGCTTTTTTAATGTTTCGTATTATTAAGAACTAGCCGTTAGGCCCGTGGTAACAGGCAGAATAATAAATCTGGTTGAGAAAAAGAGCTGAGAGATAATTAGTTACAATTAAAATAGATATTTAAAGAGATATTTACTGTTTAACTAGTAAGTTTTATGCAGTTATAATTAAAATTAAAACATTTAAATAGGAAGTTTTGTGCTCCGATATTCGTTATATAGGTATGGCGCAATTGGTTAAGTATCTGGCTTTCACCCAGGAGCCCCGGGTTCGATCCCAGCTTATGGCGCATCAATTTTTAACGTTATAAATCATTTAGAGGTGAGTTGTCGTCGTCGGGACACTACTCGATTATATTAAAGATAATTTTTCAATCCTTTAATTTATATTTAACTATTACAGAAATGACTTATCAATCATTTTAAAGTTTATAATATTATGATACTTTAAGTTATGTTTGATTACATAAAAAAAAATTTCATCATTTTTCATTTTTAGTAACAATAAATATGATTCTTTCTCCAGCTTAAAACTTTCAGCAAATAAGATTTATAACATAAATTAGCTTTTTCAAAAAAGTATCCTTTTTATGGTCTATAGAAAGAGATTTTTTAAACAAAATGTTAATTGAAAAAAGAAATAAATATCACCACAAAATCAAATCATGTCAATTTTAGTTTATAGTCTATTTATAAAGAAGTTAAATTTGATGAGAGAACGATCAGTTCACTAACGACAATTGGTCGAGGATCTGAGCAAACTTTGAACAATTAAAGAAGTAGACATTTTATATTCCATTTCATTAAAATGACTGAATAGAGTACAGAAAGTAATTATAATGTCATGTGCCATCATCATTAGTGACAATAACCCAAAATGTCAATTATCAGAGAAACAATTAGAAGGGAGAGTTTAAAAAAAAGTATCAATTTGTGACACTAAAATATGATAATTGTTTCATTGAATCAGATTCACTATTTCTTTTCATTATATCATTCTACAGCACTTATAATAGAATTTTGCTGTAAAATATGTTCATTATTATTAGATGTTAATAAACACTCTCATAATAAAGATATAAAGAGATGGAATTTTTGTCTTTGAATTTGAGCTTAGGTTTGAGAACCATAGTAACATGTATAAATATATTTCTTTTATTTGTCACTTAAGACCTAAATTTAAATTTTGGAAAATATATTTTACAATAATTAATAAAAATAAAAAGTATCAATATTAACAGCGGGTCTTAACAATATTGTGTCATTTTATGAAATAAGAAGCAGTTCCAAGCATTAAATAAGAATAACATTTATTATATAACCTTAATAGAGGTTTCATTTATTACAAAATACAAATATAAAATGAACAAACACAAACACATAGTATTTAATTTTACAATTAAAGGCAACAAATGTTTCTTAATTACTAAGGCAGCTTTGTATTATCATTACATTAGTACAATAAATTATATATTGTAATTATATATTTGTTGTAAATTACATTATTGCTTATTTATTCTTTAGGTTATCAAGATAAAAGTGTTAGAAAAATTGAGTGTTTTATTCTATAAAAGTGAAGTTAAGAATAGAATTTTAAAAAGGTTACAACAGGTCATAGAGGAAATGAAAGCAAGGTGAAGACATCATGAGGAAAGTCATGATGTGAGTAAAGAACTGGAGAAGATATTAGTATCCCTCGTCGGACCATGATATGTTGTACCCTGCATACATGTCCTTCAGAATATCAGCTGTTACCTGGTGATCAGCTCGACCAAAGCCCTGAAATCACAATAATAATAATAATGTAGCATATTATGTAAGCTTTGAAATAATTTATTTAAGCACAATAAATAAAGTTAACAAGTGTGTGCATTCAGTTCACACAAAGGTTTATTAAACTATGAGGGTTGTTCAATAAGTAAGGTCTCCAACACTCTAGCTTTAGCTGACAACATTGGACGAGAGAGGTGGCAACACTGCCGTGTCCTACGGAGAAGTAAGGGGAGACCTTACTTATTGACCAACCCACGTGGTTTAAAAAATCGGACGTGTTCCTTGAGTAGCATAATTGGCCCTGTTGTTTAAAGATGGTGACCACTTAAAATTTTGTTTTAGTGTACAAAAGTGTTGTTTTTTAACTTTAAACCAGCATAGAATCCTTAAACGGAAAGATTTCCAACTCCCCTCTTTATCTACCTGTGTTAGACTACTAGCGCTGCTCGTGAATTTGGCGGTTAATATTGTAACTAAATCTTTGACACCTTTCAAAATATTTTAATTTGTCTGTTTACTAGATTCGAACCCGGTAACTTTCGCACTTGGAGAAATCGCGCATCTCATACGGCCACCGAGGCTGTTTTTTTCAGTTTTGTTTATTTACAAAATAGTTCAAATGTCTGACAACCAGTATTTGTTTATATTTTAGAATTCGAGGAATGTCAAAAGATCAAAACTAGTTTACAATTTTAACCGCCAAATTCTCGAGCAGCGCTAGTGGTCTTACACCTCTAGAATACTGGAGTTGGATACCCATGCTTTAAACCATTTATTTTAATGACCTAAAAAAAAGCCTTAAAATGCATTTTTTTAAATTTTTGTTTTGAAAGATGTTTTCAATGGAACTTCATACTTCGTTTCTAGCTCTAACAGTTCCCAGGATACATATATTTTAATTTTTGGGAGGGGGAGGGAGTTTCTTAGATCTAAATATGCACCATATGAAAAAAATCCTTAAAAACCATTAGGTAAGTATAACTGCGATTGTTTAAAGATTTTTTGTTGACATGTTAAAAACATAGAGTGGGGACACATGGCGAAAAGATGAATTGGTACCAAAATATACATTTTTACTCAGGTCATCCTCCTTATTCATTTAACAGAATGATGGATTTCTGTTAAAAAAATGTCAACCCCTTTAGATTTACATTTTCTCATTTTATCTTTCCTATTAATGCTATCTAAAAACTTATTATATTCTAAAGTAAGTATGGTGAAGTTTGGGGTTTCCTCCTTGAAGGAAGAAGGTCTCGTGCCAGCTGCCACCCGCAGAGGAGGAGTTAAGAAACTCGCACATGCAACGACTGGAAGCTCCCCCATCATTGTTTTCCTTTCTGCTTCTAGATGCCGGGCAAGAAGGTTGTGCTGTACCACTGCATTAAAACCCGCATATGTTAAAACCACATAATACTTCCCAACAATTATTATTTATGTTTAATGGGTTGAGCGAATATCAGCAAATATTTTGAGTTCAATGATGCCAGGGCCAGGACCCCAATTCTTCAGTACTCAGATGAGTCCTATTTGATAGTACCCGCTTACTTCTATCTAGTTTTATCTTACCATTTATCTCAATATATGAACCCAATTTTATATCTGACCAAAAACCACTTGTGTGGTAAAAAAAAACACCCCGCCAAGTCTGTGGTCCAAAAAAGTTGGGAAATCAACTTTCTATCCCGCTAAGTGATGTTGGCACTTTCTCCTGACATCAGTTCACTAACGACAATTGGTCGAGGATCTGAGCAAACTTTGAACAATTAAAGAAGTAGACATTTTATATTCCATTTCATTAAAATAACTGAATAGAGTACAGAAAGTAATTATAATGTCATGTGCCATCATCATTAGTGACAATAACCCAAAATGTCAATTATCAGAGAAACAATTAGAAGGGAGAGTTTAAAAAAAAGTATCAATTTGTGACACTAAAATATGATAATTGTTTCATTGAATCAGATTCACTATTTCTTTTCATTATATCATTCTACAGCACTTATAATAGAATTTTGCTGTAAAATATGTTCATTATTATTAGATGTTAATAAACACTCTCATAATAAAGATATAAAGATATGGAATTTTTGTCTTTGAATTTGAGCTTAGGTTTGAGAACCATAGTAACATGTATAAATATATTTCTTTTATTTGTCACTTAAGACCTAAATTTAAATTTTGGAAAATATATTTTACAATAATTAATAAAAATAAAAAGTATCAATATTAACAGCGGGTCTTAACAATATTGTGTCATTTTATGAAATAAGAAGCAGTTCCAAGCATTAAATAAGAATAACATTTATTATATAACCTTAATAGAGGTTTCATTTATTACAAAATACAAATATAAAATGAACAAACACAAACACATAGTATTTAATTTTACAATTAAAGGCAACAAATGTTTCTTAATTACTAAGGCAGCTTTGTATTATCATTACATTAGTACAATAAATTATATATTGTAATTATATATTTGTTGTAAATTACATTATTGCTTATTTATTCTTTNGTGAATGTCTTCTAATCCTTAAAAGGTTTTGGTACCTAAATAATATCTGTTTGAATAGAAAAACCATATAAAATATGCACCTTAGTGGAAATTTCAAACAAAAAAGTAGAATATTTATGCGAAAATATGCAATACAATGTACTATGCACATGCACATGCAATTATGCTGGAAATATGCAATTATATGCAATAATGCCCGAAATATGCAAAATGTGGCAAATAGTGTGGCATTTTACCAAAAATTGGCAAAATGTGGCTTTTTACCGAAAATGGGCAAAATGTGGCATTTTAGTATGGCGCCATGGCAAAAAGGCATTTGAAGGTCTCTGGTAATTAGACATAACCTAACTGCAAATTGTTGTGTTTTGCAAATTTGTTGTGTTCGGAGATCAGGTGCGTTAATGATAGATAGAC
Organism: Gerris buenoi; assembly: GCA_001010745.2. Taxonomy (NCBI): domain Eukaryota; kingdom Metazoa; phylum Arthropoda; class Insecta; order Hemiptera; family Gerridae; genus Gerris; species Gerris buenoi. The sequence continues at coordinate 417,016 of KZ651464.1, read as the reverse complement.
AGACAAATGTAGGAAATAATAATGGTTTTGTCTAAGGACCCTTAAAACAAAAGTAACTTCATAATACTAGTTGGCTTTCTGCCACAAATCTTAATCTCCTATTCTCATGAGACAAGATGCTGCATAAAAGAGATTAAAAAAAATAAATTATGGATAATTTAAATACTAACTTAACCATAAAAGTAGTTTTCCTAGGGGATTCCTAGTTAACGAAATAATGGTACCTACACAAAGCACAAATATGAAAATACAACAAGCTATAAGAGGGAGCTATCACAATTAAATAGAAATATGTCAAAAAGAAAGAAATCTGAAGAATGGGGACAATGACAATATAATATTTTTATGAGAAAAATTTCCCCAGTTTTATTAAATATACAGGGTGTCCCACGGGATCCCCCCCCCCTCACTGATTCTGAAAAAGTAGTAGAGTAAACCCCATAATTTTGCGCACCAAGCAAATAACTGTGCAACCTACATTAACTTTAATTTTAATGGGAACACCTATTTTTCTGGTTCTACGTAAAATCCACCCCTCAGTCGATTTTTTGAGTTGTTCTAGACCGGCAAATATTCAGCGCAAAATTGAGAGAACATCAAAACTGCGCAATAAAAATTTGTCACAATAACTGAAGTATGGTACATGATGTTTTATTGCTTTTTGACGCTACATCAAAATGGTGACATCCATTTTTTGCGATGAAATAGCTAATTTTGAAAAAGTCAAATTCTTATTTGAGCCTAAATCAAACTTTTTTTTTTTTTTACTTTCGTATTTAGTGCGCTTTCATATCCAATCTTTTGTTTTTGCATTGAATTTGCACCGGTTAGGAACAATGCAATAATTTACCGTAGAATAAGAATCCACAAAACGGTTATACGTATCTGAGATCCTCAAAAAAAAAAAAAATAAATAAATAAAAATAAGCGGGTTTTACTCTACTAATTTTTGCGACATTAATGAATTATCAGAAGGAAGGGGGTATTCTGGGATCAGGGACCGAGATTTGAAAGAAAGTTAGTCTGAGTTGTCCCTCCCACAATACCCTCCCCTCCCCCTCCCACGTTGCGTATTGTGGGAAATTCTCTATCTATGTATGTATTTCTATAATGTACTTAATATCAGTCAAAAAGCGTTTACTAGTCAAAGTTAAAGTATCTTTAGTTTATTTTCTTTGCGGTTCATTTAGTGTTGAAAAAAATTGCATGAGTCATCTTTCTAGCAGACAGAATTTCCACTCCATTGGGACAAGGATGATTTCCCTCCTCTTCTTCTTCCTCTCCTACATTAGAGTCCTTAGTTGTATTTTGGTTTTCCTGTTTCCTTATAATAAAAAAGTACCCTGAGAAAATTCTAATTCTCTAAGGGCTCAGGGTGCTACCTACGACTAACAAAAGTTTAGAAAACCCCTGCACTAAACTAAACGGTTTTCCTGAGGGCATCCAATGACATTATTATTTGTCAAGTTAGCCCGACCTTCTATTCTAGATGTCAATATCTCGAGCTCTCATAAGCTGTGGAATCCAGTTTTTCGAGTTACTAGCGCAGTTAAAATTTAATTCTCTTCTCTACGCAACTATAATATGAAATCTGTTTTACCCTTTTAAAAATTCAAAACAGTGGTTTCTATAATGATTCCACGAATTATAAGTCAAATTAAAAAATGTTAACAACTTTTTTGAAGTTTGTAACAAAGTGTAATAAAGAAATTTAAACTGCTTCCAAAGAACTTCTTAGTTTACAAAAGCGATCTAGGAAAATAAATTTATTAGAAATAGGAAAACAAACTTTGGTATTGGGTCTAAAAGGAATTTTATGGCCTTAAAGAAAAGAGTAAAATTCCTTCTAAAATATTCCACTTAGAGTCTACTGAATTTAGAACCTACGCTACTGGAAGAAACCCTCTATATTGAATTTAATTATACTACGAATTTACTAAAAGCAATTTTTTTTTAAATTTGAAAAATGAAAACTTGTTTTCATCCTCCATTGTTGGAAAATATCTCGCAAACTCTTAATAAAAATCTAAAACTAAAAATCACCGGATGTTGCAAGAAAGTTGCCGTCTAATTACAGCGGATAGCTCAACAAAATGACTTAGCAAAAGAAATAGAAAATAATGAAACTGCAATGCACCTCTGTCGATTCCAGGTCGGTTGCTCTATCATGTAGCATTTAAGGCGATCAAGATTTTCGAAAAAATCATCTTTATTTCACTAAATCTAATGACAATCAAATTTGAATGCTTACAGATATACATAATGGTGACACAAAGTTCGTTTCCTCTGGTAATCTTGGCGAGGCTTAACCTATATTAATGTTTGCGCGTTATGAGTTGTGACTTTTGAAGCGTGGGAAAATCCGAAAAATTAGGGCGGGGAGCCAATAAGAGGTCAGGATTTTGAATTCTAGAAGGTAGGACCAACTAGGCAAACAAGAATGTCACTGGCTCCACCCCTTCCACAGGGCCAGTAGCTTTACTTTTCCTCATTTACGTAGACAACTTAGTAGTATCAAATTTAGTAGACAACTTGAGTATCAAAAGCCACAACTCATAACGCGCATTCTATAGCCATAACCCTTCTTCATTTTTCTTAAAAGAACCGTGTAAATGTAAAGGGAGCGACAACATACTTTTTTTTAAAAAAAAATATTTAAAAAAATAATGCAATTCAATTCAATCAAATAATTAGAAATAGGTGGGTCAAATAAAGCAGACTTACCAACTACATATATTGTTTGGTCAAAGTTAAATATAAAAATAAAAATACGTAGACACTTTAAAATTGTTTGACATTTTAATATTTATTATTTTGTTTGATTAAATCGATGTCTTGATTAAAAAAATTTGATTTGGATAAGCAGATTTGACATTTTTTTGGAAAAGCATTTCTATTCTAAATTTTTCAACTGTGATCGAAGATGACTCCCAACAGGTTTACCTCGAAAACGCAGGAGGAACGAAAACAAGAGGAAGTCAGAGCTTTCAAAATTAAAGCCGAGTATCTGAAGCTAACACTTAGAGGTCTCCAGGTGATAACATAATATTATATACTAGCCGTTAGGCCCGTGGTAACGGGCAGAATAATAAATATGGTTGAGAAAAAGAGCTGAGAGATAATAGTAATAATTAAAATAGATATTTAAAGAGATATTTACTGTTTAAATAGTAAGATTTATCCAGTTATAATTAAAATTAAAATATTTAAATAGATATTTACTGTTTAAATAGTAAGTTTTATGCTCTGATATTCGTTACATTGCAATGGCGCAATGGTAGAGTCGTTGGCTTATTATTCTGGAGGTCACTGGTTCAACCCCAGCTTATGGCTCATCAATTTTTAACGTTATAAATCATTTAGAGGTGCGTCGCAGTCGCCCGTCGCCGTCGCCCGTCGTCGGGACACTACTCGATTATATAAAAGATTTGCTGAACATTAGTCTTGCTAATCCTAGTCCAAAACTTTATTTGGCTATAAAATACAGAATACAGGGGGTCCTTTCTGATAAGCATCGCCTTTCTTTTCTCCAAAAGTTATTAATGCTTCTAATTCAGAAAGAATAAGGTAAGTAATGCTTTAATTACAAAGGAATATCGTACTTCTTTGATATAAATAATAATATTCCTTTGTACAAATAACTATTAAGACAAAGGGATATTATAGCATCTGTATAAAGAAGTATGGTATTCCTTTGTTCTAAAGTACATTGGACTAAAAATAATAGTTTAAAATTAATAGGTTTTTAGACAAAGGAATATAAATACTGAATAGCATATATTATATGTTCCTTAGACAAAATTACTATTAAACCAAAGGGATATTTAGTCCAATGTTCTTTTAGGACAAAGGACTATCACACTTGTGTATATAAAAGTGATAATGTCCCCTAGTCTAATTAACTATTAATACAAATGGATATCATTACATTTTATACGTAAGTGTGATATTCCTTTATCCCAAAATACATTAAACTAAATATCCCTTTGTCTTAATAGTTAATTCGACTAGGGAGTATAAACTCTCCATTAGTACCTATATTGAAGGGCACTTTTATAGAAAAGGGCCCCACTTTTTACTGGTCTTATATTACTTTGCTTTTTAAGTTTCATCGCACACCTATTACCCCAATTTTGAACCACTTCCCGTCATTCAATCTTCTCCAAATTTTGTCCTTAGAAACAACTAAGGTGAAGAATGCATTAAACATGTTTCCTCTCAGCTATCGATAAATTGATTTTGTTGTCGTATTACCATACTTCATTTTCATTTACTTGTGCAAAATAGCGTTAAATATTAACAAAATATAACATTTTGATGTGATTTTTTGTGTTTAATATGTTTTAAAGTGTTTATATGCATCTATATTAAGTAGGTTTTTAGCTATCCTAGTTGTTTTCTCCCACCCTTATATCCTCTTTAACATCATCACCCGTATGTTCGAGAGTGGATATTTTATATACCTACCTGAATTTCGATAGTTAAAATCTGTAAGTGAACTATTTAGGATAACGTACAAGCTGGAGTAGGATGAGTTGTTGATTGTGTCTGAGTCTTGTTGGAATAATTTACTTGATATATCTGAGGCTACCGTGTTAATAAAGTTGCTTGTTAAAGACGAATGGAAAACCGGTTGATGGTCGACATTCATGCTGTCAAGCAGATGTTTCACCTGGGATACCCAGTTGTATTTTACACTGTTACTGTCTACAGAGTCAAGGAAGAGAAGTCGGCAGAAACATTTTTTAACAAGATTCCCGTCTTCCAGCTCGTGGATTTTATTAATATATTTTAGAGTTTGTTTAATTATTTTTACAGTGACATGTTCCACACTAAATTCCCTTTTAACAATGTAGTGGGGGGTGTTAATTTTGAGGGAAAAATATTTTTTGAAGAAATAATTTTGTGCCGCCTCAAGTTGTAAATCAAATATACTAAAGTTCTAAAAATTTTAAAAGGAACAATAAAAAAAAAATCAAGAACGGGGAAAAAATAAAGTGGGTCAGATAGTTTTTTTTTACCAAGATCAAATATTTCAAGAATCACTATAGCTCTAGGTCTTGTTTTATGCAGCGGAGTCTAATAATATATGATAATAATTTGTAGAATTATAGGTAGGTATCTATTTCCAGCGAACAGCAGCTACTTATTATTTTTTATTTACACTTTTAGTGAAACGTATTGTATTTATAAATCCTTTTGTAGTTATAATTTATGGGATATTATCTCGCTTCTTGGTAGAAGATTGTATTGGATATTCCAAGGAGTGAACTTCACATGGAGGGTTTCCTTCAGCGGCGTAGGTTCAATCTTTACTGCCCAAGCTAAGGATCAAAGGTGTATTCCTGTAAAGGGTTTTTCAAGATCAAGTAAAGATTAAATTAGTCATCTATATTGCAGTTTTTCCTTCTTTAAAATTTCTATGGCTCCTCCAAAGAACTTAGAAGCGATAGAAAGCAGGACAGGGAGCAAAATACGCAATAAAATACTTTATATTAGGCCATTTATATAAGAAGAAACGATTATAACACTATGTAATAAAAATTATAACAGTAACACTGTTATAACGTTGTGTAATAAAAATGTAATCAGAATGAAGAAAAAAGTTCCAAAAAAATCATTCTCAAGCTAAAATAAATTAACTGTTAGCACAATGGAGTATACACATTATAACTTTGGGTGGGTAACCAAGTAAATGAGTGTCAAAAATAATTGATAATGGAGATAACAGTGATAAGCCAAGAGGAGAGAAAATACAACAAACAATTATATTGATAAGAACACAATAGTTTAGTACCACTTGGAAGCACCATCTACTGTTCAAGCAACTTTTTGCAGCGAGGTTTTAGCACTATACTGCCCTTCACCCTTCTAAGCCCTAACCTCTGTAATCTCACAACCCTTTACTGGATAACCTAGAATGTGTTATGACAATTGCAGCAACAGAAGCCATCGTAACAGATCAAATGAATCTTATATAATATTTTTTAGAAACTACTTTCTTTGGTCTGATGGGTACTTTTTTTAAAAAAAACAAAAAAAAACATTCAATTCTTTATTTTTAAACAATTCCTGCAATATTTCTGCTAGATTAGACACATTTTCTTTAGAGAAAAAATATATTTTTATTAGATTGTTATACAAAAAAATATATTTTAATATGGTGACAATGTTGTGTAAGACACAGCTGAGAATGTGTAATGTTTGATGCTGAAAGATCAGTGATTAGATAGTTTAATGATTATACTAAGATTTCAAAATTAATTCAATTACAGATTGATAATGACCCAAGGTGGGGTGAAATATAGCAGGAATTGTTTAAAAATAAAGAATTGAAAGTTTAAAAAAAAAACAAAAAAAACAACGTACCCATCAGACCAAAGAAAGTAGTTTCTAAAAAATATTATGATATATAGTGGTTAATTAGAACTCAACAAATGAATCTTATTTTATATCATTATTCGCTATTTGAATGTCCATAACTTTTAGTACGATTAGATGAAGATTATTCATTAAGACCCTTGCCTCATTTTATTTTGAATGATTTATTCATAAAATCAAAATCGGATTACCCCTCTAATGTCCTTCGATTTTATTAGTTCTTGAGATAATATAATTATTCTAAGAACCTTACATTTTTTTTTAAATTAGACTCATACCCATTCTTTTGTAACGTAAAAAAAAATCTGATACTAGATTAATTTTCTCATGAAAAAAGATAAAAATTTCGAAAAGATACTTTGATTAAAGTGGAATGGCAGCTTGGGAGAGAGATTGCTTTTTTAGCCCGGATTATGATAAAACAACTTTTATTTTGTAGTATACTCTTGTATCTTATCTATACATGGTTCGTTTCAAAGGAATATAAAAAAAATGCTCATAATATTAATTTAGTGTTTTTCAATTATACTTTTAGATAATATATGTCCATCCATTTTCGAAAATTTTATTTTTTATTTAGGGGTACCTAGCGGCCGATTTAAACTTGATAAGCAGCACGTGCGTACATAGTGCAAGTGTTTAGTGGTCAAGTAGTAGTAGTAGTCTAGTACTAAAAGTACTAGTACTACTTTGTCTATATACGATGTCTATATGTTTGTTTTAGTCTAGTACTTCCTACTATACAATGGGTAGGACGAAGGGGTGGAGAGTTCCAGTTACTTCACACAACACGCATTTGTACATTGTACCGCCGAAGCGACTATGGTGTGGTCATTAGTAAGCGTCAAAGCGTGGGAGAAGAGTCCCCATAGGCCATAGAGGGTGCCCCTCACCCTGCTCCGTCCTCGAACCATAGATACAAATTACATCATCATGACACGTATCGGATCCACATCAAAGAGTGGGGGGAAGAGTCCCCATAAAGGGTGTGCCTCGCCCTGTACCGACCGTGATTCATTGTTGCAATTCAGAGTATCATGGCACGGGATCGAGCCCTCGACCTCGAGTTAATAAATATAATAATGATAGCTGAGCAAGCGCCTTAAACGCTCGGTTACCCAGGCTCCCGTGTTTAGTGGTAAAAGTGTTAACGGACGCGTAAAGTGAAAGTGTAATTTAATAATCCTAGTTTTCAATTCCTTTTTAAGCAGGACGATTCGAATAAATTTACACATCATACAATGTATAAATTCAGACTTAACTTTTTTTGTTCTTAGAATATGCTTGATGCGGAAAAGGAAAAGTTAATGCGAGAGAAGGGAGAAGTAGAAGGGCTTGCAAAAGAAAAAGGGTTGGTTTTACTTGAGCCAGATCAAGAGGACGTCTTCAATAGAGAACCAATAACCTTCAGCAACAAAACGGAAAATTATGTGTCTTATTCTCCTCCACCTCGTGAAAACATGGCGCCAACAATAAGCCCGGTTAATTATTCGACTTATTACCCTGATAACAACCGTTTAATTGGTAAAACTATTTCCTTATGTATAATCATATGTATTCTAGTAACGTGACAAAGTAACAAGATAGTCTGCTAATTCCTGGCACGTCCTCGCATCCTATTATTAGGACGAATGACCAGATGAGTATAAAATTATGTGATTCCACAGGAAATTAAACGACTAATTGTTCAGACCTATTTCGATTCCTAGTGGGTCATATGTACATTTATTAAATCAGCACAGATGGTTGCAATTAATACAGGACCATGTTTGAGCAACTTTCATCAAACCATCCAAATTTCAGTCGAGTTTCATCGTCACTCCAAAAAACAAAAATTCAACTGGGCCTCTACCAACCACGTTCTACAAACACAACTAAATGTGGCGTTTAATCTACATGTTAATAAAATTATCATCAATAATAATTAGCACTATACATTTAATAATGGAAATTATAAATAAAAACATTGTAAATAACGGCACTTCTTTACTTGATCGCCCCCTTGGTTCTAAACAATAGTCTGGCAAATAAAAGTCTCTGAGGTTTGTGAGTTTGTCTCCCCCAAGACATTGAGACTCC
>KZ651464.1:383999-396543 GCA_001010745.2 Gerris buenoi | reverse complement strand
AAAAAGATTTGGTTATAGAAATAATATGTACTGAGATTTTACACGAAACGATGTGAGACAGTAAATTGTCTCCTAACCGAAAACTCCTGCACACGACGACTATTTTGTAAATGATATGAAAACCGTAAAAGATAGATAAAGGTAGTAAAGGTAAAGGTTCTAATAAAAAAAAGAAAAGGAAGCTAAAAATAATAAGAATAATCTCTGTGCATATAAGTTGTCGGTCAGTTTCAAATAATAAATGATTAATGATTACTAATATTAAATTAGGTGTATAATTACAAAAGGTTAAGTGAGATAATAATAAATAATTACAAATAATTAACTTTCTTAGTATACAATTTGATAGATATAAAAGTTTCTGAATTGTAAAATAAAATTGTAAAGTTTTAGAAAGAAAGGTGGGGCCCCAAAGATGATCAGAAGATGAAGTAAGTAAAACTTGATTAAAAGGTGTGATGATAAAAACAAATAAGAGAGAGAAAACTTGAACTTAAATACCAGATCTGGTTTTGGTAGATGATTATGTTAGATAGATACAAAACTAAAAACTTAACTCTTGATTTCAAAAAGGAAAATTAGATATTAGATGCTGAAAAACTATATACATTCTCTAGGATGACTTTTACTTTTTTGGTTTGTTATTATAACTGCCAGGGCAGCCACACTTGTTCCAAATAAACTAAATGTTTCTAAAGATTTCTAGGTCTTTAAATAAATAAAATGCATGTGTTGGTTAACAGAAAAAGAGAAATATTGAAACAATCTATATAAAGGCAGACATTTTTATTAAAACTAAACAATAATAATACACAATTTTGCCTGTATTAATATCTGTACATGAATGCCTGCAACAATGCCTCAATTAATACCTGTACATGAATGCCTGTAACAATGCCTCAATTAATACCTTTACATAAATGCCTGTAACAATGCCTCAATTAATACCTGTACATTTATGCCAATACGTCGAAATCGGCATAGTTGTTTAGGCTCTATGTGTCGGCTCAGATAGTGCCCCTAAAGTGTGAAACAACTTTCTAAAATTTAAACGTTAATGACCAGAATAATAAGAAATGACGCTTAAATTAGTCGTTGGTACTATCAGGAATTTTACTCACATGAAAATGAAAATGGAGGACTAGGAACATCTTGCTGCTTTTATACCCAAACTTACAAAGAAAATAACCCGCATGTCTCTCGTATGTATGCTGCTTTAGTAGGTATTTACCCTTATATTATTTTATTCTGATAATACATATAATAGAGACTGCAGACAATATATACATATCATACAACATGCGTTTTTAGTATTTGTATATACTTTTTACCCTCTATAAAACCATACATACCGCACACTTTAATTTTTTACAAGTTAATATGTTGGGTTATATGAAAATTATAAATTTGATTATCTTTTCAATAGTTTATTGAATACAGGGCATGGTTCGTACAGGTAATACTATATCGAAATAACTTTATTTTATTAGTTATCGTCCTACAAAATTATTCAGATAGGATTTTCCGAACTATTAACCGATTGTTTCAACTTATAGCATTTATGTCAAGTAGTATAGGATTGACATAACAAGCTTCTTAGTAATCCAAGGCAATTTAGATAGAATTAGGGTCAGTTACTTTTTTTACCCGAGCCCTAAATTTAGTAATCGAAAGGTTACTGAACTAAAATTGCTATTGCATGTTAAAGCTTTTAGTAACTTTATACATTTATGATCCAGGGAACTATTGTCTAGGGACTGACAATCAGACCACGCTTAGACGTTTTCGAAAAGTTCAAGTATATTATCAAAAGGTAATACGTTTGGGACATTTGAGCATTAATATTAAAATATAGAGAGCACAAGTGACCTTTCAACCAAGGTAAAATAAATTAATTTTGTCCATACGTGCAGATAATATTCATATGTAATAGAATTACCAGCAGAAAAATCGTAAAGTGATTACACTTTTCAATTACTTTCAAACTTTCGTTTAGTCTCTTTCAAAGGTTACTTGTGTACGACCATAAAGGTCACACAACGTTCTATGGAGAAAGGTAGGGGGGTTTATACCTTGTAAACTAATTGTCCTGAAAAAATATAATATAGAATTTGCTAAAAGGACGTTTAGGTTTTTAATGATGATAATATCTTACTCTATAAGGGACCACAGCTAATGCTGATTTGCATTTTTTTTTATTGTTACCTTATTGTATTTGTAGCAAAACTATGTGAGCAATAAATGGAATCATGATTATGATTATGATGTGTTACTCAATTATCTCGTCAGTCTGTATACGTGTTACGTGTATGCATTCGACAGCCTTCATATTATTAACACGTATCGCTTCCGAGCTTACCGATGATAACGGAAGCATTTAGAGATCATTCTGAAGAACAAACATATTTTTGTCTTCGATTTCAAAAATCCGTTTCAGACATAATGGACCATTAAAACCATTTCTGATACTACTCATACTTGTCTCTCGGCCTACCTGTCAATATATATTCGAATCACATATCTTATCGATTAGGACAAAATTTATATGTTAGGTCATTGCTCGATGCTGGATCCCATATTATTTTCTACCATCTGCGTAAACATTATCCACGAAATTTTTTGAGTTTTCATCGACAACTACATCTTTAAAAGTAATTTTGAAGTTCAAGCGGTACTGAGGGATATACTACTTTCGTTCAACCATTTAAAACAATGCATAATTGATAGATAATAATGAGTTAAACCCTTCATTTTAAATTCTTTAAGTGATCCTTGTTTTTTTGCTTCCGAACTTACCAAAGGTAACAGAAGCATTTTAATCTTCTAAAAAAACGAAATGTTTGTTTCCACGTCAACATTTTTTGATATTTTAAAAACACCTATATCGATTTTCATGAGATTTCAACCTTCTACATTGAATAGTGTTTAGGTTTTTATTAAAATTCTTTTTTAATCTACTTCATAATACTTTCTTTTATACTTTGTGACAATTCATTCAATGATCGAGTACCTTAAAAAGGACGCTAACTATGTCCTATCCTAATTCAAAGAAATTTTTTCTATTACTATTGAAACTTATTAGCTATCTAGCTGGATTCCCGTGCCCGCAACGGAGGTGGTTATAATATTTAATGGAATGTTTAATTGGATTTTTTTTTAGAGAGAATACCTAGATGACACAAAGTTACCTAAATCTCTCTCATTAATTTCTATATTAGGACCTCTCTCTATTAGGATAAAATAATTTGTATAAATCCCCAATTAGTAATTCTCTGATTCTGGAGAAACAGTTTTTTAAAAAAGGAGAGGCAAAAAACGGGGTAAAAGGAAAAGGAGGATTTAGCTTCTATATCTCCAAATCTCCACCCACTTCCCGGGTGTCTTATCGAATTTGGGTTGAATTGGAATTATCTTTCATTAATATNTTTTGCATACATATATAATATATATATATATATATAGGCATCCTAAAAAGAAGCTTAATTTTTACCTTTTCAACTTCAGAAAAGCAGTCTGAGCTCAATTCCCTTTTTTTTCCTTTGCTCTTATTTCCTCCGTTATGAATCAAATTTCCCTTATTAAATCAAATATTTCTTACCGAGAACCTAGGGGGTAAGAGGAACCTTCAAAATTTCAGTGCAATACGACAAGTGGTTTCAGGCGTATCGTGAAGCGTATTTGGATCTTATATAACATAGATTGACAGCATTGAGTACTCGGGGTAAGAGGGAATCTCCTCTACCATAGTCAGAATGGAGATACATTATTGATAAATCAGTTATTATTTTTTATCAGCAGTCTCAACAATAATCGAGGGTAAAATACAATTGATTGGTTGGTGATAAGTTTGGCAGAAACATTTTGTTACTACCCAACTACTGTTTTATATGGCTGTTTATGTCAAATTATCTACTTCTTTAGAATCGTGACATAAAAATCCCCAATAAATCAAAGTAGTGATTTCCACATTGTGGCTACGTCTCATCTTTTTTTAGTCCATAACGTCACTTCACTCCTACATTCGTGCGCATCACTGCTCTTTTATTTTTTACTACGTTTTTATTAGCTTGCTTTCTTGTTTGTTTGTTTGTCCAGTACAAAACTTTCAATCGATTTTCAACTAACTTCCCGAGTAGCTAGACATTTGAAAATTTTAGAGTAGCTCAGAACACGACGACAATGCATTATTTTTATACTTTTAGCCATATTTCAGCAGAACTTAATTAGTTTTCAGCAAATTTTGGTGTATGGAAATTTAGTTAGAAAAAATCCGCAATATGAAAAGTTAGTTCGAAAAAAATCCACAAGTTATTTTATTTGTTTTGACATGACCCATATTTACGATCTTTATTTTGACGGATTTCAAATTTATGAATTTAAAACGTAGTATATAAAAGGCTCTTTTTATCTTTTAATTATAAAAGCTTTTATTTAACTTGCAATGTATGTATGTATGTTCGGGTCAAATCTTGCAACTGAATTTTAAAGCAGTTATCCTCAACCGATTGAATTTAAATTTGGCATAAACGTTTAGTTTGGATGAGCATGCATGACTAGCTAAGTGATATCATTCTAAATCCAATATGGCGGGCAGCCCAAGATGGCGGACAAGTTGTCTTTAAAGCACACCCATGATATGGGTATAAAATGAAAGGGCTTGCTGAGAAGAATACGAATAAAAGCTTGTTTTTAAAAATATTTGTAAATAATCAACTTATTATTGTTTAAAACTTGGCTACTCTTTGATGAGGCATTAAACAGACTTGGCCACAATATAGGTATTACTACTTTTTCCCTATATTTTTCCCTAGAACCTATATTTTTTTNTCGTTCAAAGCATAAAGACACTAAAGTTCAGAGTTCAGCCATATAGAAAAGAGATATATATACTTCACTCTAACTCTAATATTGAATTATTACATACGGTTCCTTTTGGTTAGTTTCAATATGTTACGACCCTGCAGGAAGACCCTAGACCATCATATAATACTTGAACTTAGAAGAAAAGGATAAACATATGAGAGAAATGACGTAATGTTACCTGAGAGTAGCCGTAAATATTCAACTTCTTCTCTGATGGGGAATGATTGATTCTACCTCCTCCAATACACTCTGAGTCCAGCTTCAAGGAGGTAATTTTCTGCACCGTTTCATCATATATATCAGCTGTAAAAAAAAACATTAAAACCAATTAGTTTTTCTGAAGAGTAAAGAAAAGCACAGAAGTAAAATTTATGAAATATTAAGTCAAAAAATTACATAATAGGAAATTGTGAAGTCTGGGCAATTCTTTTGCAAGTATTGAATTGTTTGCAAGGAGTGATGGGACCTAACATCTTGCATAAACGTGTAATTAAGCATTTGATCTTTAATTTCAGGCAATATTGTGCTTAACCCATCTTCAGTGTTTGTTATATCACTGAGGGACTCCTCNCAAACTCACTGCCTTCATTAACAACTGAATAGTAAGAACTGAGTAAAACCCAGTCAAGTTTCATCTCCGTCACTCCAACAAATGAGTCTTCTTTTACAGAGACTTACCAATAAAATGAAAGTCGGTACATACATAATACATATGTGTACCATTGAGTTATTCCAAGGATATTATTAGGAGCTGCATAACACTAATTTCTCTATTACCTTGGAATAACTCAATGGTACACATATGTATGTACCGACTTATCTCAGCCTATAATTAACTTTTTTATTTTTTTTTTCTTCCTGCAATCAAATAATACGTCATTAAAGAGCAAATAGATGATAATAAGTGACTAAAAATTACTAAAATATTTTAAAAATTGAAACAAAAAATTTCTTAAAAATATTGTTTCTTAAAGCTTTGAAGCGATTGTGCACCACCTAGGTGTCATTCGATCGGGCCAAAATTGTACGTATGATAGTTTCTAATGCATACACAAGTATTACGAGGTTGGACTTTTCAAATTCAATTTTTTTTTTCGGCCCACCCTAATAACCATACCGTACCAAAGTTAACCAATCCAGATTTTTAATCAATACTGCGAAACTGCAAGACTTAAGTTAATACTAAGAAAACTAAAGTCATCATATTTTCTAAAGGAAATTTAACTCAAAATCGTCTAAAATGTTATTATAACAGTGAAGTCCTGGAAGAATTGAACTATTTTTATTACCTGGGAGTTTGGATCAGCAGAAGAGGGATGTTGGAAGAAGCAGTAAACAGGCTTTGAGCAGGAGTAGATCTGCTTCGTGTCTGATGCCTGGTCAATATCTAACCAGGCACACTGCAAACCACTCAGTTAAATTATTAAAAATTTCAAATGAAATTAAATTAAGAAATGTTGTTGTTGTACAAAACCTCAAAAAGATAGCATTTACTGATTAAAAGTAACTTTTTCCATGACTATATTTTTGCTGACTTTACCAAAGTTCTTTAAGAATCTCCAATGCAACATTAGCACTCCCAAATCCAAAGGTAAGAATCAATACAGTTCGATGAGTAGAAGTGTTCATTAAACTGGTGCCGCTGTTTTCAGGTCGATATATTCCTCTAGGGACATTAAACCTTAGACAGAGGGTTTATTATTTTTAATGGCCTTGGGAAAGAGGGACAGAGGAAAGAGGGACAGAGAGGAAAGAGGGACAGAGGAAAGTGTAAAAACAATAAGTTTCCACAATTCCTTGTGAGAAAAACAAAGAACAAGACTCTTGGGAGAAGCCGACGACAAACTCACTGCCTTCATTAACAACTGAATAGTAAGAACTGAGTAAAACCCAGTCAAGTTTCATCTCCGTCACTCCAACAAATGAGTCTTCTTTTACACAGACTTACCAATAAAATGATTAAAGAAACAGTATTTCTAGTAAAAGTAACTTTGTCTTAAAAAAGTTTCTTAATAATAACTTAATAATTTGTGGTAATATTTATTAGCTAAAAAAGAAATCGTACTAACAACAATTATTACTACAAAACTATATTTAAAACTTAAGTACATAGTGTGTCCAGTGTCTACCCGGATCGACGAATGAAAAGGTGAAAAAGACTAAAATTCATTAAATTTAAATTTTATCTTCTGGAGTTCAGGTTTGCTTGAATAGAAACTATGCAATTTATGTCATGATTTCCGTTTCAAAAATTTACCGTTGGAAATTTACAAAAAAAAATCGCACCTGAGGAAATACGACAAAATGTTATTATAAAAATTTGTTCAGAAAGAAAAACAGAGTAAGAAAACAAATTTTGAGCAAACAAAACCATGCGCCAACTTTGATATATTGCGTATTTACCTTTTTTAACGGTTAAAGATTTTGTAAAATGTCATTAGGAAAAGTTCTTACAAAATTTATAAATTATATAAGTGCTAAAAAGTTTTAGTTTACTCTCATTCGTCTGTTCAGATATTTAGATAATAATTACAAGAAATAAGACTATTAAAATAACAAAATATGGATAATAGCACTTTACAAGTGACTTTATTAGAGAGGAGGACAGTAAAAACGCTATTTTCAAGGACACATGGCGCGAAGATTTATTGATAAAAATCTAAACAAAATATATATTTGTACTCAGAGCGTCTTTTATTTAACACATAACATGACTCATTTCCTTTTTCTTTATAAAAGCAATGTTAACCTTTAAATTTCACCCGTGGTTTTTGAGATTTTTTTGGAGCTACCCTATAAGTAGTATAAAAATGAGAGTTCTGGGAAGATCCAGGATAGAGAAGATCTCGGAGTCCGAGCAGGGACCTACTTCAACAATAGCTATGATCCCACCTTAACAAAAGGTAGGATCCTGGATCTTCCCAGAACTCTCTTTTTTATACTACTCATATAATCTTCCGGTGTTTGGGTTATTACTACACATTACATAACTGCAATGGTTAAAATTTTTGTTTCGGGTACTTTCGGAGATCAGGTTGGGTTACATACAGAAAGACAAGCGCAGTAATGTGTAAGGGTCGTCGTTTTCGCCCATGGACCCTGGATAATGAACATATACATCGATTTTAAAGACTTCAAGTAGCATAATTCAAGGAATATAATTTCTTATTCAAGGATATAAATTATAATTCAAGGAACATAATTTAAGGGACTTCAAGGAATAACGCGTTCGGTCGTGACTACGTAACAAACAAATTTACAGGCAGGCAGAAGAAAAGCCAAACAGGACGAGTCTGGAGTNATACTACTCATATAATCTTCCGGTGTTTGGGTTATTACTACACATTACATAACTGCAATGGTTAAAATTTTTGTTTCGGGTACTTTCGGAGATCAGGTTGGGTTACATACAGAAAGACAAGCGCAGTAATGTGTAAGGGTCGTCGTTTTCGCCCATAGACCCTGGATAATGAACATATACATCGATTTTAAAGACTTCAAGGAGCATAATTCAAGGAATATAATTTCTTATTCAAGGATATAAATTATAATTCAAGAAACATAATTCAAGGGACTTCAAGGAATAACGCGTTCGGTCGTGACTACGTAACAAACAAATTTACAGGCAGGCAGAAGAAAAGCCAAACAGGACGAGTCTGGAGTTAAAATATGGCCTCCCTCCACTCAGTCAATTCTTAAGTCGGTTCACTGTTTACTTAAGTCAGATTTTAGGTCATTGACTCATTCATTCTATAACAATTTCCGCAGATGTAAATGAAACATACAAGAAGGAAGACAAGATAAATGACTTGGAACGAAGATCTATTAGTAAGTTGAAACTGCAATTAATAAGGAAGACATACGGTGTTTAAGCCGAGAGTTTTGATGTTGAAAGCAACAAGTTAAGATGGAGTCGTCAAACCGAGGGAGAATGCGGCCTGTTGTAATGGAGCTGTAAGATCTCCTTGCGAGTTTAGCCTTTGTTCTAGAGTTACACAGGATCATAAAGCGTCCTGTCCCAGAACTCATCCCTCTACCCTATAGTCTACTAGGGATTATCCGTCACTGTAATGACGACATTTCGGCCTCCCTTACTAATGATGGATCTTCACAGGTTAAATTATTAAACATTTCAATTGAAATTAAATTAAGAAATGTTGTTGTTGTACAAAACCTCAAAAAGATAGCATTTACTGATTAAAAGTAACTTTTTCCATGACTATATTTTTGCTGACTTTACCAAAGTTCTTTAAGAATCTCCAATGCAACATTAGCACTCCCAAATCCAAAGGTAAGAATCAATACAGTTCGATGAGTAGAAGTGTTCATTAAACTGGTGCCGCTGTTTTCAGGTCGATATATTCCTCTAGGGACATTAAACCTTAGACAGAGGGTTTATTATTTTTAATGGCCTTGGGAAAGAGGGACAGAGGAAAGAGGGACAAAGAGGAAAGAGGGACAGAGAGGAAAGAGGGACAGAGGAAAGTGTAAAAACAATAAGTTTCCACAATTCCTTGTGAGAAAAACAAAGAACAAGACTCTTGGGAGAAGCCGACGACAAACTCACTGCCTTCATTAACAACTGAATAGTAAGAACTGAGTAAAACCCAGTCAAGTTTCATCTCCGTCACTCCAACAAATGAGTCTTCTTTTACACAGACTTACCAATAAAATGATTAAAGAAACAGTATTTCTAGTAAAAGTAACTTTGTCTTAAAAAAGTTTCTTAATAATAACTTAATAATTTGTGGTAATATTTATTAGCTAAAAAAGAAATCGTACTAACAACAATTATTACTACAAAACTATATTTAAAACTTAAGTACATAGTGTGTCCAGTGTCTACCCGGATCGACGAATGAAAAGGTGAAAAAGACTAAAATTCATTAAATTTAAATTTTATCTTCTGGAGTTCAGGTTTGCTTGAATAGAAACTATGCAATTTATGTCATGATTTCCGTTTCAAAAATTTACCGTTGGAAATTTACAAAAAAAAATCGCACCTGAGGAAATACGACAAAATGTTATTATAAAAATTTGTTCAGAAAGAAAAACAGAGTAAGAAAACAAATTTTGAGCAAACAAAACCATGCGCCAACTTTGATATATTGCGTATTTACCTTTTTTAACGGTTAAAGATTTTGTAAAATGTCATTAGGAAAAGTTCTTACAAAATTTATAAATTATATAAGTGCTAAAAAGTTTTAGTTTACTTTCATTCGTCTGTTCAGATATTTAGATAATAATTACAAGAAATAAGACTATTAAAATAACAAAATATGGATAATAGCACTTTACAAGTGACTTTATTAGAGAGGAGGACAGTAAAAACGCTATTTTCAAGGACACATGGCGCGAAGATTTATTGATAAAAATCTAAACAAAATATATATTTGTACTCAGAGCGTCTTTTATTTAACACATAACATGACTCATTTCCTTTTTCTTTATAAAAGCAATGTTAACCTTTAAATTTCACCCGTGGTTTTTGAGATTTTTTTGGAGCTACCCTATAAGTAGTATAAAAATGAGAGTTCTGGGAAGATCCAGGATAGAGAAGATCTCGGAGTCCGAGCAGGGACCTACTTCAACAATAGCTATGATCCCACCTTAACAAAAGGTAGGATCCTGGATCTTCCCAGAACTCTCTTTTTTATACTACTCATATAATCTTCCGGTGTTTGGGTTATTACTACACATTACATAACTGCAATGGTTAAAATTTTTGTTTCGGGTACTTTCGGAGATCAGGTTGGGTTACATACAGAAAGACAAGCGCAGTAATGTGTAAGGGTCGTCGTTTTCGCCCATGGACCCTGGATAATGAACATATACATCGATTTTAAAGACTTCAAGTAGCATAATTCAAGGAATATAATTTCTTATTCAAGGATATAAATTATAATTCAAGGAACATAATTCAAGGGACTTCAAGGAATAACGCGTTCGGTCGTGACTACGTAACAAACAAATTTACAGGCAGGCAGAAGAAAAGCCAAACAGGACGAGTCTGGAGTTAAAATATGGCCTCCCTCCACTCTGTCAATTCTTAAGTCGGTTCACTGTTTACTTAAGTTAGATTTTAGGTCATTGACTCTTTCATTCTATTTCAATTTCCGCAGATGTAAATGAAACATACAAGAAGGAAGACAAGATAAATGACTTGGAACGAAGATCTATTAGTAAGTTGAAACTGCAATTAATAAGGAAGACATACGGTGTTTAAGCCGAGAGTTTTGATGTTGAAAGCAACAAGTTAAGATGGAGTCGTCAAACCGAGGGAGAATGCGGCCTGTTGTAATGGAGCTGTAAGATCTCCTTGCGAGTTTAGCCTTTGTTCTAGAGTTACATAGGATCATAAAGCGTCCTGTCCCAGAACTCATCCCTCTACCCTATAGTCTACTAGGGATTATCCGTCACTGTAATGACGACATTTCGGCCTCCCTTACTAATGATGGATCTTCACAGCTTCATCTTTCTTCGTATCCTGGTTTCCGCTTTAATCAATTCCAAACTGTGTCCCATCGTTATAGAAGTATATCATTCCTAATCCTGTCTGACAGTAATATAAGAAATAATGAAACCATTGTAATTCTTCTAAGAAATTTTTGTCCAATTCTATCATAGTTTTATTTATTAGATGATCATGTAAGGAGTGTGAAACCTAGTACTTTTTTAAATACGCCATAAGAGAATAAAACACTTTAACTTCTTTCTCGTTTTTTTTATATATATATAAAAATTTTAACTTTATTCAGAAACTTGTAGATATTTAATGATATTTTTTAGCTATAAGATCGTGAAACCAGGGTACTTTTATAATAAAATAAACATTGATTTAAGGTAGATTATGGTTAAATTATAAAACAATTGTATTTCTCTCATAGAATTAATGCTTCCAGGCCAATTAAAATTTAAGTAATTATCATTTTAGAGAGGGAAAGAAAAACCATCAACATTTTTGGTATTAATTAAAATAAGAACAGTGTTATTTGAAGAGAAATTCATTTAATCAGTTTTTTAACATCCCAATTAAAAAAGATTATTTGTTTCATTTGACTGTCGTTATTCGCACCAGGGAGCGCTAAGCTTGACCTGAGTACGACTGGAGTTAAAAAAAAAATAAGGAAAGACTGAATATTGAGAGAAATTTATAGATACATTTATTATACATTTGAACTCATCTTTACAGAGTTGGAAATATTAAATATCTTTGAGTGACTAACTAGACGAGTGACTAAGATATAGACATATCTATGTGTTAGAAATAATTAACAACCATGGATAAATATAAATTACCGGATAAAAATATAGAAATTAACGTCGCTTATAATTTTTATGATGAGTGAGTGAGTCAGTAACAAAAATGCAAACTTCGAGACTCTCCCCTGTTGTAAAGGCTGAATACTAGGGCTTAGTACAGTGTCCTAAGTTACTTAGGTCTAATCTATGTTTCTAATTTCAAAGAAACATCGTAAAAGAAAACAGAGATATGAGGGTGAGGAAGACCGGGTTGATTGGTTCAAGTAAAGATACACACTACATACTCATCAAGTAAAGATACACACTGCATACTCATCAAGTAAAGAGACACACTGCATACTTATGAAGTAAAGATACACACTACATACTCATCAAGTAAAGATACACACTGCATACTCATCAAGTAAAGATACACACT
>KZ651464.1:307536-326214 GCA_001010745.2 Gerris buenoi | reverse complement strand
ATAGACTCATTGTAACTAAAATTTAAAATTGAAGGTAGTATAAAATATAATAATTGAAAATGCATAAAAACGTAATATAACCTACTTCTACTAAAATACGAAATTATGCAATTATAAAGATATATTAATTATATTGTTTTAATAATAATTTACACACAGCGCCAGCTTCTAGACGGATAAGGTGCGCGAAGCGCACCGATCCGTTTTAAAACTTGTACATGTACATCTATACCTGCCAATAAGTTGATTTTGAAATTTTTATAGATTTAAGGTCCTATTCCAAAATGGGCTTGAACTAGTACGACTATTTCATAAATTTTAAATCAATAAAATAAAATAGTGATCCAAGGTGAAATCAAGAAAAGAGCTGCCTTCCAAAACCTATTAAATGAAAAATTGGGAAAATAAATTATTTCACAAATTAGTGTCAACGATTTCCACCAAAAAGTTTTATTTTGTAAACAACTTAAATGCTAAAAACACGTTGATACACCTTTTTAATTTGAATTGTTAATTTGGGTGGGTGGATGTTAATACTAGTCATATGTTTGATTTTCAAAATACCAAACTATGAAAAAAAAAATTTTTTTTTAAAAATAACTATAAAAATATTCTTGGGTATGAAAATAATAAAAAGAAAAGGAGAGTACTACACATCTTCAAAAGCCTAAGTAATAGAGTAAGTCATACAAATGATTCAGAAAACATCAATAAAAAAAATATATAAATAAATAAAAATAAATAAACGATTTAAAGAAAATGAATTAAAAACATATAACTATAAACTTGATCAAGGTTAGTGATATCACTCACTACCAGATAGCACTAGTCACTTATATAAGATTTACTGAGGTTATCTCATCTAATTATTAATAAAGTTTCTTAATAACAGCTAATAATATATTAATATAACCTTTTACCTTTGATTATAATAGAATTATCTTCACTGGACCACATTTTTACTAAGATTGTTAAATAGTTATTTCGTGATAAATATATCAATAACAATGAATGTTCGCGAAGCGCACCGATGCGTTTTAAAACTTGTACATGTACATCTATACCTGCCAATAAGTTGATTTTGAAATTTTTATAGATTTAAGGTCCTATTCCAAAATGGGCTTGAACTAGTACGACTATTTCATAAATTTTAAATCAATAAAATAAAATAGTGATCCAAGGTGAAATCAAGAAAAGAGCTGCCTTCCAAAACCTATTAAATGAAAAATTGGGAAAATAAATTATTTCACAAATTAGTGTCAACGATTTCCACCAAAAAGTTTTATTTTGTAAACAACTTAAATGCTAAAAACACGTTGATACACCTTTTTAATTTGAATTGTTAATTTGGGTGGGTGGATGTTAATACTAGTCATATGTTTGATTTTCAAAATACCAAACTATGAAAAAAAAAATTTTTTTTTAAAAATAACTATAAAAATATTCTTGGGTATGAAAATAATAAAAAGAAAAGGAGAGTACTACACATCTTCAAANTAGCATAAGGGTATCGAGAAGGATCTACAAAACCCTAAAAACACGGGGATATTAAATAAATAAATAGTATTTAATTGATAAATTGTTGTTGTTTGTTATTGTATTGCTGAATTGTTTTGTATTTACAAGATAAATAAATACTTCATCGTTGTAAAATAAAAGGTTATTTGTTATTAGTATGAGATATGTTTTATTTCTATTGTTATTTATTTATTTGATTTAAGTATGAATGTGACAGTCTGAACAGGTTTAATTTTTATTAATTGTTAACAACTTTATTAAATGAAATATGGTTTTGTACATCAAGTATAACAGTGACACTATATTAAATATTGTGAAGCAAGTCAGAGATAAAACCTGGATTTATCTTTTATTTTATTTATTGATTTACTTTTTATCAGTGTAAATACACTATTGCCTAGTGCTCAAGTGGCTGACTGACGCCACTTGAGCACTAGGACTCATCTTCAGGCTGTTCCAATGTTTTCACTATTTTTGACGACTTTACTTTAGAACAGATTTTGTAAGTAAACTTTTATTTATAAAAGGAACAGCAAGAAAAACTCAATTACTTTCCATTGACATAGAGATTTGAAATTTAATACATAGATTAAGTTTCCCATAAGTAGGAAAGTGCGGTCATTTTAATTTCGATATATGGCCGCCATATTGAATTATTACCACCATCTTGAATTTAATAAAACTCAATTTAATAAATCTCAGCTTGTAGGGGACCTAGAGATCTGAAATTTGGTACATAGACCTATGGTAGCTAAAGAAGAAAACTAAAGGTACTTTCACTTCAACATATGGCCGCCATCTTGGATTTAATCGGATACTATTATCTTAGCTTCCAGTGGATTTAAAGATCTCAAATTTGAAACATAAACTCATTGTAACTAAAATTTAAAATTGAAGGTAGTATAAAATATAATAATTGAAAATGCATAAAAACGTAATATAACCTACTTCTACTAAAATACGAAATTATGCAATTATAAAGATATATTAATTATATTGTTTTAATTATTATTTACACACAGCGCCAGCTTCTAGACGGATAAGGTGCGCTTCGCGCACCGATCCGTTTTAAAACTTGTACATGTACATCTATACCTGCCAATAAGTTGATTTTGAAATTTTTATAG
The DNA here is from genome assembly GCA_001010745.2 of Gerris buenoi. Taxonomy (NCBI): domain Eukaryota; kingdom Metazoa; phylum Arthropoda; class Insecta; order Hemiptera; family Gerridae; genus Gerris; species Gerris buenoi. The sequence continues at coordinate 323,569 of KZ651464.1, read as the reverse complement.
ATTTAAGGTCCTATTCCAAAATGGGCTTGAACTAGTACGACTATTTCATAAATTTTAAATCAATAAAATAAAATAGTGATCCAAGGTGAAATCAAGAAAAGAGCTGCCTTCCAAAACCTATTAAATGAAAAATTGGGAAAATAAATTATTTCACAAATTAGTGTCAACGATTTCCACCAAAAAGTTTTATTTTGTAAACAACTTAAATGCTAAAAACACGTTGATACACCTTTTTAATTTGAATTGTTAATTTGGGTGGGTGGATGTTAATACTAGTCATATGTTTGATTTTCAAAATACCAAACTATGAAAAAAAAAATTTTTTTTTAAAAATAACTATAAAAATATTCTTGGGTATGAAAATAATAAAAAGAAAAGGAGAGTACTACACATCTTCAAAAGCCTAAGTAATAGAGTAAGTCATACAAATGATTCAGAAAACATCAATAAAAAAAATATATAAATAAATAAAAATAAATAAACGATTTAAAGAAAACGAATTAAAAACATATAACTATAAACTTGATCAAGGTTAGTGATATCACTCACTACCAGATAGCACTAGTCACTTATATAAGATTTACTGAGGTTATCTCATCTAATTATTAATAAAGTTTCTTAATAACAGCTAATAATATATTAATATAACCTTTTACCTTTGATTATAATAGAATTATCTTCACTGGACCACATTTTTACTAAGATTGTTAAATAGTTATTTCATTCATAAATATATCAATATAAATCATAAATATATTTCATTTGATAAATATATCAATAACAATGAATGTTGTTAGAGATGTTGATCGAATGCTAATTCGATTATATACCTCCAACTACAGCGTTTTAATAATAAATCAATTTTTTTAAATTGTGTTAATTAAAATGTTAATTTTTGTTATTTTAGGTTTTTTTTGTCATTGAATATTAAGATTTTATCCTGTCAATTAAAATAATTAAATTTATTATCTTTAAATTGAAATGCCGCTCTCTAATGGTGGCAGTTTAATTACATTTTTAATTAATGAACAACACCATATATGAATATGAGTAATGTGCCTAAATTTCTTATCTTTTTTTACCATTGTTAATTTTCATTATAAATCTAATAAAGGAATCTGTAGTATTTGTAATTTTTACATCATGTTAATTAAGTAATGTTTTATTGCTTTAGAATTTATTCAAGACTGAGGATGACGTTATGAAGGGTCAAAATGAGTTAAGTTTTGTTGCTTTAGAATTTATTCAAGACTGAGGATGACGTTATGAAGGGTCAAAATGAGTTAAGTTTTGTTGCTTTAGAATTTATTCAAGACTGAGGATGACGTTATGAAGGGTCAAAATGAGTTAAGTTTTGTTGCTTTAGAATTTATTCAAGACTGAGGATGACGTTATGAAGGGTCAAAATGAGTTAAGTTTTGTTGCTTTAGAATTTATTCAAGACTGAGGATGACGTTATGAAGGGTCAAAATGAGTTAAGTTTTGTTGCTTTAGAATTTATTCAAGACTGAGGATGACGTTATGAAGGGTCAAAATGAGTTAAGTTTTGTTGCTTTAGAATTTATTCAAGACTGAGGATGACGTTATGAAGGGTCAAAATGTCTCTAATAAATTTAATTTTGGATTAATTCTAATTTTTACACACCTTAACAAACATCTATTCACTCAAATTAAGGCCTTAAATGCTGGATTAAATTATGAACGATAATTAAATTTAACCACGATAACCCAAAATAATTGGACGAAGTAATTTTGCACATCTATGAAAGCAGTTTAGCATGATTTATATCGGACAAATTTTTAAAAATAAATATGGTGTTATGCTAAACCATCAAACCACTTGCTATGCATTTTTTAGTATTACTAATAAACATCTATTCTATGTAACTCCACTCGAACTAACGTTCTCGTATACTCTTACACACTAATTGTTTCAAATAATCGAGATAATTGAATTATTATTAAAGATTATAACAAAAAAAAAAAAAAAAAAAAAAAATTACCATACAAACAACTCCTTCCCAGCAGGGAATCGAACTTGGCCTTCCACCGGCACCGTCCGCGTTTAAAGCTATTTTTAACAGGCGGTTGTTAGGACCCGAAGATAAAATAAAGACCCTTTATAGAGTTACGCACCCGATCTCCGGAAGTACGCAACAAAAAAACTTGTAATAAAACCCAGGAAAGTTATAGAGAAGCCTCAAAAAAATCATCTCTCAATAAGTAGAGGTTCAAGTTTAAGGGGGTTGACTCTATAAAACAGAAATGCATTATAAAGGGGTGGTAAATGAAAGAGGGGGAAGCCCGCGCCCTGAGTACAAGTATATACCTACATTTGATTTCGTTATTACATCAATTTAATCTAAGCAGCAAATTCTATTTTTCGTGCTCACTTTCTATTTTTTTAACAAAGAATTCTAGATTTTTCCCGGGAAAATGACGTATATGGTGCAGGATTTGGACACATCATACCTGTCAAGGTACCGCCGAAGCGCGTCAAGTAGCTATAACCACGTCATTAAGATATATAAGTAAACTAAATAAGTAAGCTATATAAATCTGAGCGTCAAAGCGTGGGGGAAGAGAATCCCTAAGGGGTGCTCTCGCCCCCTTATAAAATAGCTCGGGATTGAACCCACGACTTTGATTACCTTGGATTCATTTATAGCTGGGCGAGTCTAGAGACTCTGGAGCAACTGTTGCAAATGTTTTAATTTGCTGGAGCAACTGTTCAGCATTTGATCTTCAATTTCAGGCAATATTGTGCTTAAAACATCTTCAATGTTTGTTATATTATAACACTGAGGGACTCTTACCACTTACCTAAAAAGACCCCCCCCCCCCCCTCTACCATATGGTAATTTATTCTATCAAAACTATTAGACCAAACAACGATTACTACCCGGACAACGACCTTTTTTAAGACCCTATTTCAAACCGTCATTGCATGGCTTTTACCCAATAGTTTTTAAAGTTATAGATATGAAATTTAAAGTATAAGAATTTAGTTTTCAGACCCCGCAAACCCCATATCTCTATCTATTATAGATGCTGAGCTATAAGTGTTCAAAAAAGTGCGGTTTTTTTGGCCCACCTAGATATCATGTGTTAAAAAAAAGCTAAGAAACGAAAAATTACCAACAAAAATAAGTGAAATCCCAACAAAAACACTTGTATAAAAAAATAAACCGTCTCGCGTAAAAAGTTGTGAGATCATTGATTTATAGCCAAGTCCAAGTAAGTTCTACTATAGGTCTAATTTATCCAGTACAAGTAAAGAATGTTTGCCTATACCCGCTCTTTATTCTTTGACCCTTACAATCTGAACCATTTTTATATGCTAACTCGTCCTTCCTAAATCACTCTACACGTTTAAAATTAAAAAAAAACATTTTCTGACTTGGAAATTTTAAAAGAACACAAATCATGAGATTAGTCTAGTCTTGTTGATTATTCAGAGAATGAAAGGGAATTTTTTTGATAAAGTAGAAAGGAAGGGAGTAGGTATCTGAGAATAATTTCTTATTACAATGAAATAGGGAAAAAGGGTTGATAGTAGAGTGGAAAGGGCTTCCCCCTATCACTAGATACAGGTGGTTGAGTGTCGGCCTCCTGGAGGCACTACGGGCGCACTGCCCCCTACACCACTCAGTCACCCTCTACCCGTCAAACCGAAAACATCGTTTTTTTAAACTTCCAACAACAATTTTTATCTCTATACGTTAACAATTTCGATATTGTTCTCTCCCTTTTTATTTTCAATTAAACGCGGCCGGTAATGTTCTTTATTTACACGAAGGAAACGTAAAACCAACAATTCCAAAAAATGGTTTAAAATTGCGTTCTAATATAAGCCAGGAATCTCTACGCAAGAAGTCATTTAAAAGTGGGTCCTTACTTCGCCCCACATAGAATTACTGGTATTTATCCATTTTTTATATTATAAAGAATATATTAGTTGAAATTATTTGTTAGCAATTTAGTTTAAATAGTTTGAATTAATTACGATACATATTATATTGAATACGTAGTTTAAATAATATTATAAAAGTGGATATTAAATATTTGTTTTTTTTATGTATTCTTAATACTTAAATAAACAGATTAATTAAAGCTAATAACCATTTTAATTTAATTAATTAATAAAATATAAATATAAATTATCAATTTAAGTTACGATGCTAAAATAATCTAGTATACGAGTATATGCGAAGTATTAATAGTACTATATTATGATTGATACTATAATAAAATGAAATATCACCTCAGCTATACAGTGCTTAAATTAATTTATTACTAGTGAAGAAAAACTACCCAGTTTTTAATAAACATTGTAAATAAAAAAAAATGATGATAAAGTCAATAAAATATTACAATAAAATCACTTCTTTATCACAAGATTTGATTAGACTCACTTATTGTAGAAGAAAACATGAATACAAATACAATAAACCCAATTCAATATCACTCGTTTGTACCAAGATTTGATAGGGCTCACTTACAGTAGAATAAACTCAATACAATATTACTTGTTTGAACCAAGATTTGATAGGGCTCACTTACAGTAGAATAAACTCAATACAATATTACTTGTTTGAACCAAGATTTGATAGGGCTCACTTACAGTAGAATAAACTCAATACAATATTACTTGTTTGAACCAAGATTTGATAGGGCTCACTTACAGTAGAATAAACTCAATACAATATTACTTGTTTGAACCAAGATTTGATAGGGCTCACTTACAGTAGAATAAACTCAATACAATATTACTTGTTTGTACCAAGATTTGATAGGGCTTACTTACAGTAGAATAAACTCAATACAATATTACTTGTTTGTACCAAGATTTGATAGGGCTCACTTACAGTAGAATAAACTCAATACAATATTACTTGTTTGTACCAAGATTTGATAGGGCTCACTTACAGTAGAATAAACTTAATACAATATTACATGTTCGAGGAACTTAGCAGAATAACCTATAGCAGAATAATACTAAAATTAAGCACCAATAAATAGTAAAACTAAAGAGGTTGAAACCAGTTTGTTAATAAACTACATATATAAGTTTGATTTTACTTATATTTTTTAGTGTGGTTATTTCACAATAACCACACGCGGTTTTACTAGATACAAATATGAATTAATAGTATATTTTATAATTTTGATCTTCAATAAAAAATTTATTATTTATTTTCATTATTTACTAATCCATTTATTAGTTTTCTGTTCTTTAATATAAGAATTGAGTTATGTGCTTAAATAAAGTTACATCGAGGAGTAATAATGTAAGTAGTAAGAAATAACACTTGCCAATAAAACTTTGATTGAGAAAGACTTACTTACGAATTAATTATATTAGAAAATGGTTATCTTTTGTATCTTTTATTCAGTTTATCCTTTATTTAGTTTATATAAAAATTGGATCATAAATTCCATGGGGAACATTTTTTTATTTACAATAGACAAAATTGGATTTGAAAAGCTAATGGTTTATAAAATACCTATAACTATATAAATACTTATGTATTTCTTTTAGGTTGTAAAGATAATATTTTAGAAACAATCAATAATAAATAACACGAAATAATAATTACAATAAATAATATTAACAAATTGAATGAGAAAGAAGAAATAATTAATAAAAACATTAACTAACAATTTAAACTAAAATTAAGACCAAAATTGATTCTCATGTAACATTTCGCAAATGACGATTGAAAGTCATAGTGTTACATACCAACCAAAGTTTGAAGAAATGTATTATATTCATCATAATAAGCTAAGCTATTGGTTGACGGATGTTGACGGTGAAAAATTAAATTCCATAGAAAATTAACCAAGAAAATTAAAACAGGATTTTTTTTCATAATTAATTTGTTAATATAATTTCATAAATTATTATTATAATGAAATACTATATGCATGATGGAATTTCCACTATAAAAAACCTAGTTCATTGCAGATATTAGTATCGACGAATTTCCAATTGCTGGGATGGAACATGAGCGGAAATTGTTTCATTTTCAAATATCCAAACCTGTTTGCACTGAGATTTGATTAATGCTCTATTTCCTTAAAGAAAATAAATTATTCCATTCCTGGAAATAATTTTTGATTCTATACAACGGATATTCCTACATAATTTACGATGAATAGAGGCGGGATTTAAAACTAGATAACATATTAAAAAGTCTAAAAGCAGAAAATAAATTAAATTAAACTTGATATTTCGCCCTGAGTTTTGCTACCATTAAAAATATACAATATCTTTATAATTTTAGTGAAAAGCCAAGAGCAGGTTTGTCAACTGGCCACAAGGACTTCGTTGTTTGTCCGTCAGACTAAAGCTGGGCTCGCTGGCCACGTCATTGAATATAATAAACTCTAATTATAGTTGTTTTGTCGGGAGGGGAATAATTGATATAAAGCTATTGAAAAAATAAAATAATTCTAATTACCCATACAAATAAATATAATTTAAGTCTACAATAACTAACTTTTATAACAAAAATAAGCAAATCTTTAAATTATCAAAGATCTTGTCAAAGATACAACAGATACTGAAACTACCGGACTGTATTTAAAGAGTTTAAGGACTAAATATAAATTTGTTCCTAAGTATGAAAGATATAAATTGCTGTAAAAAAAAAAAAAAAATTAAAACCAAGCTTTTATTCGTATTCTTCTCAGTAAACCCTTTCATTTGATACCCATAACATAGGCGTGCTTAAAAAATAACTAGTCCGCCATCTTGGGATGTCTGCCATATTGGATTTAGAATGACGTGACTTGGCTAACTGACGTCATTCTTAATGACGTCACTTACCTAATACATAGTCATACAAACTAATCGTGTATGCAAAATTTCAATTCCATCGGTTGAGGATAACTCCTTTAAAATTCAGTTGCAAGATTTTACCTGAACAAACATACAAACATGGCAAGTTAAATAAAAGCATGTAAAATAAAAGCTTGTAAAAAAATGGAACTAATTAAGTTAAAGTTGCAATACCAGATAATTAAATGAAGATATAGTCATATAAAGAAAGAATACGTCTTTATTGTTAAAAAAAATCCACTGAATTGTCAGAAAAATCTCCATTAAAGATAAATTAACTGGAAAAGATCGAAGGTCAACCAAGAAACACGCTGTTGTAAGCCAAGAGTTATAATATTTATATGTTTCCATCTAGAGTTTAAGGAACTTGTTCACACTGAAATATTCAAAACTGATTATCTAGAAACATAAGTAAAGTCATGTAACACACAACCTCCAACCATATATAAAGCTGATTAACTTGACAAGCACATGAAGCAATGTCATGCAACACGCAATATCAAACCATATATACATCTGATTAACAAGACAAACACATAAAACAATGTCATCAACACAACTTCAAACTTATATAAAACTGATAAACAAGACGAATACATGAAACAATGTCATGCAACACACGACTTTAACCTTATATAAATCTGATAAACAAGACGAACACATGAAACAATGTCATGCAACACACAATTTCAACCTTATATAAATCTGATAAACAAGACAAACAAATGAAGCTATGTCATGCAACACACAACTTCAACCTTATATAAATCTGATAAGCAAGACGAACACATGAAACAATGTCATGCAAATAAAATTATTTTTCAAAGCCCCTACTCATTGGCAACCGTCATACAGCTTTTTGTTACTCTATCCTACTTTAACTTCTTAAGTCACACTACTCAAGCGTTTATCGCCTCGACTATCGGGTCTCACAGCTCTCTTGATGAATGAAACAATTCGTAAGCGTATTTAACACATTGTTTGAGTTGGGTTTACAACGGTTTTGGTTAATTGAACCCTTTATCATAAGGTCTTCTAAACGTCCAGGCGCTCAGAATTGCAAGCGAAATGCGACAGCTCCTGTAACAGAATGAAACTAGTGCAAAGATAATTGCATCTTGTTCCTTAATGAAACACCAACAAAATCAAATTACAACCCTGTTAATAGATCTTCTCTTTATAACTGGAAAACGCAAGAAAATTCAAGCAAGAGCATCATCTGAAATTCCGTAATCCGCTATTATTTCTGTGTAGAACATTGTCTTCGAAGGTAATAGGTGTTGAAATAAGCCAAACTGGTCCTAATGTTGTCTTGGAAGTTTCATCTTTCTTATGAGGATACAGGATCTTGGTTTAAATGGGAGCAGCAGTTATGGATGTTATACTAAAAAAAATAGGTTGAACCAGTGGTTGAGCATAATGCCAGATTTCCGAAGGATGCCACAAACAAAAATCTTCACTTTACGGTCATTCACTGAACTAGATTTTGTTTCTAACGAAGAATCTATTGGCAGAAAGTGGCTTTAGAATTCCAATTTATCAGAAGCGCATTCTGTTTTTTGTTGCAAACTTTTTTACCCGTCTCTTAAGTCAAAATTAGGTAGCTAGGGAATAAAGAACTAGCAACATATTGAAGAATATTTCAAAAGTAACAAGACTTCGAATACGGACAAGTCTTCGGACACTTTATTTATATTTCATTTCGGAATTGGCTTGATGAAGAAAAATTCGATGCTAAACTGCAACTACGTATAAATGTAATACTCACACTGGCATTCCGTGCTCAAACGACTTATATGTAGTTATTGTAATATATTTATAAACAAATAATGTAGCTAGTGCATCATCTAAAATTCCGTAATCCGTTATTATTGCTGTGTAGAATATTGATATGTCTGCGAAGGTAATGGGTAGTGAAATAAGCCAAACTGGCCCTAATGTTGTCTTGGAAGGTTCATCCTTCTTATAAGGATACAGGATNATATATATATTGCACACATTTTTATTTTTTACTAATCAATAAATAAAAAAATGTAACATTTAAATTTGACGAAATTCACAGTTTTAAGTTTAAGAGTCACAGTTGAATAATTTATAGTTTATATTTTTAAGTTTTAACTATGAAAACTTTAAAATGTATTCACTAGCCATAATTGGTTTTCAGCAGAGGTTGAGATAATATTAACAATATATTTTGACTTTTACTCCCTTGTCACTTTAGCGCTACTTTAATTTCTCGAAGTAAACAAATCAGATATAGGCCAAATCTATAACGACCTACTGAGAACGAAAACAAGTTATATAAACACAAACATCAATATCTGTGGGTGACAAGTATTTGTTTTGAACGCTGCGAAGGGTGAACAAAATGCCTTTTCCAAAAACCACTATTCACCTAATAATTAGAAATATCCTTTATATTTGTCACATCTACTCGAATAAATCCCACAATAGGATAATACTTAAGACGGAGTGTTCAAAGTATAGAACAGTACCTAAGAATAGGTGTACTCAGAATAGAAACATACTTACAGTAAGATTTACTAAAGTTTTGACTTTTGACACTCAGATTGGCCAACCTAAATGATGAAAAAAATAATGCCACTAGGCCTGTAGGAGGGGTGGAGCCAGTGACATTTTTGTTTGCCTAGTTGGCCCGACCTTCTAAAATTCAAAATCCTGACTTCTCATTGGCTCCCGACGGATTTTCCCGCGCTGTCAAAAGTCAAAACTTTAGTAAATCTTACTGTAGGACTAGGTGTGCTTACAATAGAAACGTAATTGCGACTAGATGCATCCAGAATAGGAACGTATATGGGACTGAGTATACCTAAAATAGATAATTAGACCTACTATATGCTGGAATTGATTGGCAATCTACTGGCCAACCCTCAACAGTATGTTAACCATGGACTAGCTTTTAGCAAGAGTTATGTATTCAGAAATACAATTGATATAAAAAATACAATGAGAAAAACATACATTTTTTTTTTTTTAAACTTAGAACTAGTTTTGCTTAATTAAAGTAATAAACTCAAAATCATACTCGTCCGTTTATGACATAATAAAAAGAAGAATTAAAATGGACAGTGGCGCTGCAAAGACACTCAACCAAAAGGAGCAATATTATTAAACACAAAAAATGTATGCGCAATATTGTTTAAAAAATACTAAGCGACAAAAATGCTTCATTCTACTAAGTAACATCTTTCAAATTTCTTTTTATGTATACAAAATAAGACAGCATATGATAATAAATAAAAAAGTTATTAAATAAATTAGAGAAGAAGACTTAAAAGAATATAGGATGAAAAGATGCTCTTTTCAATATTTAAGTACATAGGAAGGGTAAAGTAAATAAGTGACACTTTTTAAAATAAATTGTCAAAAAAACAGGTCAATTTGTAGTCATAATATTGGGCCCACTGCAAAAAAGACTTGATATCATATAAAGGTTATGTTCCAGTAAATATTCTATAAAAATTTCCCTCATTGAAAAAACAAAACATTTATTTTCATATATAGTATAAACGTGCTTCTATATAAACAAATAAAAAATGCATGTATGTTATACTAAAACAATATGTTTTTAATGCAAAGCAAATATACTTTGGTTTTTTAAGTTATTCAAAACAGGCAATATTTAAACACATGCCTAGTTAGTAATATAAAAATAAATATCACCAAATACATACAAAACTAGACTTTAAATGATGGTAACACGGTGAAAATGATATAAATGTTCAGCAAAATCATTCCCTGAAGCAAATCAGATGTAACTATAATATTTACAGTGTGTCCCAAGATAGAGTATGCGAGAGGAAATTTATTTTTATTTTTGAGGTTTCGAAAAAAAAGTCATTCTTCATAAATACTCCTGCTTGTTCTGAAACCTCTAAAAATGATAAAATTTTCTTTTTGTATGCAGGGTGCTCTGTTTTTTTAACACTTTAAAATGTGACCAATAGTAAACTACCCTTATTTTTGATGGTATCGAAAAAAATTATTTAGAAAAGTGGTTCAGAATTGCAAAAAAAAAAAGTATAAATATTAAACACGCTGATATTGACACGCAGGCGACGCAGACTGTTTCTAGGGCAGTACCGTTTCTTTCAAACGCAGATAAATACAAAACCGCGCAAATTGGGACGCCCCCCCAGTGTCGGTAGGCCACGCGTGGTTTAGTACTGCCCTGCCCTGCTCTGCGTCTCAATTCGTGCCGTTTCCTATACATCTGCGGTTGAAAAAAACTGAACTGCGTCACCTGCGTCTTAATGTGGGCCCGAGCTAAATAATACGAAACATATTAAATAATTTATATATACAATTAATTTTAATTAATGGAAAACTTACAATTAGTTGTAAGCGGCTCAAAGAGAACAATGCTTTTGTTGAATTCATATTACTGAGAATAATGCTTAATTTACCTGGAACAAATAAGATAATACAAATAATTAGTTGTAATTAGTAATGATACCTTTTAACTTTTATAATTTAGATTAATTTAGAAATGAAAGATTATTGTTTGTTGTAAGTAATGGATGTAATAATAAATGGAATAAATAAATAAATTAAATAAATAATAATAATTTCAAGATAAAAAGAACTTTTTATATACCACGTTTTTATATTTTCTGTTGAATCATATGTTATGTTGATAATATAATTGTTATTGTTGTATAATATATTAATGTTGAGAAAAAAAATAAATAAATAAAATAGTTCCGCATTTATTTACTTTACATATATGACTACCATCTAGAGAGGCTGATCTTAAACCTATAAAAGGACAAATCTTTGTACAAAGGATTTCCCCAATACCAAATCTAAACCGTACCATCGATATATTTCAAATAATATAAGTATGTTATGTAATCGATAAATAATATAATCGATATATTTCCTGTTTTGCTGTCATTTAATGTTTTTCTCTTATTTATAAAAATAACAAATTTGAAACCCGTCAAAATGAAGATTGTAAATATGGGATATGGCAAAAAAATAAAAATAAATAAATAAAAAAATAAAATAACTTGCGGATTTTTTCCAAACTAACTTTTCATTCAGCAAATTTGCTGAAAACGAATTAAATTCTGCTGAAAAATGACTAAAAGTATTAAAATAATGCATTGTCATCGTGTTCTGAGCTGTTCTGAAAGTTTCAAATGTCTAGCTACTCGGGATGTTAGTTAAAATTCGATTGCAAGATTTGTACCGGAGAAACAAACAAGAAACCAAGTTAATAAAAACGTAGTAATGTATAGGATAAACAAGTATAAGCAAACAAGTAAAAACAAATTAGAAAAAAAGAAAAAAAATCGGGTACGGGGTACCTCGGAACTTTTCCTCACTTCAGAGGCCACTAAAGTAGTCCTCACTTCAGAGGCAGCATTGGACGTGGTCAGTATTTGGATGAAAAAAAAAACTTATTTTTAAATTATTTGAAGTTTGGCGGTATTTTGTAAGGTTTAAACAAACTTTTACGTCATCAAAATTATCGCACTAATAAATAATTATATTCACTTATAACTTTTAAACTAGTTAATGGAATATCATCGGTTTTTTTTTTTTTTTTTTTTTTAATTTCCTTAATTTTTTCCGGTTCCAAAGATATATGTCAAAAACCTATTTATACTTTCGGTATTATTAACCGTCAAAATTTAAAAATTTAAAGTTTGATAACTTCAAAATGGCGGCTAATATCAAAATGAAATTTGGTGGGCTTGTATTTTATACAACAAAGTACATTGTAAGTACAAATTTCAACTCGATCAGAAACATTATCGATTTATTACGATTTTTTTTTAATTTATGCTGACTCAGCAAACTGGGTTCAAGATGGCGTAAAAAGTTGATTTTCCGGGCGGCACCACTACAGGTAAGGACTGATTTTTCTGCCAAGTTTCATCTCTCTAGGTTAAACACCTTGGGCGCTACGATGATAACACACATACACACATATAGACGTCATGCTGAAAACCACTCAGGAGGTCTTAAAAATACCCAAAACGGATAATTCCGATAAAATCTCGAAAAAAAATTGTTTGGTGGAAACAATACTTTTCCTACTATAGATAGTGAGGAAAAGTAACAATAAACTTCGGTTAGTTGTATTATTAGAAAGCAAAGTTTGTCAGTTTTCCAATTAAAAATTTGATTTAAGTCCTAAAAGAAACATATTTTATTAAAAACAAAAAAAAGTCTAGATTGTATTGTTCGTTAAAATATATGACGAAAAATACAATTACAAATAGAAAACATACGAGTATCATGCTAAAAATAACGTTGTCCGTAGAGGAAAAAACATAGTGTCGTAATGATAAAAAGGGAAAATATAAAATAATACAGAAAAGAAAACTATATTGAGTTTAATACAGTCTGGGAAAAACAATTTTCATTAGGGTACTTGAGTTAGAAAATATTAGATTTTCTCATTAGGTCATGTGAACGAACTCTTGAAGATTTTATGAGCTGTACTTACCCTCTTTCGAACCCCACTCCTGGGTATCTAAATCATTTAATACTTTTATCAAGTGCATCGCTATTAAATCTCCTTTTTAATAGAATCTACTTGTTTGTGATAGCAGATAAGGCGAAGTTAAAATGAGCAAGGTACTGTGTTTACAACAAACTTAAAGAACAAACTTTAATATTGATAAACAATTGAAAATAAAAAAGAAAATAAACTTGAGAAAGTATTAAGATGGCACAAAAAAGTCAATTTTGATGGATGTAAAAAAGAGTCGAAAAATATTGTTATTTAAAAATAGTCTAGAGACATTTATTCTTCTATATTGAAATGATAGTGTTATTTTGACTAATACACTATCAAGTCAAAGGGACATTTATTCTCCTTTTTAGAAATGTGTTAATATTATTTTGTCTAATAAACTATTAGACAAAATAATACACAGGGACATTTACCCTCCTGTAAAAGGGTGTGTTAATGTTCGTTTCCCAAATAAACTTTTATGACAAAGGGATGTTTACTCTTCTATTAAGGTGGGTTAATATTAATTTCCACAATAAACTATTAAGGGCAAAGCGTTTACTCTCCTATTAAGAAGTGCTGTTCCAATAAAGCTATCGAGAAGAGGAGAAATAATGCATTCATCTAAAGAACTGTTAAGATAAAAGAACATCACATTTTCGTGTGAAACAAAAGATATCATACTTTAGCCCAATAAGCTTTTATAAGAAAGGGGCATTAACTCAAGCCAGTTTAGAAGTGATAATGGTCATAAGGATATAATTTTACCAGTAAGCAGATGTACCAACTAATGTTATTAGTTAAGATTTTGTAGTAATTATTTATATTATTCAGTATCTAGAAATTTTCTCTCATCTATATCTTGCTTCGATTTGAAGCTTTCTTTGTGTTGTAGTGTGTAGAGTTTCACGACCAGAGTCTGATAAATCTTTAGATGTTCAGAAAAAGACAGCATCAGAGATTTATCAATATTTTGTGTCTGAGATTTTCAAAATCTGTGTCTCCACTAGAAGATTTTGATTTATTTTCTTTATACGAGTAAATGCTAATCTTTTTAGTAATTTAGACTAGCAAAATACTTTTGAAAAGAAGGATTTAAAAAAATAATGTTTTTTTTTTTCTGAAATATAAATAGATACATATCAGAGTAACGTTATATCTAGCATTGAACATAGTAGATTGATTTTAAAATATCCCGACTAGATTGTGGAGCAGGTAATAGAGTTAGAATCTAAGGTACAGACAGGGTAAGAAGGAAGAAGCACCTCGTTAGTAAGAAGCCAATGGGGAAAATCAATAAAGAATTGAATGAAAATATGAAAAATCTCATTTGAAAAGCATTCAATAGCTTGTATACTCAACGATTGAAATTGCACAGAAACCTTTTTGCTTGGAGAAAAGGCACAAAAATGAGGCTATTTACTCTAGATAAATAACATTGGCAAAAAATCCACCTTTCAAACCATTAAGGGGCTATAAATTTAAAGCTCTAGAAAAATTTTCTTTCCGAATCAAGAATAAAATATCCCAGTCCTGGGTAAATAAATAAAAATTACATATTCTTTTTATCAAGCTCTCCTAAAAATTCCGCCCGAAGTTGGAAGATTTCTGTTCCGCCGAAGTCTTCTGTTCTTATAAATAAGACAACAATTTTACCAGATTAACATGCTTTCTCTAAGGCTCAAGAACATGGCAAGGGAGTGTAGGTTTAGCTCACGGTAGAAGTGGCGTTCGGTTGTTGCTCTCAGACTTTAACGTTTATCAGTTAAATGTTTGATTTCTTTAAAAAAGTGCCTGTTGTTAGAAGTTTGAGCAGACGCGTGGAGCTTAAACTACTATAGACTGATTTCAATTAAATTTGGCAGATATGCGTAGAAAACTGAAAAAGTTATTAAAACCCCAAGAGAAATCAAGAAATACCCCCTAAAAAATAAAATAATAAAAAACCTCCAAAAATAAAAAAAAATTAAAAAAAGATAAACACTCACCTGTTGAACACTTCTAAAGGGCCGATTGACCTCTTCCCTAACTCCGGGAACTAATCCCGTTTCGGGTGTCCCTTGCTCAGATCTCCCCACCACTCAACAGGGCGTTGGATTTACACAGCCAGGCTCCATCTAGCCAGAAGCCATTGCCCTCTTTCACGGGATTTTCCTTAGTACAAAGTTCTAAAAGTAACAGGAAATAGGGTCCGACAAACACGCATTACACTGCCGGAACGGAGGATCAAGTAGTGGGCGCCCAGCGCGTCCCTACTTTTCTATTGGGCGGATGAGATTTCCATTCAACCGCTTTGTCTGGCCCCCCTCCCTTTTGATAAGTGATGGAAAGTGGTTTTCAGGACCGGGTTTTCGGGCCGAAAGAACGAAACCCTAACTAAGAGAGACCAAGATAAGCCGGGTCGTCTAATTACCCCTTTAAATAGATTTATAATAAAATACTAACATTATGGTATTATTAGGTACTGAGTAAATAATAACGCACATCTAAGAAATAATCAGTGTATTGTCTGACCACAAGAATAATTACAAAAATTTTTAAACAAAAATTTTTTTACAAAAAAAAAACCGGTTTCGACTTAACGTCATCATCAGTTGGTTGATTATTTTACACTGCTGGTTTTTAACAAACAAAATTGAAAGTGAGAGAGAAACAAAAAAAGAGAAAAAGGGAAGGTAGGTGGGGATATGAAGCTTTAG
>KZ651464.1:264563-279098 GCA_001010745.2 Gerris buenoi | reverse complement strand
CTGGAACAGTGCCACGCCGTTCCAACTTTTTGATTATTTTTATCGAGGTATTTTTCTTAATTTGGTCTTTTCTTTGCGAGGAAGCTATGTGCCACATTAATTGGCAAAGTTTTTTTTTATTATTATTATTATTATTATTATTTTAGTCCCGTTCGACAGCTCAATGGGTCATTTTTTTTATTTTTTTGTTTCCCATTGGAAAAACAATTATGACCTTGGAATGACCTTAAAGTCATGCTCCAGGACATGGTCAAGGTCATATTTTACGTAAAATTTCCTGCTTTTTTCTGCAATAAAAAATGGTGGTTCCCATTTGAAATAACAAAGTTGACCTTCAAATGACCCTGAAGGACAAGTTAAAGGTCAAATCCAAGGTCACCATTGAATAGCTAAGGAAAAATCCTGAAACTTTTTCCAAAAAAATTCATTTCTGACGAGTTATTCAAGGGTTTCCATACTTTTGTGCCATCCTGTATACATACATAAACAAAAGTGTTAAATTTCAGGAATCAATTAAGAATGGTCTAAAACGGATTTCCACGGAGAAAATTTTCATAAATTCTCATTAAAAAATTTTTTTTTTTTAATGAGAATCATTGCAAAGTCATTGCAATAGCTTAATTTTCTTCGAAAATTCGCTTAAAGAATCAATATAATTTCAAAGTTAAAACTAAATATTGATAATAGATACATTTATGTAATAATATTCTAATTAACATTTTAAGACGATTACCTAATTAATTAAGTAATTTAAATTTTAGAAAACACATCATACTGCTAACAATATTAAATCAAGTATTCCCTAAGGAAGCTCTTTAGAACAAAGCCTGCTAAGCTACTTTAATGGCGTCACAAATTTAATATTTTTCTGGCAGCACAAATGCCTTATTTTTGTACCAGGTATAATGACACACACAGACAGACATCCAGCTATTTATTATTTAAAACAAATAAATACATTTTTAGCAGGCAATTTTCTTATTTTACACTTGACAGAGTAAGACACAAATTCATTATTATAAGTAGTAGAGATTGAAAAGGCGACCACCCTATGGTTTTTATCTTTTGCTGTTCCTTTTATCTTATAAATAAGAGACTTGATAATAAACGAGACTCTTCAATCAAGACCCTCTAATTTGAGGACCAGTTCACTGCGGCTACAGGTAAAGGAAATAACGAAGAACGACCATTCATTTAAGCAAGGAACCTTGCTACGGGTCATTAAGCTATTTCACTGACTCTTTTTTTGGAAAAAGTTGCATTCGAAATTAGTTCTTGCTTAAAGAGGTTTCTTATTAATGAATATGCGTTCTTTATACTTATAAATTATCTTTTTATATGCATTTATACAAGAAGATAAAACGTAACGAATAAATTTCTAATGGGAATGTAAATCCCAAAGGGATTGAGATTAGATAGGAAAGTAATAATGCTAATAACAGTTCAATCAGTTAAGAGCTATTACGATATTGTTAAGAAAAAGGGAATTTTTTCCAGCGGAAAGTTGGCATTAAAGGTCATATTACTCAACGATTAGTATGAAACTGCAGAGTAAAAAAGGAAATAGAACAAATTATAAGATTAAATAATGACTAGAACTCTTCAGAAAATTATCTCTAAAAGTATACGATCAGAACAATTTAATAAATGGATCGTCTTGAGGCCTTAACATTTCTCTCTGAAATTTAATTAAAGAGATGTGATCGTTCTTAAAAGGAACTGAAAGCAATTTAGCCAATTTAGCCAACAGAAATGACAGAATCCGAGAGATTGAAAAGTAACATAACCAAGTTATTTAACTACGCTATATAACTACGCACAGAATAATAACATAATAATAACAGAATAATAACTTAACTACGCTGTAGAATAATAATTCTACAGCGTAGGCTTCTAATATTAAGTATAATGATTTAAGCTTTTTCCGCTGAAGACGGCCTTTGTAATTATGAGAATATGACGTTTCAAGTCTATAAACTGTCATTTGCATTATAATTTATAAGAAGTTATAATCAAATATTATTTACATCAAATAATATGAGACAAGGAAGGATTATTACGTTAAATTCAAGCTATTATGAGAAACATCCAAAAAAAAAGCAAGAAGAAGAAGAAATAATTAGGATTTTCAAGGAATGTAGAAAATATATGATGCGTGAAAGGACGAAAACTTTATTTAGAGCTCAGAGAAAGGGTTCAAGGATATCAAGTATCTGCTGGTTGAAAAATTCTCAAGAGTAGGTACACTACAGAAAACGAGCAACTGAATATCTAAAAATATTCCAACATATAATGTTACAAATTATTTATAAACTTTTTCTGAATTTAATTGAAGATAATTAATTTGATTTCTATGCTATGTAATTAAAATTCCTGTACATCATGTTAATCAAAGAGAAATATTTTTGAGGCAGAGGCATGTAGCCTTAGCTTTCAAACCTCCTACTCTTCATTAATTATTTTACGCTAACGCCTTGACTTAAAATTTAGACTCATCAAGGAATCTGTTTTACATCCTACTAAAAACCTCTTATAGAAGAGTGTGGCGTCTCCGCCTCCGACATTTTCTATCTCCTTATTATCATTATTTTCCTATACTTGTTATTGAATCTCGATGGAAAATGTTTTTTTTATTAGCGAATTTTCGAAGAAAATTAAGCTATTGCAATGTCTTCGAAATTCTTGAAAATTTTTTCCATGGAAATCCGTTTTAGACCATTCTTAGACGGTTCCTGAAATTTAACACTTTTTTATGTATGTATGTATATAATATGTATATATTGTATGTATATATGTGTCACTCCACACGATATCTCCCCTAAGGATGCACTTACAAATTTCAAACAAATTTTAAAATGTCAAAAGAAAGGATGAGTTCGTAGGCCAGCATTTTGGAGTTCATTTAGGGGTCACATTTTGACACTTTAGGATAAAAAAAATAGCATAAAACCGTGTTTTTCCATTTTACCCCCCTTTTATATGAAAATATGATAAAAGATAACAACAATTACTGTACTCTTAAAGAGCTTTCTAAAGATAAGCATCTTGAAGGGTAAAAACTATTTTGACTTTTGTACCCCGTACCCGTGTGTACCAATTTTTATTTTCACCCATCCAAATTCTAAACCAAAATTTGCCTATATTATCATGACAATAATACGCAGATTTCTTTGAAAATTCGCTCATTAAGTCATGGTGCATGACTAGACTTTTTTCCCTTCGACTCAGCTCAAAGAGATAAATACTATTCACCAGATAAGTTATAAATAGAGTTCAAGCAATAATATCTTTCACTACGGTCCCTATGCAGTAAAAGCATTTTTCTTTTGCTATATTCGATGGTGTTGCGCCAAAAGGGCCAATCTGCATTTTTTATTTGAATTTTAATACTTTAAAAGCTATAATGACAAATTAATATTTGAATGCCTTATTTATATTTTTATTCATTTAAAATATATTTGGATACCTAACTAATAAGTCAAAATAACCAAATTTATTTTATTTATTATAAAAAAAAGTGTTATTATTTGCAGATTGGTCCTTGTGAATTTTTGCAGATTGTCCCTTTTGGCGCAACGCCATATAGTTAGTTCACCTGTGAGTGATTGTGATTTTAAAAAATTGTAAAGCAATTTTCAAGTACAGTCCATTACAATACAGAAAATTGACCCAAGCAGTACAGTAAAATAACTAGTAGTTCTTTGAACAGTAGAACTCGCTTCAAAATACAAAGCATATACACATTGATTTAATAACTTCAAAGAAAATTGGCGCCAAAGTAAATTTTGAATAAATTTAGTCTTAAATTTGACGCCTTAACATAACTATTGGTTCTGTGAACTATATCTTTTTAATGACTTCAAGGGACATCTATGCACAATTTAAAGAAAATCAAACAACGCCTTTGATCGTGAATGCGTAACAAATAAATTTTAAGACAATGGACGAAATGCCAGACAGTTGTCGAGTTGAAACAAAGACCTCGCTTCACTCGGCCAACTCTACCGGAGCGCTCTAAATTGCACCTGACGACGGATTCAATTTTATGAGGTCCCTCACACTCCGAAAATCTCTCTGGTAAGTTATCAAAAGGAAATTAGGAGTGGATAGATGAGAAACTACAACTGGAAAAGTAGAAGAATTAAAATTAATTTCACCAGTAGTAACCGAACCATAAATACGGTGAAATGCTAAATCTCCAAACAACACAGTTTTAAAAGAAGAAGAAAAACTATGAAGTACACTCGCAGACACAAATGACACAGAGTCAGTATGTGGACAAGTGTGTGAAGGGGAAGAGATTTTGAAGCATTTTATGGCGGGTTTTCCTTACGTGGCGAGAACTGAAGTGGTTAAATATGGCAGGTATTGAAGAACGGTGTCTAGCCCTAAACTCCAAGACACTTTGGAGGCACAGGAATCTAAAGGCACCCCATGCACGATCAAACATTTTGCGAAAACCTGATGTCGGGCAAATTTAGGCCATGCACGTCATAGATTATGTTTGCGCAAGCATTTTGACCGTGTATGGGAGCCTTAACACATGATCCTTGAGTCAGTTAAAGCAATGTCTCAAGTCAAGAATAGTTTTCTTACGATGCATGGACGTTATTNTTTGGGTTTTTTTTTAGTAAATTATTATTTAGTTTTGGGTTCATAAGAACCGTTGGCTGAATGTATTATTTGAAAACTATTATTCGGAAGTTATTCTTTTTATTATTTACTTACTGTCGGGTAATCATTTTATAGGATTCTTGTAGTTTATTTTGTTAACTGTTTCTGAAGTTCAACTTACGATATGATTTGCTTGTAGGACACCTTTTTATGTTGAATGTATTTACTTGTAAACCTACATTGAATAATCTCGTAAATAATATACATTTATAGTTTTTATGTTTAAATTAGTTAATTATTTTATTTAATCATTTTATTGTTCACGCTCACTGACCAACCCATAATTCCTTTTCTAACCCACTCCCAACTGAACCTAGTCGGCAAACCCTTTTTAAGCAACACTGATGTCGGGCAAATTTAGGCCATGTACGTCATAGATTATGTTTGCGCAAGCATTTTGACCGTGTATGGGAGCCTTAACACATGATCCTTGAGTCAGTTAAAGCAATGTCTCAAGTCAAGAATAGTTTTCTTGACGATGCATGGACGTTATTTTTAGATAATCAGGACAAAAGTAGACTTTATTTTCCTTTTTTACACACAGGACAGCTATTAAAAGAACCAGAAGAAGTGGCGGTAAAAGCATTTCTAGTTTGGTAATTTAGTAATTTTTTACCTAATGATTTATCGGATGAAGTTGTATTAGGTTTACTATATGGGTCTAAGCTCTTCGAAAACTCTAACGCATTAACTTGACTCTGAATGAATTCAATAATCTAGTTACAGTTCGAATGAACTTTGGCCATATATTGAAGTTCGAATTGTTTACGGACATCCAGTGGTAATTCCATAAAGCTAAGTGAGCATAATCAGATAAATTATCAATCTGTAAGGCCATAAGAGCGGTAAAGTTTGGAAAGAAAGAAGAGTGTCTTATAAATCAGCATCAAAAAATAATTTATTTTAATTTAGAGCTGTCGGTCCTTCCAGGGTATAAGAATAAAAACTACAGGGTGGGCCAAAAAAAACCGCACTACAAAAAACCGGTGGGACTAAAAAGGGGAGGGGGGTTCTTTTTAGGTAAGTAGGAGGAGTCCCTCAGTGTTATAACAAACATTTAAGATGTGTTAAGCGCAATGTTGCCTGAAGTCTGGGCAATTCTCTTGCAAATATTGAATTGTTTGCTAGGAGCGATGGGACGGGGTAACATCTAGCATAAACATATGTTTTAGCATTTAATCTTTAATTTTAGGTAAAATTGTGCTTAAACCGTCTACAATGTTTGTTATAACACTGAGGGACTCCTCCCTCTTACTTACAAAGAACCATATGATAATTTGTTCTATCAAAGCTATAATACCAGAAAAGATCACTACCCGGACAACGACTTTTTTAAAGACCCTATTTCAAACCATCATTGCTTGGCTTTCACCCAATCGTTTTTAAAGTTATAGATATGAAATTTAAAGTAGAAGAATGTAGTTTGTAGACCCCGCAAACCCCATATCTCTATCTAATACAGAAGCTGAGCTATAAGTGTTCAAAAAGTGCGAAAAAAGTGGCCCACCCTGTACAAATGTATTATTAATATCGGTAACGTTTCGGTCTTGCCGGCCATTATCAAGCCTAAAAACATACATTTATTTGATGTCTACTATATAATATAATATTGGAATAAGGAAAAACATTGGCATGCTCCAGTGTAATAAATTGCAAGATAAATTTCTTAACATTACAATATGTTTTGGCTTATTCGTCGAAAGTCAGCTAATCAAATTTAAGAAGCCAAGGTTAGCTGGCTTTCAGTTCCCAGTGTTGAAGTAGAAGTCATACTAGGAGTAGTAATGTGTTTAGAGTAAAATGCTTTTATCTACGATTGATACGTAATATAAACATTACATCTCTGTTTAGATTCGTAGAAAATGATTCTTTACACACCTGTATTAATTGCGCATGCGTGTCACAATGTTTTGAACAATTCCTCTTTTTTTCCACTCTAGTGACGTAAAGAAGAAGAATTCCTCTTTTTTTCCACTCTAGTGACGTAAAGAAGAAGAATTCCTCTTTTTTTCCACTCTAGTGACGTAAAGAAGAAGAATTCCTCTTTTTTTCCACTCTAGTGACGTAAAGAAGAAGAATTATCAACTTTACACACGATTAGCGAGTTTGTTTACATTTAACATAACTAATTTGATGTTTATTTAATAAAAGTAACTGTTTGTATCGAGTTTTTTTGTGAAAATCAATGAGTGATTTAAGTGATTATGAAGAATATGAGGAGAATAATACGCCTTCCGAAATAATTAATTCGGCACAAAATACAACTAACGAATTGATGTCATCTTTATCAAAAGAGAAATACTGAAATACGAGCTTACATACAGGAAGTTTATTATTTTTTTCTGCATTTATTATTAAAATCTAACAATCGTAGATAAAGTACGGTACGCAACTCGTGCGAAAACGGCATTTTGCATTGCTCGTGTGGTTTTACTACCCTCGCTGTCGCTCGGGTGTAAACTCCACACTCGCATGCAAAATGCTACTTTCCACACTCGACGCGTAATGTACTATTATTTTAAAATAAACATCTTCAAACGAAGTTATAGCTTGAAAATCTGTCGTTATAAATTAATTTCTTCACAGATATCCTAGAAATCTGCGTAAACTTTCACTGCCTGATGTTCAGTCATCTCAGAATAAGAAGAAAGAAGCGTCAAAAAAAATTAAATAACAGAAAGAAAGTAAATAGCAAACGAATGAATACGAATTTTTATGAATTCCTCAGTATAGCTAGCTGTCAGTTAGAGACAATAAACGAAATAAATATATAGATTAGAATAATAAATTTAAAAAATAGATAATTAATAATGATCTATAATTAAACTAGATAATTAATTAATTGGCAGATATAATAAAATTATTAAATATGGGCTGTAAATAAAATAGATAGCAACTGTTCGATCCGACAACAAAGAACCAAAAATATGTACGTACAATGTACACACACAATAAAATAATCGACTTTTAAGGAAAGATATATAATTTCATAATTCCCATAAATTTTCCAACAAAGAACGTTAGGAAAATTATAAGTTGAAATAAAAAAATATTTCTTTCTTAATAAATAGGTTTTTTTTTTTTACTCAAACCCCTTATAAGCTTAAATGACCAAGTTTGTTAACTTTATTCCTCCTTCAAGATAATTTGTCCAAATATTATTTTGTTTACACTACTTAAAAGTTTTTTCTTTGCTTAAGGTTTAATTTTATTTCAAAACTGTATTACTCTTAAAAAGATTTAATTAAAACCTTTAGATATAAATTTATTGCTAAATGTAAAATAGCTATAATTAGGGTAGTAATAAATTAATTTATAAGCTGTTAATTTATCTCCTTGCATAACACTGTGTAAACACTAATTAATACTAATGTAAATGATACGGTTGATTGATTAATGGGTGCGGAGACTGATCACTGAAATATTCAAAGGTCGTGACAATATTCAAGGTTCACCCTGTAAGGGTCTGGTAATTAATTTACAGGCAGTCTTCGACCTTGAAAGCTTACTTATAATAGCTTATTTTATCGAAGGTTGGCTGAGTAAATCAGTTGAGACATAAAACACCTCAATTTATGTTATTATATAAACTAACCGAAACGACGCGGCGCGCTACGCTCGACTGTTCCGTCTAGAAGTCTAGAGGGACACCTCTGTTTTTACCCTTCGGGCGCTTCGTGCCCCAAGGTGCAAATTATAAATACCTATAAGACAATTAATTCTTTGTCTTTTGAATATTTTAACTGAACATTGTTCTAGAACACTGATGTCGGAAGTTTTTTCATCAGGAAATAGAATTGCCTCAATTCCTGACCGAGCTATGTTCCACGAAAAAGTTTCATAATTTTTCCTATTGGTAACTACTTCAGTAACTACGTCATGATGAATAAATTTCATCGCCACGCATACAAAAAGACAATTTCTATCGCCCCCCATTTAAACTAATACAGGTTTATTTTATATTTATTTAAGCTATTAGAGGATTAAATCATATTATAATTACTATTTACAAAGGGATACAGACAGAGAAAAATAGGCTTCAACGCCGGGACTCGAACCATGAGGGGGAGGTCCGTGGTTCGAGTCCCGGTGCTGAAGTCTATTTTTCTCTGTCTAGTCTGTCTCCCTTTGTAAATAGTAATTATAATTTGATTTAAATTAAAATATGAATACTAAATACTAAATTTAAATTATAGTATGAATACTACCAAAAACTTATAAAAATTAAATTTCTGTTAAAGGTTTTGAAAGCTGGCAATAGTTTAGAGTCCTGAAAAGGACAATTTTCAGAAAGTTAAAGAGCACTTTTTGCTCCAAGTAGGTCTCGTTGATTAGACATCGACTAACTGATTTTTAAAAAATGCGAGAATGAGAAGAAGTGAGGCCCGAGGCCGCGCAGCCAGAATAAGCTAAGATTCTGTGCGTAGATTCTGTTTTTCCCCACATTTCTCCCCCTCGAAATCTCTTTTCTAATTGCCCCTCTCCAACTCATTCTCTGGCTGGATTCTCGTTCTCTCACTAAAGAGGAATTTATAAAATAAAAAAAACTCGATTTAAAGAGCATTGGTGTGAGACTTGAGCCATCAAAACAGAAATAAAATCAGATAATAATTGCGGATGCTATGAGAGATGAAAGCCAAAAATTAAAAAAAATTAATAAAATCTTGCTCCTACTAAGGTACAACCGATGGAGGTACGAAAAAAGTCATTAAGGGCTCAATTTTTTACAGTGTCCTAAGCTACTTAAGCTCGATGTTGTTTAAAATTTCAGGACCCCATCTTAAAAGGAACCAGAGCTATATGAGGGTGAAAAAAAGGAGAATTGGATCAAGTAAAGATATAAACACTGCATTCTCACTGAAACTTCGTCTTGAGCTCTGGAGTGCACCCAGATTTATCAAACACACGATAAGGATCCCTCAAATACACAGAAAGAGATTCATTAAATTAATTCATTTTGAAAACCACCTTTATACTTTTTCGTATACATACAATAATGCAAAGAGAGAAAATATTGTGATAGCACGAAAAATTGATTTTTAGATTTTGTTGGTTTACACGTTTTACAAAAAAAAAAAAAAAAAAAAAACATGTTTGTTTTATGGTTACAACTTTATTTATTATTGAAAATTATATTTAAATTTACGATACAAATAATTCCTATTAGGCGGGGAATCAAACCTAGCCTCTCACGCATTGCACTTACATTTATTTTTAACAATATCGTGGTAAATATATTCTTGATATAAAAAACATTGTGATCATCCGGGGTATCGAACCAAGGACCCTTTAATTTTAGGGGTATTCCGCCTAAATTTGTTTATATAATTTTATTTTCGTATAAAGCAGAATGGGGTGAAAAAAGTGTAAAATCATAATATAATAACGTATATCCTTAATAATCCAAGAAACCATAAAAACTACTTGGATGCACGTAATTCCCTGTGATTTTTAAAAAAGTAATTAAAGCACGAATAGTTTCCACCACATTTTACTGGAATATTACATTTGTCAGTTTATGTTAAGGTTAAAAGGTTGAAACCCCGAAAAAGTTTGGATGAACAATTAGTGACACCAAGATAAAGACAGTTGGTTCAAATCCAAATGGTGTAATTTATTTTTAACGCAGTTAATACTAACTTTTAAATTAAAACTTCTTTGAAGATGCTAAGTCGTTTGGAATAAAACAAAAAGTGACAGACTTTTGTAAAAACTAATTGCTTTAACTTGCATAACTTCTAAAACTAAATAAGCCGAGTTTTGCACAGCTGTAAAAAATCGGAATAACTCCGAGACAACTCAAAATAACTTCCTCGTATAATCTCGGTCTCAGATCCCAGAAAATATGAATATATTTATTGTTATATATACTGACGGATACGCGTGTCGATCCGCTAATCGTGACTGTGAACCCATCTTTAGTAACCCTCCTATAGAACCTTACAAGAGAAGTGGGAGTTCCACCCACCACTACCGTCTGCTGCAATCATTGTTTTAAACTATAAACTTATCACTTATCATTATTAACGATTCAAGTACCTATAATATTAAATATTTATTCCATTAAGTTCGCTTCAATGATAAAGCCACGAGATACCTAGTTAATATTTTATTTAAAATGTGTTAAAAGTTATTTTAAATTTTAAACAAAATCAGATTTATTTTCATCAATATTATCATGGAAACTAGATTTTTCACCGGAAAACCGCTTATATCGTTAGATTCTTAAATTGACATAAAAATCGTCGGAAACGTTTTCCAGAATTTTATTTCTTTCATTTTTTATTAGAGTTTTTGGGGGTTAACTAATGAAAATAATAAAAATAAGGTAAATAATGAAACCTTTATTTGACACAAAATAGAAAATGCATCAAAAATTAAATAGTTATTACTCGTACAACAAAATTTATAAATATATCGATATTGAAAGAAAATGTTTTTAAGAAATCAACACAGGTGTTTTGGCACGAAAGTACGAAAAGCTTCCATGTATTAAAGGAGAATATAACATATGCCTTTGTCTAATTAACTTTAGGATATTTAATCCATTGTACTTTGATACCTAAAGAATATCACACTTCTGTATATAAATGTAATAATATATTTTTATCTTAATAGTTTCTTAGACACTAAGGGATATTATCCCATTTAGGCACTTCTTTAGTTTATTACTCCCCTTCTAAAGAAGGTGTAATTAATGTTCTTCTTTAAACTGTTACTCCCCTTGTTAAAACCCTCATTAAAAGTGTAATATTCCTTTATCCCAAAGCACATTGGGCTAAACAAAACATCCCTTTGTCCTCATAGTTATTTAATCAATCATTTCTATTCTAAAAAAAACAATAAGGAGTAACAATCTAAAGAAGTACCCACATTTATATATGTAAGTGTGATATTCCTTTATAATAAGAAGCAAGAAGCATTATGAACTTCTATACGTAATTTTTTTCATTCCTACTTAATAGTTACCATTCGATATTTCAAATGACAATATTTTAATTCCATTTTGCTTGTGCAAATTACGTTTAATTTTTCACAAAAACTAAAATATTTGATTTGATTCTTTATGTTTTAATGTGCATTGTGCAGTATATATGTTGTGCATCTATATAGTAGGTTTTCAGCTATCCCATTTCTCGTATGCTCGTGAGTTGAGATGATATATACTTAAAAAGAAGAAGAAGAAGAAGAAAAAAAAAACTTCTGACTTCACCCTAAAATCAAACTAACCTAAGTTCTTAGAATTTAAAAAAGTAATAATAATAATTAAAAATAAATGTTCAAAATCAGAGCAAAAAAGTGGGTCAGATACAACATACGAGATACGATATAGAGACAGATTAATTTATTTGAACAAAATAACTATTATTAATACTAGTTGAGATATTTCCATATACCTGAGGAAACTTGGTGACAAGAAGATTTAAATTAAATTTAAAGGGAATGAGGATTGACAAGGGAAACAAGCTGTAAGCTGTCGGATTAGGTGGCTTAGGTTAATTATGAATGCAAAGATGGACGCAAGGGCCTAACTAGAGTATAATCCGTGTAGAATTAATCTGTTGTATAATGGTTTTACTAAGTTTATAAACTATGGCACCAGGATACAAGGTTTAGTAGCTAATCATGGTACTGATCCTACATAACGCTCCATTTCCACGGATACTACCGATATAACAAAATCTTTATGTTTATGTTATGATATTACAAGTTACAAGTAGTACATGGATCATCGTTTCTCCATTAATATCAAAGCATTTTTATCACCAGTAGGGAGAAAAAGTTATGATTTTGGATTATTTTAGAGGGACTAAAACCGGTCTTTTCTTCCCTAGACTCAAAAAGTAGGGAGAAAAAGTAAACTAGGGCGAAAGAGTAAGTACTGCCAACTTAATTACTTTATAAATAGTAGAGAATGAATGAATAATGTAATGAAGTTGTTGAAATCAGGTTGGCGACATTGCTTTTTCGACCTTCTTTCATTGTTTATAATCTGCATCTAAATAACCTTCTATTTGAGTTTTATTCCAATTCTTGTTTGTTTTTAATATTGAATCTCTTATATCTCTGCTATTAAAAGTTCTAATAATTATTGGTATTAATTAAAAAAATAATTAAAAACTCTGAAATGGACAAAAATGTGTATTTTCTCCCAACTGGGGATAAAATATTGTATGTACCTCGTGAGTAAAGTGCAATTATTCCTCTCGCGATAATAGCATTATTCTCTCGGCTGCGCCTCGGGAATAAAAAACTCTAATTCCGTCGGCTTCACCTCGAGATTTAGGGACCATGGTTCCTTCGGCTTTGCCTCAAGAACCAAATTTTCCGGTCAGGGAATATTGGCTTACTTTACTCCCTAGGTGCATAAATAACTATTTAATTTGTTTTTAATTTTTTTAAATATTCTTACTACAAATTTATTTTCTAACTAATTACTTGAACAACTACATTTATATGAAAAAATTAATCCGACAAACTGGGACAAAATACTCTTATATACATAGTTATAATATAATGTTTAAATTCAAATTTTCATGATATTGACACTGCATTTAAATCTTATAATATCTCATTCAATTAATTTATTATTAAACATTTTCTTAGGGACTAAGGGGACATGAAATCGAGTAAAACCATCGAAATCTCAAAATAAAATTTTAGCACAATCACATTACTTTGAAGCTATAAACTATGTAAATAAGTAAGTTAAAGTCTGGGAATCGTGTGGGCCACTCAACATTCCCATTCCTCGAATCCATTAAAATATCAAAATCTAAGTACATATTATATAATATTATATCTATCTCAATACGTTGTCTGCTTATACGAGTGTACTGCATAATATATGAGTAACTCTTCTTCGCTATAATGCATATTATGTAAAATGTTTCAAGTAAATAAGTTGTAAAGTAGTTAAATAAAAATTTTACTTTTATTCTCATTTACTTTTTTATAGTGCTCATAAAAATCACAACTTTCAACATTTTAACTTAATCAATCTAATTTTAATTACTCTAAAAATTACCTACCCTAAAGTTACTTTTTATTAAAATATAAGACCAGCTATTCTGCCATAAAATGTTTTAAAAGAAAATTTTCTTTTTGTCAACCAAAGAGCTTTAAGTAATTACAGGTTGGAAAGACTCCACGACTAGACACTTAAAAGTGTAAAAACAAAACTTTTTTATGATTTTTAAAATCAGAGCTAATAGTAAAAACATTCTTAACAGCTCATGGGTAAGGAAATGATTAACAAAGGGAGAAAAAGGGTCCGACCACAAATCGAGCAGTTTTTAGGGGTATTGGGCGGAGGGGGGAAGGTCTATACATTGTCTATGTCTATAGTCTCACAATTTCATGAATTAAATAAGATATGCGAATGATTTAAATTTGGAGGCCAATTATTATGAAGTTAGAAGGGCCATTTTCAGAGAGGCCAGGGTTTCTAGATGGATCGAATTGCCACGAAGGAAGTAATATTTGTGAGAAAAATGCTTGGTCGTCAAGAGAATTGCAACAACTTTCCATGTTGTACTTGTACATGTACATATAATGTGAATTAATACTTACTCCTGAAATAAACGTATCCTCTATCTCAAAAAAAAAAAAAAAAAAAAGTTTTATCTTTGATGTATTATAAAAAGTAAGTTTTTCTACATTAGAAACTTATATATTCAAAGAAAACCGAGTAAATTGAAAACCATGCTTGAAAAATTATAACAATAATTTACTTTGACTTAAGAAGAAAGTAAGAAAAACCTCTGAACTTTATCAGATTGTTACTTCCGTATATATAAAAAAAAAAAAAAAAAAAAAAAAAAAAAAAAAAAAAAAAAAAAAAAAAAAAAAAAAAAAAAA
>KZ651464.1:213613-230619 GCA_001010745.2 Gerris buenoi | reverse complement strand
AAAAAAATATTTTTTTCTCGCGATGTGAATTATCCGCCATTTTGAATTTGAACAGCTGATTATTTTGAGTTCTCTATATTTTTCCTGTGTGCGCGTCAAAACGATCTTTAATACTGGTAAGTTTCACGCTTTTATCTCTTTTGGTTGAAAAGTTATTGGAACCGTACAGAGTGACAGACGGACACAGGAACGATACTATAAGGGTTTCTTTTTTTTGGTTTTACCAACGAAACCTTAAAAAAGACAAAATTAAAAACAACTAACTGTTTTTACCTAGCGGATTCATGGCAAAATTAAAAGAAAAGCATTATTTTTGATCACTAAAGCAAGCGTCTTACAATAAATATTGAGAAAAAAAGTTAATGATGATGAGTTTAATAAGAGTATGTGAAGAGAGAGTTAAGAATATGTTCCTAGTTAGTAGGAAATAGGACTGTTTTCTACCTACCCGGCTTACTAATTTAAAATATTATAAAATATAAATCTCTTCCTTACTCAAAAACGTGCTATGAGGAACATCGTTCCAATAATAATGAATTATACAATTAATTAAATAACTTGCTCCAAAAAATTGTAATAAAAACAAAAAAGTCAGTTGTAATTGGTAAGTCAGTGACTGGGGTCACTGATTTACCGCGATATCAATGGAATCGCTGGACCTAATAATCGTGAAACTTTGTAGGTAGGATTCTCTTAGCCTCTTTGTCCTCATTCAAATATTTTGAGGCGGCCCTGCAAATGCGAAATTGTCGATATCACCAGAACCACAAGAATCTTTAAACTTTGAATTTAGGTTTGATTAATACAAAAAAAAGTAATTAAAGGTTATTCCAATAGACCATTTTTAGTGGCGACCACACACATATATATATATATATATTTGAAACTAAACTTTCTCACTGATATTATTATCACTATTGTCTTTGGTATAATAATTTATGCAATAATATTAATGTCTGCCAAAAAAGGGGATTTCTAAATGTATTTTTTTTTTTTTTTAATTAAAAAATAATACTCAGCAGCTTAGAACGGTATAGACAAAGATATTTTGGCACAGGTATCCATAGAGACTCAAGAAGTATACGCTTTAATTAATGAAAAAACTTCTTGGCTTTACAAATATATTATTGGGGCTTACAGCCAACGATTATTTTGAGAATAAATCTATTAATAAATNTATGGCCTAAATTTGCCCGACATAAGGTTTGCGCAAACATGTTTGTGCAAACATTTTGCGCAGAATGTTTGATCGTGTATGGGGGCCTTTAGAGGTATTTAATAGTATATTGATATCTTATATAGGTAATTGCTTACATTTCTTTTTCACAATCTTTTTCGCGACATTACCATACTTTCTATTCATTTATAAGAGATAGTATAAATACTGGCAAGTGTTAGAAACATTAGCTTTACTCTACTTATTTATTGCTTTTCACTTATTTTATTCTGTTACAACTTGAAATTCACTGTTGAATTTTAGGTGAAGACAATAAAACTTGTTAAATTTCTTAACAGGAAATTAAAGAAAAAGAAAGGTACGAGAGTAAATTCAAATAGTACAAAGACCCTTTTCAAAAAACAATTGAAATGCAAATGGTTTCTCTTCAACAAGATGAAACGAAGGCTCAAAGCTTTACAACCTTTTTAAAGTCTTTTTTTTATAAAAGAGCGCACAATACATCACATATATAGGCAACATCCTTCTTAAAAGCGATCTGATGCCTTGTGAATAAACTGAATCAGGGCCATTGTGTGGTACGATTTGTCACAGACCCAAAGACTCTACACACTACAAATACAGTCAATTCAGCGTGACAAAACCTGTATAACTCAAATCTATTCAAATTTTATTGACGATTCTATTTGCAAGAATAAGGTGTCAAACGAGGTCAAATATATAAAAATATTAAATCAATTGCATATTCACACAATCAGGAAATGTGGGCCCATTTTAATAGTTCATATTTATTTATTTTTAAATAAAGAGTCTAGCAAACTCAAAAAAAAAAAAATCTCAAGTGCATAGTGCTACTGAATTTAAATCTCACAATATCAAATTCAATTAATTTAGAATTAATCAAATACATATAAAATAAGGTCTTCCCTTCATAGGCTTCCACGGTTACAGTTTAAAATGAAGGATGTACGTCCCGACGTTTAGCTCTTACTGCTAGGAATGCTTCTAGCAGTATGAGCGAAACGTCGGGACGTACGTACAATGTACACCCTTCGAGACGTGGTCACCACCGAGACCTAGAACTTCATTAGATTACGATGTTCAGCTATACTATATTTATTTTAATCAATATCTCGAAAACTAAAATTTCCCCTGAAAAACCACTCATCTATTAAATTTTGTATTAAATGTATTACACTTTTGCATTTTTTAAGGTAAACTTAGAAAATCGGCAACCATTTTCGCCGTGAAAGTAAGACTTTACCAATTAAAAATTATTAGACCTAAACAAGATGCCAAATTAAGACATCCTTGTCGTTTGAGCCCCATGGGTTGAGACCGCAATGTATGTATATTAAGCATTGTGCTAATATTTATTTAATAATTAATTATTAGATTTAACAGATTTTACACGATACATGAAGTTTGACTTATTTCTATTTCGCGAGTAATTTCTGCGCAAGCTAATATTTTTCTTCCGAGCTAACCTTTATTATTAATGGAACCATTAAAGTCATCACCCTGAGGAACCACTTTTTTATGAGTATAATTTCAAAAATTCCTGGACAGATTCAATTTTAGATATCAGGGTTTTAGATAACATTTTTGGTCTCGAGTACTTCTGTCGGTCTGTCGTTGTACTTTTTTGCTAACTACTGTATCTTAAAAACAAATCGTCCACTTTAATGAAATTTGGATGGTAGGCCATAATTAGCACATTGCTGGTCTCATATTAAATTTATGCTTCCTTGTCAATTAAATCGGTAGACTGTTTTAATAAAAATCGTTAAAACCGTTTACGTATTTTTAAAATTTTTTTTTTTTAGTTCTTGTCTAAAAAGGAATTTCTAAAAAGGCTCTTGTGGATATATTAGTGCCAAGGTCATGATTATACCGTGTCTGTCTATGTTTGTTGGTGTAACTATGAATTACTTNCTTGCTATGGAGTCGGTTCAATCAGTGCCGGCTCTAGATGCCGGAGTTTTGAATCCCTTCCTCTTCCCACTCGCAGGTCTGTTCGTTCCAACGAACAGGTGATTACCACTGGAAAACCCTCATTACTGAAAAGGGAAAATCTACCTGTCTAGGATGTACAAGTTAATCATTAAGTGCCTCTTAAGGGCGTTTAAAAAAAGAGTTAAGGCAAACTTATAAGTACAGACTTATTTAATTTATAATGATTTATAATTATACACAATAATGATATAAAATGTATATTTACTATCAATCACTATGAGTTTATAGTTAAAGAGTATGATTGCAGTAGAGAGTCTAGTAGAGGGGGGTCCACTCTGCATTCTTACCATTCCACCCAACTACACTCTCCAAGAATTATAAGATATATCTCCTCACTACAAAAAAAACGTTCTGCCTGTATCGAGTTGAAATTTACCATGCCTGTTTCAATTGTACTTTAGAAGATGTATAAAAAGTTTTATTAAAATCGTTATGTTAGAACGTAAGATATCGGTAAACAGTTTGTATTATTAAACGTTTAGCTCCACTTTGATAGTTTTAGCGACCTTTCACACTTTGTAACTATGAATTACTTCTTTCAGCATTTTACTTGAAAACAATCGCATCCATCGCTTATATTTATGCCACATGAATAATAATATAATATTCTTATAAGGTCTTTTTATGTTTCATTGGAAACAAAAGAGAATTGCGAATTCCTTCAAGGAACCCATCACATATTTATTTTATTTTTATCTATAACATTTACATATATAACCTACATGGTATACAAACAAAATATTCAACGTACCTTCTTATGAAAACGAGAAGAAAGTATAGATATATAAAAGAAACGTACTTTGAAAGTCAAGGGCTAACCTAAGGTATTTTCAACGATACAAAGCTTACTAACGTTCAAAAAATATTCCCTGTATTTGTATTCCATTAAATTATATACAAAAATATTTTATTTAGAGAGAGAGAAATACATTTTTTTCTTCTCATTTTTAGTTATGATATATATTGAAGTTTTGCTTTTTCAAGAGATTCAATAACGTCCAGATATGACCCAACGTCCTTTTCCACCATATTTTCCCCCCTTCCACATGTGTCCAATTCATTCCTGGGTCTAAAGCTTGAGGTATAATAAAAAAACATGTAATAGAATTTCCGACGGAAGAAGAAAAAAAAGAGAGCGAGCAGAAAAAGTTGTTCGTCCAAAATGTGTTGCTGTTCTTTTTGGCAAAAAAAAGGAAAAGGCACCGGCGTATTTCTAAAGCCGAACTACAAAAGAGCTTTGGAAGGAAGTCACAAGGTGGGAGGGTAACGAGTAACAAGTAACCTTTAGATAACTGACCTTTCCATGACAACAACAACAGCAACAAGCTTCCCCGACCCTAACCTAACAAGGTGTTCTGATTAAGTTAAAACCATTCATGATAAACGATACTGTTATGCGAGGATGTGCCAACTTAACGATTCCATTAAAATGAGCAACATTTTTTTCAACGTACTCTAATGTTTAAAAATAGTTATTTGCAAACAACAAGCAATCCACCATTTTTTAATAGAAGATAATTAAAAACTTAATATCTNATTATAAGATATATCTCCTCACTACAAAAAAAACGTTCTGCCTGTATCGAGTTGGAATTTACCATGCCTGTTTCAATTGTACTTTAGAAGATGTATAAAAAGTTTTATTAAAATCGTTATGTTAGAACGTAAGATATCGGTAAACAGTTTGTATTATTAAACGTTTAGCTCCACTTTGATAGTTTTAGCGACCTTTCACACTTCATAGCGGTGTCGCTGTTGGTTTTACTAAAAGGTTTAAAAAAAGTTGTTTGTCTCATCGAATAGATGAAGTAAGAATTTTTTTCCTGTCCTATAATTCCAATTTTACGTTTGAAGATTACGAGCTAACGCTTGGGCTAATAACTTTGTCCAACAAACTCGTCATTGGTATTAGTAAAATGAACATGTGTACCAAATTTCAATTTTTACTCAAGTTGCCGCCATCGGACAAAAAATTTAAAAAATCGAAATGTTCAAGAAGTATATAAAGCCTGCTTGTTCAAGACCTAGTAGAATGAGCGAAACATTAATATTTTATTCTATCTTTAAAATAATAAGGAGTTGGCAGAATTTTTATTGATATTTCGCCTAAAGCGAAAACACCGACACGTTTCATGTTAGTTAGAATCCCAGAGAAGAGAGACACTGATGTCATTGAGTAGAGGTATAAAATAGCAAATCCTCTGCCCTGAAAAAACCTAATTAGTTTATTGGGAGGTAAAAGGAGTGACACAAAAAGGAGTCGTGTCGCATTACATTTGGTGGGTAATAGAAATGGTTTAATTGATAGAAACAACCCAGCTTCTAGTTAAGCCGAAACGTAATTAGGACCATTTAAAAAAAAAAGGTCGGGAAAAGCAAAGAGCGAGAGGTCAACAGAGTTCACCAGGTGGGAAAGCATTGGTTTGAGAACCGCAGGTTTAGTAGGGAAAGGGGATTATGAAGTTGATTAAGCCGAATAAGAAGAGGAGCTTGCTATGGAGTCGGTTCAATCAGTGCCGGCTCTAGATGCCGGAGTTTTGAATCCCTTCCTCTTCCCACTCGCAGGTCTGTTCGTTCCAACGAACAGGTGATTACCACTGGAAAACCCTCATTACTGAAAAGGGAAAATCTACCTGTCTAGGAGCTTGAAATCCACTTGTAGGGACTCCACAACCCAGCCAATATAATTCTTGTAAATCACACTATTTCGTCCCAACTCACATACTACTGACAAAAACTCATGAAATCGATTCAAACACCTACGGTAATATACTGATCTCATTACCCGGTTAAATGAGTCGCTCCACATCTAATATATCACTTTATACCTTCGCCAAGCTAATTCTGTATTCGAGACCCGGGATCGAATACACCGCAGTGCTGAAGTGATTTTGTTCTTTAGAATAGAATTCCTGTTTTACTACCGCTTAATATAGCTTTTGTAATTCACTCATATTTTTTATGGTTAAGGTTACGGTTACTAATACATTAAACCAACTAATTTGACTGGCTTTAGATATTTAAAAAAAATAATATATCAAATTAAAACCTTGTACAACCTTTGTCATATCAGGAACAAAAATAATCGAATAATTAATTTCCAATTACTTTAAGTCCTTATATTGCTCCTCTAACTAATGCTCACAACTTAATGTTTTCAATAACACTCATTTTTGACATTTGTAAACCTATAAATATTATACAAGTGACTATGTCCAGTAATAGAACGAGAGGCGACCCCCAAATTAGCAGACTTTTTTAAATAAGTATTATTTCAAAAAATTATCTTATTATCATTTACTTAGAATTAATATAAATAGAGGTGATAAAGATATAAGTGCACACCAACGTTAAGAGAGATTCGTCTGCCTTTTATTGAATTGTATTGTCGAATGAGTATTAAAACAAAGCAGCAGATTCAACTTTAATAAGAATTCTTGAATGGCATTGTTGAATGAGTATTAAAACAAAGCAGCTGATTCAACTTGAATAAGAATTATTGAATGGCATTGTTGAATGAGTATTAAAACAAAGCAGCTGATTCAACTTGAATAAGAATTATTGAATGGCATTGTTGAATGAGTATTAAAACAAAGCAGCTGATTCAACTTGAATAAGAATTATTGAATGGCATTGTTGAATGAGTATTAAAACAAAGCAGCTGATTCAACTTGAATAAGAATTATTGAATGGCATTGTTGAATGAGTATTAAAACAAAGCAGCTGATTCAACTTGAATAAGAATTATTNCATTTTTTTTTTTTTTTTTATAAGCTAAAATTAAATTTAATTATTTCTCCATTTTTTGATTTCCTACAAAACTTGGTATTAAACAATAGTTTGAGTATTATATCAACTACAGAATTACAAAATCAATTAAAAAAGTCTCAGATATAAGAAAATAAATGATTTTTTTTTTTCAAAACCTTTATTAAATAATAAAATTGATACATAAAAGAACATTTAGTACATAAATTCCATACTTCTGTATAAATAATTTTAAATTTAATATTTTAGCACTCTATAAGTTGGTTCGATGTTTTCCACTAGAAAAAATTGAACCCTGAGCAGCAGGAAAGAGAGCAACCTAATGGCAGCATCACAATTATAGTTAAGTAAATAAAGTGTGTAAACAAAGTGCCTCTCAATATAGATAAGCTCACTTTAGAACCATATCTAGAAACATACGGTTGCTCTAAATTCACTATTAAGTACACAATTTAGGAAAAAAGAAAATAAATAGTTAATCATTAATGATGAGTTTATAGTTTATAAATTGGTAAGGCGTGAATTCTCACGTAAAAAGGGTTTCGTTGGTATTGTGAAACAAAATTAGTAAGGCGGAAGGGGATGAGGGGGGGGGGAACGAAAAATTTCGATGTTTCTTAACAAAATGGCGCCGAAAATGAAACACTAACCCNAAAACAAAGCAGCTGATTCAACTTGAATAAGAATTATTGAATGGCATTGTTGAATGAGTATTAAAACAAAGCAGCTGATTCAACTTGAATAAGAATTATTGAATGGCATTGTTGAATGAGTATTAAAACAAAGCAGCTGATTCAACTTGAATAAGAATTATTGAATGGCATTGTTGAATGAGTATTAAAACAAAGCAGCTGATTCAACTTGAATAAGAATTATTGAATGGCATTGTTGAATGAGTATTAAAACAAAGCAGCTGATTCAACTTGAATAAGAATTATTGAATGGCATTGTTGAATGAGTATTAAAACAAAGCAGCTGATTCAACTTGAATAAGAATTATTGAATGGCATTGTTGAATGAGTATTAAAACAAAGCAGCTGATTCAACTTGAATAAGAATTATTGAATGGCATTGTTGAATGAGTATTAAAACAAAGCAGCTGATTCAACTTGAATAAGAATTATTGAATGGCATTGTTGAATGAGTATTAAAACAAAGCAGCTGATTCAACTTGAATAAGAATTATTGAATGGCATTGTTGAATGAGTATTAAAACAAAGCAGCTGATTCAACTTGAATAAGAATTATTGAATGGCATTGTTGAATGAGTATTAAAACAAAGCAGCTGATTCAACTTGAATAAGAATTATTGAATGGCATTGTTGAATGAGTATTAAAACAAAGCAGCTGATTCAACTTGAATAAGAATTATTGAATGGCATTGTTGAATGAGTATTAAAACAAAGCAGCTGATTCAACTTGAATAAGAATTATTGAATGGCATTGTTGAATGAGTATTAAAACAAAGCAGCTGATTCAACTTGAATAAGAATTATTGAATGGCATTGTTGAATGAGTATTAAAACAAAGCAGCTGATTCAACTTGAATAAGAATTATTGAATGGCATTGTTGAATGAGTATTAAAACAAAGCAGCTGATTCAACTTGAATAAGAATTATTGAATGGCATTGTTGAATGAGTATTAAAACAAAGCAGCTGATTCAACTTGAATAAGAATTATTGAATGGCATTGTTGAATGAGTATTAAAACAAAGCAGCTGATTCAACTTGAATAAGAATTATTGAATGGCATTGTTGAATGAGTATTAAAACAAAGCAGCTGATTCAACTTGAATAAGAATTATTGAATGGCATTGTTGAAT
This sequence comes from Gerris buenoi, assembly GCA_001010745.2. Classification (NCBI taxonomy): domain Eukaryota; kingdom Metazoa; phylum Arthropoda; class Insecta; order Hemiptera; family Gerridae; genus Gerris; species Gerris buenoi. The sequence continues at coordinate 221,834 of KZ651464.1, read as the reverse complement.
GAGTATTAAAACAAAGCAGCTGATTCAACTTGAATAAGAATTATTGAATGGCATTGTTGAATGAGTATTAAAACAAAGCAGCTGATTCAACTTGAATAAGAATTATTGAATGGCATTGTTGAATGAGTATTAAAACAAAGCAGCTGATTCAACTTGAATAAGAATTATTGAATGGCATTGTTGAATGAGTATTAAAACAAAGCAGCTGATTCAACTTGAATAAGAATTATTGAATGGCATTGTTGAATGAGTATTAAAACAAAGCAGCTGATTCAACTTGAATAAGAATTATTGAATGGCATTGTTGAATGAGTATTAAAACAAAGCAGCTGATTCAACTTGAATAAGAATTATTGAATGGCATTGTTGAATGAGTATTAAAACAAAGCAGCTGATTCAACTTGAATAAGAATTATTGAATGGCATTGTTGAATGAGTATTAAAACAAAGCAGCTGATTCAACTTGAATAAGAATTATTGAATGGCATTGTTGAATGAGTATTAAAACAAAGCAGCTGATTCAACTTGAATAAGAATTATTGAATGGCATTGTTGAATGAGTATTAAAACAAAGCAGCTGATTCAACTTGAATAAGAATTATTGAATGGCATTGTTGAATGAGTATTAAAACAAAGCAGCTGATTCAACTTGAATAAGAATTATTGAATGGCATTGTTGAATGAGTATTAAAACAAAGCAGCTGATTCAACTTGAATAAGAATTATTGAATGGCATTGTTGAATGAGTATTAAAACAAAGCAGCTGATTCAACTTGAATAAGAATTATTGAATGGCATTGTTGAATGAGTATTAAAACAAAGCAGCTGATTCAACTTGAATAAGAATTATTGAATGGCATTGTTGAATGAGTATTAAAACAAAGCAGCTGATTCAACTTGAATAAGAATTATTGAATGGCATTGTTGAATGAGTATTAAAACCAAGCAGCAGATTCAACTTGAATAAGAATTAATGAATGGCATTGTTGAATGAGTATTAAAACAAAGCAGCAGATTCAACTTGAATAAAAATTATTGAATGGCATTGTTGAATGAGTATTAAAACAAAGCAGCAGATTCAACTTGAATAAGAATTATTGAATGAACAAGATAAAAATGTCATTCAAAATTAGTTTTTTAGAAACGATTGACAATCATTTCTAAATATGACCTCATTATTTCTAACTAAACTAACTAGAATGAATAATGGAAAAATATGACAGTTTGTTAAATGTAATTTGTAACTCTTAACATAGAAGAGAAATAAAAGTTTTTTTTTTTATAGTTTAGTGTCATTTCAGTTCAAGAGGTAAAGTTTCAACGAGATATCATTTTTTCATTCTTTAGTTTTTTTTTGCGTTTCGACATTAATTCTGGAAAAACCCTTATAAAAACATCTTTCTTCAAAATTCCTTTCTATATAGCTTTATGTATGTAATTTTATCTCTGTCATGTAAAACTCAAGATCTTTAAGTGGCTTAGTTGAATTAAAAAAAAACCCGAGTCGTACTTTATGGCCATCTGAGCCCGAGGAAATCGTATAATTTGGTTAAAGTTACGTCTGAAGCCCTCGCCTTTATTACACCTTCCAGAATAATAAATCCCTCCTCTGGTTTCAATTTAAATTCGTTTGATGTCTAATGGGTAACACGCATAAAAGGCAAACCACGTGTTGCTCAAACAATTTACCAAGAACTCAGATTTTACTTATACGCATAAAACAATCTAATATTTACTATCTTACACACTAAGCTCATTAAAAATACTCTGCCAATTAATGTGGCACATAGCTTCCTCGCAAAGAAAAGACCAAATTAAGAAAAATACCATAAATATAAAAAATTTGGAACCGCGNCCGCAGTGCTGAAGTGATTTTGTTCTTTAGAATAGAATTCCTGTTTTACTACCGCTTAATATAGCTTTTGTAATTCACTCATATTTTTTATGGTTAAGGTTACGGTTACTAATACATTAAACCAACTAATTTGACTGGCTTTAGATATTTAAAAAAAATAATATATCAAATTAAAACCTTGTACAACCTTTGTCATATCAGGAACAAAAATAATCGAATAATTAATTTCCAATTACTTTAAGTCCTTATATTGCTCCTCTAACTAATGCTCACAACTTAATGTTTTCAATAACACTCATTTTTGACATTTGTAAACCTATAAATATTATACAAGTGACTATGTCCAGTAATAGAACGAGAGGCGACCCCCAAATTAGCAGACTTTTTTAAATAAGTATTATTTCAAAAAATTATCTTATTATCATTTACTTAGAATTAATATAAATAGAGGTGATAAAGATATAAGTGCACACCAACGTTAAGAGAGATTCGTCTGCCTTTTATTGAATTGTATTGTCGAATGAGTATTAAAACAAAGCAGCAGATTCAACTTTAATAAGAATTCTTGAATGGCATTGTTGAATGAGTATTAAAACAAAGCAGCTGATTCAACTTGAATAAGAATTATTGAATGGCATTGTTGAATGAGTATTAAAACAAAGCAGCTGATTCAACTTGAATAAGAATTATTGAATGGCATTGTTGAATGAGTATTAAAACAAAGCAGCTGATTCAACTTGAATAAGAATTATTGAATGGCATTGTTGAATGAGTATTAAAACAAAGCAGCTGATTCAACTTGAATAAGAATTATTGAATGGCATTGTTGAATGAGTATTAAAACAAAGCAGCTGATTCAACTTGAATAAGAATTATTGAATGGCATTGTTGAATGAGTATTAAAACAAAGCAGCTGATTCAACTTGAATAAGAATTATTGAATGGCATTGTTGAATGAGTATTAAAACAAAGCAGCTGATTCAACTTGAATAAGAATTATTGAATGGCATTGTTGAATGAGTATTAAAACAAAGCAGCTGATTCAACTTGAATAAGAATTATTGAATGGCATTGTTGAATGAGTATTAAAACAAAGCAGCTGATTCAACTTGAATAAGAATTATTGAATGGCATTGTTGAATGAGTATTAAAACAAAGCAGCTGATTCAACTTGAATAAGAATTATTGAATGGCATTGTTGAATGAGTATTAAAACAAAGCAGCTGATTCAACTTGAATAAGAATTATTGAATGGCATTGTTGAATGAGTATTAAAACAAAGCAGCTGATTCAACTTGAATAAGAATTATTGAATGGCATTGTTGAATGAGTATTAAAACAAAGCAGCTGATTCAACTTGAATAAGAATTATTGAATGGCATTGTTGAATGAGTATTAAAACAAAGCAGCTGATTCAACTTGAATAAGAATTATTGAATGGCATTGTTGAATGAGTATTAAAACAAAGCAGCTGATTCAACTTGAATAAGAATTATTGAATGGCATTGTTGAATGAGTATTAAAACAAAGCAGCTGATTCAACTTGAATAAGAATTATTGAATGGCATTGTTGAATGAGTATTAAAACAAAGCAGCTGATTCAACTTGAATAAGAATTATTGAATGGCATTGTTGAATGAGTATTAAAACAAAGCAGCTGATTCAACTTGAATAAGAATTATTGAATGGCATTGTTGAATGAGTATTAAAACAAAGCAGCTGATTCAACTTGAATAAGAATTATTGAATGGCATTGTTGAATGAGTATTAAAACAAAGCAGCTGATTCAACTTGAATAAGAATTATTGAATGGCATTGTTGAATGAGTATTAAAACAAAGCAGCTGATTCAACTTGAATAAGAATTATTGAATGGCATTGTTGAATGAGTATTAAAACAAAGCAGCTGATTCAACTTGAATAAGAATTATTGAATGGCATTGTTGAATGAGTATTAAAACAAAGCAGCTGATTCAACTTGAATAAGAATTATTGAATGGCATTGTTGAATGAGTATTAAAACAAAGCAGCTGATTCAACTTGAATAAGAATTATTGAATGGCATTGTTGAATGAGTATTAAAACAAAGCAGCTGATTCAACTTGAATAAGAATTATTGAATGGCATTGTTGAATGAGTATTAAAACAAAGCAGCTGATTCAACTTGAATAAGAATTATTGAATGGCATTGTTGAATGAGTATTAAAACAAAGCAGCTGATTCAACTTGAATAAGAATTATTGAATGGCATTGTTGAATGAGTATTAAAACAAAGCAGCTGATTCAACTTGAATAAGAATTATTGAATGGCATTGTTGAATGAGTATTAAAACAAAGCAGCTGATTCAACTTGAATAAGAATTATTGAATGGCATTGTTGAATGAGTATTAAAACAAAGCAGCTGATTCAACTTGAATAAGAATTATTGAATGGCATTGTTGAATGAGTATTAAAACAAAGCAGCTGATTCAACTTGAATAAGAATTATTGAATGGCATTGTTGAATGAGTATTAAAACAAAGCAGCTGATTCAACTTGAATAAGAATTATTGAATGGCATTGTTGAATGAGTATTAAAACAAAGCAGCTGATTCAACTTGAATAAGAATTATTGAATGGCATTGTTGAATGAGTATTAAAACAAAGCAGCTGATTCAACTTGAATAAGAATTATTGAATGGCATTGTTGAATGAGTATTAAAACAAAGCAGCTGATTCAACTTGAATAAGAATTATTGAATGGCATTGTTGAATGAGTATTAAAACAAAGCAGCTGATTCAACTTGAATAAGAATTATTGAATGGCATTGTTGAATGAGTATTAAAACAAAGCAGCTGATTCAACTTGAATAAGAATTATTGAATGGCATTGTTGAATGAGTATTAAAACAAAGCAGCTGATTCAACTTGAATAAGAATTATTGAATGGCATTGTTGAATGAGTATTAAAACAAAGCAGCTGATTCAACTTGAATAAGAATTATTGAATGGCATTGTTGAATGAGTATTAAAACAAAGCAGCTGATTCAACTTGAATAAGAATTATTGAATGGCATTGTTGAATGAGTATTAAAACAAAGCAGCTGATTCAACTTGAATAAGAATTATTGAATGGCATTGTTGAATGAGTATTAAAACAAAGCAGCTGATTCAACTTGAATAAGAATTATTGAATGGCATTGTTGAATGAGTATTAAAACAAAGCAGCTGATTCAACTTGAATAAGAATTATTGAATGGCATTGTTGAATGAGTATTAAAACAAAGCAGCTGATTCAACTTGAATAAGAATTATTGAATGGCATTGTTGAATGAGTATTAAAACAAAGCAGCTGATTCAACTTGAATAAGAATTATTGAATGGCATTGTTGAATGAGTATTAAAACAAAGCAGCTGATTCAACTTGAATAAGAATTATTGAATGGCATTGTTGAATGAGTATTAAAACAAAGCAGCTGATTCAACTTGAATAAGAATTATTGAATGGCATTGTTGAATGAGTATTAAAACAAAGCAGCTGATTCAACTTGAATAAGAATTATTGAATGGCATTGTTGAATGAGTATTAAAACAAAGCAGCTGATTCAACTTGAATAAGAATTATTGAATGGCATTGTTGAATGAGTATTAAAACAAAGCAGCTGATTCAACTTGAATAAGAATTATTGAATGGCATTGTTGAATGAGTATTAAAACAAAGCAGCTGATTCAACTTGAATAAGAATTATTGAATGGCATTGTTGAATGAGTATTAAAACAAAGCAGCTGATTCAACTTGAATAAGAATTATTGAATGGCATTGTTGAATGAGTATTAAAACAAAGCAGCTGATTCAACTTGAATAAGAATTATTGAATGGCATTGTTGAATGAGTATTAAAACAAAGCAGCTGATTCAACTTGAATAAGAATTATTGAATGGCATTGTTGAATGAGTATTAAAACAAAGCAGCTGATTCAACTTGAATAAGAATTATTGAATGGCATTGTTGAATGAGTATTAAAACAAAGCAGCTGATTCAACTTGAATAAGAATTATTGAATGGCATTGTTGAATGAGTATTAAAACAAAGCAGCTGATTCAACTTGAATAAGAATTATTGAATGGCATTGTTGAATGAGTATTAAAACAAAGCAGCTGATTCAACTTGAATAAGAATTATTGAATGGCATTGTTGAATNGACAGACCGACAGACAGACACGGAACCAAAAATGTTCCCTGATGTCTGAAACGGATTTCTGTCTTGGAATTTTTGAAATCGGAGACCTAAAATTTTTTTCGTTCTTCAGAACGATCACATAGCTTTCGTTACCTTCGGTAAGCTCGGAAGCAAAAAATAATGTGAATAAGAGATGTTTTAGCAGTATTATAGCAGGATTTTTTTTTTTTTTTTTTTTTTACTAAGACATAAAATATAACAATATAAAAAATAATAGACAATATCAACGTTATTTTGAAAATAACGTAGGACCAGCGGTACTACTTCCTAGTAATTATCCAAATTTATTCAAAACCGGATGAATTATTTTAAAGATATAATATATATATGTTAATAAAAAAGAAGAAATTGTGCGTATGCGGAAGAGAAAGCAATGTGCGCAGAAGATTAAAGTTAATATTGGTCCTGCATCGATTGTGGGCATCGTCGCTTAGCTCGTCAACCCCCCCCCCCCCCCCAAGGCGGCCTAGTGTCAGGTATTAGAATTATTTTGTCTATTTATTATAAGAACCGGGGACCGTTCAAAAAGTTTAAATCCGCTGTAATAGTTTTTGCACTTAAAAATAAAGATATTACCTCGGAACAAATATATTTTATATTCTAGATTCTAGATCTTAAGTTTCACTTTTAATGCGTGAGAGCCTCACACATATTTCTTTACTTGTTACCAACAAAAATAATGGTTTGTTTTGATTTTATAGAGTTCAAATATATATAATAACTTATCTAAATAAAACATATCTAAATAGTGACCGATAATTTTATCAAAACTAAAGTTCCAATTATTAACATTACATTTTTGATAGACTTCAAATAGATATAATAACTCATCTAAATAGTGACCGAGACTTTTATCAATACTAAACGTTATAATTATTAAGATAACATTTATGATTTACTACCGATAAAAGTAAAGGTTTGTTTGTTGATTTGTTAATCTTTATATAGATTTAATAACTTATCAAAATAGTTTTGATTTGTTGTGTATTGAAAGCTGTCACTTTTTGATTAAGGCATGTAAACAAACAATGCGCTTTCTTTATTACACCGTCCCGTGTTTTGTTTATTGCCTCGGGAATGACAGTTCCCCGTGTCATTCTTGAGCGGAATTTACTATGAGAACCTCCCCTTTCTCCCCCCGAGAACCTCCCCCTAACCCCTCTTATCTCTATCGCACTCTTACAAACAGTTAATTATATATCACTCTCTCTGAACTTGTTTGTTTACAAAACTTTTTTAATAATATAGATAGATATGATAAAAACCACTTGTTTGAACCTTGCTATAAGTGTACATGTGGGCTCTTGTTTACAAGCCCCGTATAGTACCCCACACACCAATATACAGCCAGAAGTGAATACAGTGAGATCACTAGTAAGCCATGCAAATAAAAGCGCCAAGATATAGGAGTGGACCTAAACCTTGATTGATAGATGGCTGAGCAGATTTTGAGCAGTTTATTGCCTTTATAGCACCACTTTACTCTGAAAGTGTTGCTAAGTGTCTACTGTTTACTCTGAATTGCTCACCAAAAAAACAATTAAGTGTCATTATAATGTAATAAAAAGTTTTATTTTTTTAATTTTTCTTTCTTTTATTCTGTTTCAGGTGAGTGTGTGTTTCCTAATTAACCTAACTAGGAAGAATAGCATTGCAATGAAAGATATATTGATTTGTTTAAGGTAAGAATTTTTATTTATTTAGCCCTATTTAGGTTATTATTAATAAAAAAATAATAAAAATAAAATCCTGCATCAAAAACAGTTTGTTGATTTAAAAAAAAAACTGTTAAATAGTCCTGAATATTTTAATTTAAATTAATCTAAGAAAATAATAATTAAGTATAAAGTCTCTGATGCCTCTACCAAACCTCCAGTTCACACTGTCATAACAAACTCACAAAATTAACAGTCTTGACCAGATATTTTGGCAGACTAAAATTCTCAGGGGTTCCCAAAGGGGGGATTCATGGCGCTAAGTGCGCCATGAAAATTTTGGGCAAATTTTAAATTTTCGCGCCTAAAATTGGCAATTTATAAAAATTTAGGATGAACTCCCGCAATTTTCATCGCGCCATAATAAGGTATTAGCATGAATTATTTCGAAATTTTAGCACCAGCCGATCTATAGTGGTTGGGGGGGGGAA
>KZ651464.1:181685-192124 GCA_001010745.2 Gerris buenoi | reverse complement strand
TCTCAGTTTTCTCTCGGCTTTAACCTGGTCTTGAGATATAATCGTAAAAACAAAAATATGAAATAAGATTTCTCCAAGTTTAAACCGAGGGCTGTGATAAAAGTAAGAATCCTTTTAGCAAATTTTGAAATTTGTGGTAATACCAGAGAGAAAGAGCTTATAAAAAAAGGCAATTTCTTCTTTTTTTCGTAAAAAATTGAACTGATAGCCCTTAATTTAAAGAAGTATAAAGTAAAGTTAAATAATACTTAGAACTTTAAACTTAAAGAATTACGAATGAAATAGAATTTATATTAAAAAAATATTTTAGCAATGGCGTCCGTCTGTACAGGTAGAATCAACGCCAACGTTTCGGTTTTTTTTTTTTTACAATGTATGAAATGAAAAATAATGTATACATTTAGCCATTATGATGGAAGTACCGACAAAACTCTAATACTATAGGTTTGTTCCAACCACACTTCAAACTGGTTTGAAACTGTCCTACGCATGCGCATCGGACCACACTTAAACGTTTTTTGCTAATGCACATGAGTCGTACAGTTTGAAAGTGTGGTGGGAACAAACCTTATATCTATTATAGATAGCGTATATGTACAAGTTCATACATATATTTACAAGGTACATCCAAGATAATTATGAATAATTTAAGATTAGTAATAATCTTAGCAACACGAAGATCATATGAAGCTAATTAAAACCAGAAGATAATAAAACAAAATTTTGAAAAATGAATAATAAACTTAAATATAATTATGTACGAGTATTATAGCTCTTACGTTACACATATTCTATACGTATATAGTATCTTTTATACAAAGTCTAGTAATTAAATGAGTTCGTTATTTGAACAAGGTAAGATGTAAAATATTACATTTTACAACAATTTAATAAGAAGCTAACTTGTAAAATATTTCTATACTGTTCATCAAAAACTAATAAACATAATATGTTTATTAGTTTTTGATGACGTCTTAATTTAACAATTTTAAGTCATATTATGACGTCTTAATTTAACAAGTAAGAACAATATATTCATACAAACTCAAGTTAATGACTAAAATATTTTCCTACTTATAGTTGAAAATATTGCAACCTTTTTTTTTAAACTTGTTCTTTTAGATACTAGAATGTAAATTACTGTACAATAACGCAATTAAAATGTAATGAAAAAGTTAAAATTTCAAGAAAAGTTGGTGTCTTAAATCATATATAATAAATCATATATTTGAACTCTAATTTATTGCTTCCGAAGGTGCTCTTATAGAAAAGGGCCCTCATTTTTGTTTTTTATACAGGGTGGCGGGAAACGGGTGCGCATGTTTGTAAAGGGTGAGGATTCTGGAGTAGTGGTCCTACAAGGCCACTGATCGACCCCCCTTGTAAGGGGGGATGGGAAGTCCAGTAATCATGATAGTGGGGCCTTACTTTTTTGAAGGTGAAAGAGGCCACTGTAAATGCAGAGCGCTACGTGGCCATGCTTGACATGTGCTTAAATGGTGACGTTACATGGTCTCTACGCTCGCCTGACCTCACTCCATGGTTCTTCTTATGGGGCTATCCGAAGTCCATAGTTTATGTGGATGAACCAAGAACTGTTCAAGACCTTAAGAACGCAATCAGACACGAAATTGCCGCCGTCCCGATGAAAACGTTGGACTGATTTATTAAGAACATCGCTAGCAGGCTTGAAGAATGAATCGATCAGGAAGGGCGGCATCTTGAGGGGACTGTATTCCATACATAATGTTTTCTTTGTTACTAATAAATTTCCAATCCTAACAAATATTTTGCAATTTATTTCATCCTGATATCTCTAAAATTAAAAACTTGTCATCATTTTAAAAAGTAGACGCCCGTTTCCCGCCACCCTGTACAAAAGAGTTTATATCGTTTAGTCTAACTACATATTAAGACAAAGTATCTATCTGGATACTATCTGACAGGAAGTGGAAGTAGCTTAAATGACATAATTTCAGAAACTAACATTAAGTTAAAAGTTAAATGCACAATTGATATAAATAATACAATGTTATTTAATACTTTAAAGATAAACAGTTTAAATATAGTCCGAAAAGATTGAATGGACACAGATATAAGGAGATATGAGACGTACTAAGGAATTAGGATTATGGAAAGTTCATGAACAAAAGGGAACTTAAAAGTCATTGCGGAGGAATGAGTTGAAAAATTACGTTAGCTATCATGAGAAGAATTTTGGACTGTGAAGATTGGAGTTTATAGGAGTTAAAATACTCAGTAAAGCCCCATATTCCCAGGAGGTATTAGGGTGGAATTATAGATAAAATTTTTTATTAATGAATGTCAACTAAAAACGGTAGTCTAGAAGTAGTATATAGTGTTTGATAACATCTTGCCTATGTCGAACTAAGGAATCGAGTATAACGATGTGAGGAATTATGTGGTCTGTGCAGAGGCTCAATAAAAAACTAAAAAAAAGTACAAATTAAAATAAATTAATAAAAATAACTTGAGCATAATACTCATTTATTTGATACATCCAATTCCCATACAGTTTCCACTGTGATTATTAGAGATATTCTAAAACACTTATGTTTAAACATAAACATAGCACAATAACCCTTTTGCAGAAAATTAAATGAAATGAGACCCCATAGATTTAAAGATAGCATTGCAAAGTATCTAAAGCCACTCTCCTATGACACCCTTGCGTATGGTACTAACAAATTGCTTTTGTTAAACAATCTCTAAAACGTTCTATATACTATAAAAGGGATTGAAGTCTTTAAATGAGTAAATTAGTCAATTATTTCAAGCACAATAGAATAATCTATCTAGAGAATAATTGATATTCCATGCAAAACTGTCGAATTTAAATTCCAATTAATTTTCTCATTTCTAGATTCTAGATGTTTTTTTGTAAAATTAACGTGAGATATCATATAAAAACAACAAAGATCAAAGCCATAGCAAACACGATGAGTATAATCATAGCAACAAATTATGTTCATAACATTACAAATTATGTTCATAACATTACAAATTAAGTTCATAACATTACAAATTAATTACAAATTAAGTTCATAACATTACAAATTAAGTTCATAACATTACAAATTATGTTCATAACATTACAAATTAAGTTCATAACATTACAAATTATGTTCATAACACTAAAAATTAATCATTAAAAGGAACCAGATTTAGCCATCTGTCTGTCCGTCAATATTATTGTAAACCACCAAATATTAAAAACTACTAATTGATGATCCCATATATCAATTTCAACCATCTATACCAATTACTTCTTTCAAGTGTGCAGAATTTCAACTTGGTACAATTTATTACGATGACCTACCCCGTGAGTCTAATTTAAGAACATCGCTAGCAGGCTTGAAGAATGAATTAAATCTTTACAAGTAGTCCTCCAATTTTTAAGAAATTTGGATGATTTGTTGGGATGATTGTCTTGCTCTCTTGTCAATCTTTTTGACAAGGGTGTGTAAAGGCGGGGATAGGGGATACACTTGAGCATTATTCCTGAATGAGAATGCGTTAACGTTTACCACGAGGGGTGAGAGGCGCCGACCACGCGCCGTTCAGCGTTAATCCACCATGCTCGGACATCAAAATAACAATTATGTTCCCAAATAATAAATAAATATGCCTTAAAGAAAAAAAAGGAGGGGGGGGGGGGTTCGGCTCATACTGTTCGGCCCGACACGTTAACTCAGTTCAGAGCACGAAACGAGCACTTGATATGCCCATATTGATAGTAACGCTCATATTGATATGCCGAAATGTGTACTCGGATCGGGTTGAGGCATGCGCATCAATTCGTCTCGCCCTGTCGACATCTGAGCAAAAAAGTGCATGCCACCATAATTTTTTTTTTTTTAATATAAAGTTATTTTTGTCAAGATTTATTATTTTTGTAATTGTTGTACTTCTAAAGAACTGGAGTTAATCTTAAGAGTTAAATTCAACTTAAAAAGTGACCTATTAAAAGAGCTTAATTAAGTCCCATCATTTAACTTTGTTTACTAGAAAATTAAGCGAAACTAATTTTCCTACTAAGTTTTCTCTGCAGCCTTGAGTATGAATATTTATGGTTTATTAGAAGTGACATTGAGAGTAAAAAAAGGGGAACGAGAGTAAAAAGTGGGTTAGTTCGTATCGCAAGAAATTTCTGGTGAAAAGTTTCAGCTGTTCAATTACCGTAAAGAAAAGCGAGCTCAACTTGTATCTTAAATAATAAAGTAGAGTCTCTTTCAACAAAGTCAACTAAAAGGATGTATTGTTTATACAAAAAAAACTAAGATACACCGAGTTAAAACGCAACATTTAGAAACTAATATCAAACTCCCTCTCTCCATACTTGAAACTGAATAATTGTTTAACTTTTTATTTTAAGGACTTTATCCAACAATAGTGAACTTCAATAAACTCAACCATATTGACTTTCAACATAAAATTGTAAATATTATCAGATAGAATCGATATCTTCCACTTTTTTTTAGAGAACTTATAAAAGAGGAGAAGGTATTAGGTATGTGCTTTCACATGGACCTTTCTTTTAGTTTTTCTTTCTTAATCTCTCGTAACTTCTATTCAGCTTAACTTAGAAATAATACATAAAATAAAAGTTTTTATCATAAATTCTTTATATTAATGCATCTTGGTTGAGTGAATCATCGACAAGTTAATTAGTTAATTAATACCTCCAAAGATTTTTACAGATTACGGACACAAACAAACATACGTAAAGTTAATATAAAGTGTTAAAACATAGATATATTGTCCAGCTTTGTCAAGGATTCTTTTAAAATTAGGATAGCAGTTAAACAACTAGATTTTACAGAATTTACATATTAGAATTATAAATTAAATCGACACTTTTTTATTTTAGCACACTCCTTGGTTCTAAACAATAGTCTGCTTGACAGAAGGTTTGTGTGTTTGTCTCCCCAAGACATTGAGACTCCTGGGGCAGTTTTATATTTAATATTCCTTTATCATAATGGTTAATTAGACTAAGGGATATGATCACAATTATATACACAAGTGGGATATTCCTTTGTCCCAAGGTACATTAGAATAAATATCACTTCGTCTTATAGTAATTAAGACTAAGGAATAATGCTACTCTGCAATATATATGTTCCTTTGTCTGAATAACTATTAACACAAAGGGATATAGGGGGGAGGGGGGGCTAAAGTAAAAAAAGTACCATTAAATCATTACAATTTTAACGTAGGTTCGTCTTTTACCAAGTTTGGAATATACGTTTTAAAAAAAGTTACACCTATAAAATATTTTTGTTACTTTCTTATTTACGATTTATACATAGATAAAAAGTATTGTGGTGAAACGGAAAGCCAATTTTCCACCGACAAAAGAATTTTCGAAAAAATAAATTTCTATCCAATTTAGCGGATCAATCATTTTCTGGTGATATCATGGTAACTGTAACTAAATTTTTCTCGGAATTTTTACTTATAGCTACGGTTAAATTTGTATTTCAATGGAGTATATTCGACATTCTTTTAATAATAAAAACGCCGCATCTGTTGCAGAGACTTTTCAGAGTATTTAGGGCAATGTATATTTCTCGGTTTCACCCTTAGGGTATTATTTTTAAAATACCCATCGCCAAATTTATCAAAATCGAACCCCGTTTATAATTCTATAACAATGAAAAAAAAACAAAAAAAAAAAAACGGTAAATTCAATTAAATCATAAATCATCTAAGACGCTTCTTTGAGCAAGGAAAAAACAGGGAAAGGGTTTTTTAAGATAGCACTCAATTGCACTCAAATACAAGAAAATGAGGTCAATTCTTAAGAAAAAAAAATATTTAAATTTTTTCCTAACAGATTTCTCTTTCTTAAAAAAAGAGAAATATTCTGAACTAGAGTTTATTCTCTCTGCCTTTTCCTTCTATATTAGATTTGTCTGCTTATCTCTGGGTATTCCTTTATCTTGAAATGTTCTCATAGTTTTTGGAATATAAGAAGTATTTTTATTTATTCAATTGACTAAAAAGAAAAAAGAAAAAAAAAAAAAATTTATTTCAGAAAATAAAAATAGAGGGAAAGATTTTATAAGGATTCCCTCTAAAGGTTATTGAACCTAGTGAGATACCAATAAATATCAAAGTTTTTATCAAGGGATGACATTAACACTGTGTTAAAATAAGTTAGTTCGACAAAATCAAAGCTTTCTTATTTACATCATTTACATACTGAATTTAAATCATATAAATATCTAATTGAATTAATTTATTAATCAATACATGCCAATGTATAAGGATAAATTGGTATTCATCATTTAATAAAATCTCCTGTTATCACAATCTCGAAAATTAAGAATTAAGCGGTAAATTTTTAATAAAAGTATTAATTCTTGTATGTTAAACGCTCTTTATTGATTTATAAAATGAGTCTATTCCATTTTAGGAGTGATTGAGCAAAGGTAAATGCGTTTGTCTTTTTAGATATTCCTATATTTAAGCTTAAATTTACCTAAAATACAAGTAAAATATGATAAGCAATACTTCACTTAATTTTAACCAAGTTTAAAAGGAACAGAGAAAAATAATGGAAGATGTAATAAAGGTAAGGGAATTAGAGAGAAGATAGATAAATGACAAAATTAAAAGTATTTATGGGTTTTCAGGAAAAAAAAGAGAGGTGGAAAGCAAGGAAAATGTACTCATAGGAGACAAGCTGAAATAAAGAGAATTAAGGGCTGAAACAAGTGTGATTTTAACTAAGGGTTGTAGCAAGAACTCGTGGAATTACTCCTCAACCTGAATTCCTCTTCGTTTAGGAAATTATCATGGTTGAGAATTTCAAGGCAAGATTATTCTGAGTGAGCCGTGAACCAGGTTTATATTGACAAAACTTTTAAGAGTATATTTGGAGAACAGATTCAACTCATTAAACAGTTTTAATTCCTCTCTAGATTCAATGGTAAGTAACGTTGAAAAAACCAGTTGTTTCCATTTTTTTTACTAATGGTTTTACTTTAGATGTGTTTAAAGGTAGACATCTGTAATAATTGTATTTACTATCAAAGATTAGAAGTGTATATTTTACAAGATTTATCAAAAGCCCTAAATCACGGCATCATGTTCAAATAATGTAAAGGACGAATCTTAAATTTATTATTTCTACGAGGTAATATTTACGTAAAATGTTGTGCAATGAAGACGCTTTCATTTTTTGAAATTATGAAGTCAGAAAATTCGTGTCAAAACATTTAGAATTTCTATTTTAATTATGCGATAGAAATACGAACTAAAATAGAAGCAGCTTGACAGCTTTGTTAGTTCGTTTTAATGTCAGTGTCACACTTAGACTCGATTCCGTGAAATGTAGAAGTAGGTAGCAAATGGAATAAATAAAATCCGTATTAAAGTTTCCCTAAAGACTTGATTCGTTACAATAGAGCACGAACAGCCGGCAGACATGCAAATTCAGAGTTAGCGACACCAAAGTAATTGAAAGGAAGAATCCAGAAATGCAATTTATCACTATTTTAATACAGTTCTCTCTAAGCTGGAATAAATTATATCGCTTATCTAAGCTTGTCTCCTTCCACTAACCATCTTGAAGAAAGTGTTAATTTTAGAACCAGTTATTTGTTAAAAAAAAAATAAACTTCTGCTAATCTGCAGTTATCCATACAGTCGAGAATCGCTTGGCGGCCCAATTTCGCACTTAAGAGATTATATCCCTTTGTCAAAAGAATTCATCTTTTAAGAGTTATACATTTGATAGATTATATCTATATAATTAATACATTTTAGAGGTGATATTCCTTTGTCCAAACAATACATTCAATTTAGGGAACATTTATTTTCTAACCTCTTTTCCTAGGTGGCTGGATAACTGCAGATTTACCTAAACTTCAAGTGAACTTGTACACAATTTTATAAATGGCAATTAAAAAATGATTTTTGCATGTCAAAAGACTAAAATAAGAATATTTAATCGTTCAAATAATAATCTATGGTGAAACAGCCTTTGGACGACTTAGTCTTCATGAAGTGGATGCCATGGTCCATAAGTCGCTCCATCCGAATTAATAACACTGTTCTGAAAAATTTAACCTACTTTCTGCCCTTAAGAAAATTTTATCTGAACTTTATGTTTTCGAGGTTTCTGAATCCGAATCTGAAGTCAAAATTTTTCCTAGACGTACAGTTTTCCCGGAAAATGCGCCTAAAGTTAGAAAAATAGTGTTTTTGGGGGTTTTTGACCCAATTTTTCCCAAAAAAAGTACATACAAGTTGTAGTTTTCCCCAATTTTTTTAGTGTCCTCCCCCCCAATTTTTCTACACCCCCTACCCAAATTTTTTCTTGACCCCTCTCCCCTCCATCGGTCGCATATATTGTAGTTCTCCAAACTAATGTCAGAAAAAAGTCACAAAACATTTTTTATACCACTGAAAAAGTAATAGAAATACAAAGACTCACTATTTGGAAAAATCTATTTTTTTTCTTATTTTTCATTTTTCTTAAAAAAGTAAGGTCAACAGATTTTTTTTGACTTTTGATTCGTGTTCTTGATAGTTTAAAGATATTCAAATGCCCAATATATATATTTTTTTTACAAACTTTTTTTGGGCGAAAAATTGGGTCAAAAACCCCCAAAAACACTATTTTTCTAACTTTAGGCGCATTTTCCGGGAAAACTGTACGTCTAGGAGAAATTTTGACTTCAGATTCGGACTCAGCACACCAAAATACTTCAGAAAAGGACATATTCATTATGAGGCTTTTTTTTGCAGAACAGTGTAATTGGCATTCTTCTTTGCAACCGTATACTGTGACGCCCCACTACCCTAAGTAGCTACCCATTATGGTATAAGGGGTCCCATGGTAGTATGCAGGGTCCACACCAAACTTGGTCCCTTGCCGAAGTCGAGTAAGCTTTACTTATGTCAAATAATTTCAAGAACAATTTTTATATTAGTCTTAACAAGATGTAAAGTCGATTTGATAACCCAATCTACCAATTTCTGATTATAGCTAGGTTTAGTAAAATAGATAGTTTTTTTTCATGATACTATAATTTCTTACTAGTCAGTAAAATATTTAATTAAATTTAGACGTTATATCAAAATACCTTTTAACAGATAAGAATTTAAAAGGGCTAGGAATATTTTTATTTTTATTATTAGAATCTGTTTAACAGGAGAACGAATTTATTAGTGAGATAGAATTTAATTTACTTTGTGGAGTATAATAAATGAAAATTAGAATATTATTAAAAATAGTAGAGAAGTCAGTGAACCTAATGTTATTGAATAGAAAATGTAAACTATTAACCATTTTATAATATTATAAATTTAAATAAAGTTATAACATTATATTAGGTCTCGGATGCATAATGTGAAGTCGTAACAAAAGGGAAAAAATCCATATAAAAGCGATAAATCATGTGGAAGTATGGAGCAAAGCATTTTATATACCATATAAAAAATTAAAAGCTTTCATTCACCTCTAACGTTTCAAGTATGAAAGTAATAAAATTTTTACAGTTGTCACTGACATGTTGAAGAGAGAAAAATCCGTTTCATGTCAACCGATCTAATCAGAAAGAAGTAATGTAATGTAGTTTTCAGGAATTCTCACTATAGAGGAAATAAATGTCGAGATATGAATTTTTTTTGTGACATAACAAGAAGGCGTAGCTGCGAAGGATTATGTAAAAGTGGAAGTATTTAGAATTAATAATGCATCGTTTCTTCAGGTGAGGCGAGGGGGCTCGCGCTACTTGCCCCCCTCGTTAATCGATCCTGAGCCCTTGCACCGGGGCTAACTCCCCTAAATGAATTGACGCTACACCAACGTACCCTGACAGGCTTCCAACACAACCACGATCCAACTATAAAAATAACAAAACCACTTTCCCTTTTAATATATAAACACTTCACTTTAATATAAAAACATTAAAAAGTAACTAAGATTCGTATCTTAGACTTTGCTGAATTAAGATTAAAACATCACGATAAAGTTCTATATAATTTCCAAATTCATTAAAGATAGCGAACACAAATAAAATGAGTGAGGCACATGGATATCTCGCTCCCTTCTATTATATACATTATGTTTTGCTCTTGAGACCCATTAATGTATCATTTATTTTATTTATCTTGCTTTCTTAAAAAAACTGAAAAAAACGCATATGATTGAAATTAATATAACGCCATCATTTTTAGGGTTTCGTTGGTAAAACCAAAAAAAAAGAAACCCTTATAGTTTCGTTCCTGTGTCTGTCTGTCACTCTGTACGGTTCCAATAACTTTTGAACCAAAAGAGATAAAAGCGTGAAACTTACCAGTATTAAAGATCGTTTTGACGCGCACACAGGAAAAATATAGAGAACTCAAAATAATCAGCTGTTCAAATTCAAAATGGCGGATAATTCACATCGCGAGAAAAA
>KZ651464.1:147639-164988 GCA_001010745.2 Gerris buenoi | reverse complement strand
TTATTATTATATAACTATAATTCAATTCATAAAGATCAATATTTTTGTTGGAGTATGAGTAAGTAATATTTTATAGTTTTGGTCAGTAACAATATGTATTCAGCCATTACCAACTAAATAAAATATTATGGACTTTATACGATGCAAAAAGAATAATTCGAAATATTATAAACGTTGTATTGTCACACTGTATTTTTTATTTATTTATTTCTTATTTTTTTTTCTTCAATTAGTAGCACAGCTATAAACAATTTTGTGCCTCATTTTCAAGTGACTCGTCATACCAGCAAACACAATTTTCACTATATAACGGTGGTTTGTGTTACGTCTTTAGATTGTTACTCACCCAATTTTTTTTTAGAATATAAATGACTTTGACTAAATAACTATTAAGACAGAGAGATGGTACTTTGGGACAAAGGAATATAACACTTAACACTTCTGATTTTATAAGGCGTCAGTCTAACAATGAACTTCCGTGCTTCTTCTTTAGATTGTTATTACCCTCTGTATTTTTTTTACAGAGGGTATAAGATTGATCGTTCTCTTGAATAGCAACTACAACGAATTCAAGATTTGCTCCAAGAGCAGCCTTTATACATAGTCGAAGTTAACTCTTTAATTTGTTGAGTCCAAGACTATAATTGATCGTGAAGGGGTCAATCTCAGCGGGGGAGCTATCTGAATTAGTGGGTGGGAAGTTGTACAAGAGCTTGGAATTTTTAGCATCCTTAACTAGCTAGATCGTTGTTATTCACTTCTATTATTTTGAGCAACGATCGTGAAGGGATCAATCTTAGCGGGGGAGCTATCTAAATTAGTGGGTGGGAAGGTGTACAAGAGCTTGGACTTTTTAGCATCTTCAACTAGCTAGATCGTTGTTATTACCCTCTATTATTTTGAGCAACGATCGTGAAGGGATCAATCCCAGTGGGGGAGCTATCTGAATTAATGGGTGGGGGGAGGTGTAAAAGAGCTTGGAATTTTTAATCGTTGTTACTCACCTCTATTGTTTTGAGCAACGATATTTTTATTGAAGCCAGGTTCTTTACTCACTGATAGTATTGTCTGCACATGCACATGAACACGCATGCGCTGAAGGCACAATTTCCATAAGAACTGATTGCTAACTGTAGAGTTGGGGGGCTTTGGATCCAAACTGACTACGAAAATCCCTTCAACTCAACGAAAAGGAAAAAGATACTGCCCAATACAAATATTATTAATAATAAGAAAAATATCACAGTAAGCCCTAGTACCTTGGATTAAAAAAGGTGTAAATTAACAATTAGAATAATGAAGACATCATATAAAATTGGGCATGTGTAATGGTGTGTGGAGCGGTGAAGTATTCGAGTCCGTTAACAAGTGTCCAGGCGGAAGTACACAGAAGATCTGATCTGTAACTAGATTCTGCATACAGGTTCGGTATAAGTGTCTGGGTGGACGTGGACGTATCGATTAGGATTTTCATACAAGTGTCCGCGCGGACGAACAAGGAATGATTTAGGCTGAGATGAAAAATATTATCCTTGCGGATGTATAACTTCCCCATACTAACTTATAACACAAATGACTGGCAAAATGCATGTAAGCTGAGCTGGCCAAATACAAAATAAATACATAAAAAAAGTAAACAAGATTAGCTCACATCACAACAAAGGGAAAAACTCCTGTGCTCCAAACACTAAGCTGTGCCCCAAAACAAATATATAAAATATAAACTAAGGATATTAAACTTAGAAATATAGGATAATAAACTTAGAAATATTAGTAACTTTAGGATTTGTTATTCTTAAGAAACGGTAAAAGATTGTATTAGTTTAGTTTTAAGGGATTTGTGAAGATTATGAGGAGGTGAAGAGGTAACGAAATCTGCTACATGTGCTATAATATCCATTATAGACTATAGACTCCACTAGAGACCATTATAGATTCTACTAGAGACCCGACTACAGTGTGAAATTTTATTGTTTCGTTCGAGATCCCAGCTGCGATTAGCCCAGCTACGACATACCCAGCTTACAGTTACGAATTGGGACTCTAATTGAAGGAACATAAAACATAACGAGGAACATAACGAGTCTTCCAGAGAGCAGGCACTTTCACTGATACTCTGTTTAGTTCTTGGGTTGGTAAAAAGTTTGGGTTAGAGTCGTTTAACTTCAGATTATTCAGTGTTGTCATTTTTTGTTGTTCTGAGTCCCTCATTGTAAAATTATTTTTCAATAATGAATTTTTAAATAAAGGTTCCAGCGGTTGATGTCAATGGAGAAAAATGTCCTATTTCAAACTTAGAAATTTTACATTAAATTTACGCTAATGGAAATAAGATTTAAATGTCTACCGGCATTGCAATTTTGGAAATATTGTATGGAATAGTAAAAACAAATATCGCAGTAACGCAAAAACACAAAGTGCATTTGCATATTTAATAAATTCATAAATGAAGATGGAATATAAAATATTTATTGTTTTATAAGATGGAGAGATTATGCATAAAGTAGAAAGTTGAGGGAGCACGTGGAGTTTGGGAAGAATCTCATGTTTAGTTGAAAGTTTCCGCCCTGTATTTCTACTCTTGAACGGGTTTCTCTCCATCGCTTAACTCACTTTTCCACTCGATCAGGCTGAAAAACATTTTTTTCCCTCTAGCCACTTCACCTCTAACATAGTATCCTGTGCAAAGTTTGCCAACACGTGTTTTCCTGATTCCGATTCTTTTCAAAGAATTCCTCTTCTTCAGGGTTTCTGTAAATATTACATCTCCTTTAGACACTACTATATTTACAACTTACATTTCAACTGTTTGTCTGCTTTTGAGTAGATATTTATCCTGACTTCAACTTCTTACTGTAATGAAAAGATTATAGGATGAAATAAAAAAAAAAAAAAATCATGATAGCAATTATTTATGGTTCATTGATAGGCCAAGCAAATTAGCTAAATAAAAATGTGCATTTGAAACACTGGCGGAGTACAGGAAACTGTTTAAATCATTTAATTAGGCCTCTGATATGATTAATCTGAGTTATCCCCGATTTCCGAGTGGAGCTTTAGCCGTTATGATTGAAAAATCTCGACATTTTCGCGGTTTGCCGAATATAACCTTTGTTCCTATGCACCGGAGAGTTAAAGTAGTTATCATCAATATTGTAAGAGGTCAAATTTGCTAAACATTTTTATACATTTTTTTATATATGACTTTTTTTCTCTTGTTAAAATGTTTATATAACATGTCGAGTTAACTTTCCAGCAAAATCGGATTTATTCTTATTAATATCTTGGAAAATAGATTTTTCCCGGTGATACGGCCAGGTAGGTGGCAGAGGGCCGTGTCAGTGCAGATGAGGGTAAGCGAGAGCGTAGTCCTTTAGGACCGTATTGATGAGGCCTAGAATGTTGAAGGCCGTGTTAGTCAAGATGAGGGCGACTGTCCAGAAAAGGAGAGTATGGATGTAGATGAACCCCTCAGTGTCCAGAGACAAGAAAACGCAGTGCTTAGGCTTAAAGTCTGAGCGACTGGAATGGCGAGACACGGTAAGGTACGGGGGAGAACCTCCGAACTTAAGGCCCCTCCAGACTCACGCGAAGTTGCCCGAAGTCGGGCGAAAAACGAGAACGTGGAGAGGTTGCTCGTGGGTCCTTTCCTTGCCTCGCCCGACTTCGCTTCAGAGACGGTTTTTTGCCCCGAGTCAAAGGGAACGCGAGGAACATTGATTGAGTCATGGCAATCAGGTGCTCGTCACGAAGGGTGAGAGTGTGGATGCGAGTACTTCGCATCGGGTATCCTCGCCGAGTATAATTGCCGAGGATACTCCGCGAGAGTGTGGAGGGCCCTTACGAGGAAGCTCTGAGGGCATCTGTTTCCATCACTCCAGCCACGCTGGGCAGGGCATATAGAAGAATTCATTAGGCGAAAGAGAGAGGAAAGGACCAATGAAAGAGATTTTTGTGGCTGAAGACGGGCGGTATCAGTTTGTATCATATCAATTTTGTCCGATCTTGGAGGAAACATACTTTCCCTCCATGTATACGAGTAAAACGACTTTCACACAGCGCGCGAGACCGAGCAAGGCCGATTCCACTTGAGAACAAACACATGTATCAGCATGAGGGAATTCACATTAAACGCCGATCGAGACCGAGCCAACCAGGGCGAGTGGTATCAAACATTTTTGGTAGCTAAGCGTTTTCGTTCGCCAAAAACTCATTGTAAACGGTTGTATGCGGACCGGAAGATAATCGACCGATCGGCGTCGGTCTCGCACGCAGTGTGAATACGAAAAAACGCTCGGCTTGGGATCGCGCTCAGCGTGAAAGCCGCCTAATTCGAATACAAGATAGTAAAAATAGGGCATACGAAGTGATGGAAAAAGTTTATTTCAGACCGCCTGTCGCGATCTTTTTCCTCTAATTTTCTATACTAATTTCGATTATCAACAATATACCATATAATAATGAATACGGTAATAATATCAGAAATACCGCATTGAAACAAAGTAAGATATTGTCGTAAGTACTGCGATCCATCGTCTATAGTCCTGGACTGTATGCTCGAAAGTCCTGAATTTGTGGATATACTCGAAAGCGTCGGACTCGATCTGCCGTTAGTGGGGAACGACAGACCGCAAAAACTAGACCAGGTCCGTCAAAAATATTCGCGGATCTGGTCCGTCAAAAAATCCGCTTATGTGCAGCTTGCTAATATCCTATTTTCCCCATAATATGTACAGTTTAATTTTGCATATAAATTAAAATAAAATATGAATAATCAATAGTAAACTAAATTTTAACCGAGAAACACTCTTCATGTTGCCTGCAAGTGTTAGTTCCTGTATTATTAGTTTCTATACCTCCTATATATTAGTAATGTTACTTTCACCATATTTTAAAAAAATAAAAATTAAAAAAGATGTTCAACTATCAATGATGATTTTTAAATCACCCATTGAGGTGCTTTTTTGAATTTTTATAGTTTCATATTAGTCCGATGTGAGAAAAAATTCACAAGCTTAGAAGTCAAGAAAAAATACCACGTGACAAATTTGTATATAGAGGTTATATACAAATATTAGGTTATATGCGTATATAGAGGTTTTAAGTCACTTTTAAAAATACTATACATATATTATTTTTATAACAAAAAAATGTAAAGTATATGCAGCTGCAAGGTATCTGGTCTTGAGCCAGAACCATAAAACTTTAGTCGCATTATTTTATATTTGAATTTATCTTTCATCTATTCCGGTCTAATTAACTGTACGTCGTAAAAGGTACTTAAAATAAAAAATAACTTTAAATATATTTATGGTTTTACTTATTATATAACAGGCTATTTGAAAATTATTCTTCAATTTTTTTTTTTTTTTTAATCATTTTTGGAAAAATTCACCAATTAGCACAAGATACGAGTATATAAGTTTTTGCTACAATATTTACAAATTTTCAATGTTACCACTTCGAAGTTAAGAACAAATTTGATGTAGTAAAATATATTTTTCTTATTAACCCCACTATATTAAAGCAAGATATGAAAATAAGTTTTAATTATTTTTAACGGTTAAACAAGAGAACGTAAAAAGGGCACCTTCATTAATTCAATCTTTCTCTCTCTTTGACCTTATATATACATATTTACGGGGTAATTTTCATTTCTCTAATATATTTTTTTAATGAGGAAGAATAATTCTTTTATTTTAAAATAGTAATATACTCTATCTATCGTGTAACTGGCATTATTTAATACACTCACACTGACACACTATAAACATTTATACACATAGGAGATTATAACAGATTATGTATAAACATTTCAGATCAAAATAATAAATTCGATGTAACATTCGCTCTCTCTTACATGCAGCGTGTAGCACATATATTCGCAATCATATAAACCCTCCACGTAGTCATTCACTCTCACTCTCTTTTATAAACATTAAGATACACACACTCACACCACACTGATTATCTGGTTCATTCGTTTATATTTTTACCTTTATTTTTGTTTACTGAATGTTTATCTTTTACTGAACTATAATTTATAAGGTTTATTTATTAAAACAAAGGTTGATTTATGTAAAACCTCACGATAGGTTGGAGGTAGCGACTGAGCGACCACTGGCTCGGAAGTTAGTAGCTCCAGTGACGCATAATATTTAGCGCGACGGTGGCATAGCTCGTTAAGAACGGATTTTTGCAAAAGTCCCGGCAGGTATACGAGTATGTATAATGTATAACACTGCATAGTGTGTCTAGGTCTAGTTTACGAATAGGGATTGTCAGACCTATATGCTTATAGACTTATAGGCACTGCAATCTAGGAGCTACACTTTGCCGCATCACCACACAGACAAGCCGTTAGGTTTAAGGCCCCTTGGCTCTAAGTTAAATTTAAGCCCCAATTTCCCCAGAATTCAAAAATCAGAAAAAATTAAGAGATAAACTGTTATATTTGAACAAGGCTTTCTACCATACTATATTTTGTAACTTATCTTTATGTTTCAGGTAAATATACCTCATCATATATTAAAACTGATCTTGTTTCGGACACGATGATTGAGTAAGTTTTTTTAAATGTTTATTTTTCACTTGATGGATATACCATGCTTGGCTGCTGAATAATTATTACCAGCAAGAACAATTAAAACTATTATGCGAAGTGCATGTGTTTGGAAACATTAATCAGGATAATCTGCCAATCGACCAGTTGGCAATAAAGTAGTGGTTGATCAGGAATGCCTGAACTCCTTACATGTATAAGTCAAATTAATTTGTTGTCAAATTAGTTTTTAATTTAATTAAACGTAATTAATTTAATTAGGTATTTAAGTATTTATACTATGCCAATTTATACATACCTTGCAAAAGGTCGAGTAGTTCTAATTTTATTATTTTATACTATAGCTTTCTCCCCGCGCTCCGCACGGGGCTCATGTTATAGTGACCATGTTTCATAAAATCTCATGGAGTCCTGCAGCAATTAAATGATATACTTAAATAGGCTTGCTTCCAAAGCCTTTTAGGAATAGAATAAGGACAATATAATATATCATTCATTCCATTACTAAGAATATAATACTCTCCAAATCGTATGTTATCGTATGCACATGTTTGTGCGAATGTAGAAGAGAAACAAGTAGGCGCAGAAGATTGAAGCTTATATGAGACCAACAATAGACTAATCATGACCTACCATCCAAATTTCATTAAAATTGGACGTGTAGTTTTTAAGATATGTTGGTTCGCAAGAATGTCGCAAAAAACCACAACGCCAAGAATATTCCCTGACATCTGAAGATAATTTTTATCAATGTAATTTTTCGAAACACAAATCTTTCTTGAGAACGATAAAAACGCTTCCGTTACCTTCGGTAAGCTCGAATCAATAAAAATAATCTGACTAAGGGCTTGTCATTGCAGTCGTTCAGCGCTGCTTTCTTTAATGGTCTTCATAATTTATTCTTCAGATAAAATCCTTTAAGGGATTTTAGTTAGGATTGCTTTTACATTTAAGGACTTTTTGATTTAATAGGGTGAAATTAGACTTGCTTTCTCCGCTTGAGTGTTTTATACGTCTCACTCTTACTCAGTAAAATCTTATCTGCCGCTCCAGGGCTTAATTTGTAAATTTATAAGTGCTTTCAGTCCGATTAATCGTTCTGAGACTAATGGCATCTCAACATTTTAATACTTCTTTTTAGCTAGATTTTCTTGTAAAAAAAACCTGAAAGAAATATTTTTTTTTTTTAATATTTAGTTTCTAAACATATTTTTTTTGAGATCTTCTTTTTACTATATTAAAGCTAGGAATAAAAACGAAAATTCTTTTTAATAGTTTCACTTTTGAATGTTAGTCTGCGACTGGTTGTAGTCAAAATCTTTGTAGAGCTAATTAACCCTCTTCCAATCATCCAATCGAACTTACACTTGGCATTTAGATTCTGTAATAATACAAAATTATTTGATCAGATGAGATCAGATTTTATTTTTATTTTTTTCCTACCCTAACGCACACTGATTGACGACGTTGCTTGGAAAAACTCAATAATGGTGATAGTTAAGTAAATTATTAAACAGTGTTTTTATAAACAAACAACTTGCCGATGACTCACACAACCAAAATACAAAAGTATAAAGGATTTGTAAAAAATACCGCTTTAAGGCCCCCATACACGATCAAAAATTTCGCGCAAAATGTTTTCGCAATCCTGAAGTTGGGCAAATTTAGGCCATAAACGTCAAACTTCATGTTTATGCAAACATCAAACAGCCCCATATACGGTCAAAATGTTTTCGCAAAGAAAGATGATGTTTGCGCAAATATTTTGACCGTGTATAGGACCCTTTAGACCAGGGGTTCTCACCAGGATTGCGTAAAGAGCCAAATTTGAGAATCTGAAGATCTCTGAGGGCCGCTGGATCTTGCAATCAAGGAACGTTATTGATTCCATGTATGTCTGTTGGTCTGTCATTAATTGTTGCAAACCAAAATATCTTTAAAAACCATGGGCGTCGTCAGCTGTACATTATTATTGGGTGGGAGACACATTTTGGGAGGGGGGTGCGGGGATCCTCCCCCGGAAAATTTTGAAAATATGACCTATCAAAACAGCGTTTTTATGCATCTCTTATGTGAAATTTGTCTCAAGTGTGCCTAGCCTTAGGGTGGGCATGATAAATGTCTGCTGGCTTTTTGGACACTGCTGTTCTTAGCAGGTGCTGAAGAATTGCATGTGTTAGGCGGGACCTATTTTCGTTCTCAATGAAATTCATTTAACTAAAAGTTGATTCAATTCTGTAGGTTCAAGCAAATAATGATCAGGATTAGTTTTGAACAAGTTATTTATTGTCATTTTTTAGGCACTTCATTTATTTTTTAGTGACGCGACGTAAGATAATGGGGAAAATATCTCGAGTTTTACGAACGTTCGAGGGCCACACAATATTGTACTGAGGGCCGCGTAGTGAGTACCCCTGCTTTAGACGATCAACTTGGTTGTCAACCTTGTTGTCAATATGCCATGTTGAAGTCAATGTTTGTCGTCAGTGTCAGTGGATAGTTTGGTGAATTAAAATTTTATTTTGGTTTACAAGGTGGAGTAAAATAAAAATTGTTTCATGTGGGACGAGGTTCTTATTAACATAATTCATTATAATAACGAAGTATAATAATTCTTCACTTATTTGAAACCCAATAACTTCACCTAACCAACTTAAACAAACCATAAATTCGGTAGGCAACTTTGTAAGAAGTAATTTATGTGTTAAATGTTGTCAACTTGTACAACTCTATTGACATCCGAGTTGATCGTCTATATCTGTGTATGGGAGGTAAAGGGCACTATGTGCCAAATTTAAATTTTTCGGTAGAGCTACTTTAATGATTTTTTTTACTTATTTTACCTCCCCGAGATTTAGTTTTAGGACATCATATACATGTACCTCTAAAAAAGGGGGGGGGGAATTAAGAGGAAACTGTTAAAACCTCAATTTCGTAAAAAATGGAGATACCCATTTTTGGAGATTGCCCTTTACCTCCCATAAACAGATATATGCCGTTTATAATGAGTACGAGAACTTAGATTTTTATTTTTTTATCTTGTGGGCTGTCCTCTACATTTTGCTTCCGAGCTTACCGAAGGTAACGGAAGCATTGTGTTCACTTTTGAGAACAAAAAAGTTTTATACCTCCGATTTTAAAATTCCAAGACAGAAATCCGTTTCAGACATCAGGGAACATTTTTGGTTCCGTGTCTGTCTGTCTGTCTGTCTGTCTGTCTGTCTGTCGGTCTGTGTGTCCGTGAATCATGAAACGTGCGACGATAACTTGAGTAATTCTTGACCGATTTTGATGAAATTTGGTATACATGTTCATTTTGCTAATGCTCAGGACGAGTTCGTTGGACAACGTTATCCGTTCAAGCGTTCACGCGCAACGCTCGCGTAAACGTGAACTTCAAATTTAAAATTGGAATTTTCGGTCGGGAAAAAAATCAAACCATATCTATTCAATGAGACGAACATTTTTTTCAAATACAATTTTTTAGTAAAACCTACAGCGACACCCCTTAAAATAAGAAAAACGGTCGTAGCTGTGTTGAAATTTTTTAAAAATTAACGCTTTGTCTAATTGAAAAACTGGTTGCACAAACCGGGTCTGATTTTTAATGATCTACAATTTTGGTCATAGGACATTTTGTCGTATCTCTATCGGTTGTACCCTAAATGGGGCAATTTTGGTTTTAATTTTTTCAATTTTTGCCTTTAAGCTCTCATATCTTTGGCAATTGTTGACCGATTTTAATTCTGATTTTTGGGCTTTAATCTGTCACTAATGCCCTTTAAATTAAGTGTTTGATATGTTTTTAATTCGTCATATTACCTGAGAAATTGAGAGTAAACTTTTTCCTGAGTGCCGTGGTCACGTGACCACTTTTTTCGATTTCAGTATTGTGTCGTATATCATTTGAAAGGCCTTGATTTGTACATTAAAGCGGTTTTATTTGTTTATTTTTATAAAAATTTGTACCCGTACTTTTGTACCAATTTGTTGGTTTTTTGCAGGTAAAAGAGGTTAAATAAATTTTTCATAATTTTGTAAGTGGTTTATTTTTCTTTATTAGCTTATTTTATGCCTTATTGGATTGTTTGTTTATTTCAATATAATTATTGAACCCAAGGGTACAGGGGTACAATTGTCAAAATTAATATTTTAAATAATGATGTACATCGTTGAAAAGCTCTTTAATAGTAGATTAATAATTGTTATGGAGTGTATATTGTTATGTTTATTTTTTCTTAGGATAAATTGAAAATAACTGTTTTCTTTAGTTTTTCGGATTTGGTCACAATAAACAATGAAGTAATAAATCGTTAATGCTAATATAACAATAAAGTACAAGATAGCATGCGAGGAAGCTATGTGCCACACTAATTGGCAGTGTATTTTTTTTTATTTATATTATTTATTTTATACACGTCATAGAACCGAGGAAGCTATGTACCAAATTAATTAAAAGATTATTAACAATATTTCTATTTTTATTGGGGCTCAAAAGTTTTGAAAACACAATCTGGACTATAGAACAACATGAATACACGGTTTGCAAAAAGTTTTTAGTCTAAGGTCAATACATATTTATCTGGGATCGAATTGTAATTACTCATTTTGGATCCGGATTGATAGTGCAGATGCAAATTCAATCTACCCTGAAAAAAAATAATCTTATGACTGACTTATTTATTTTTAATTTCTCACATAATTAGTGTACATAGATAAAAGT
Organism: Gerris buenoi; assembly: GCA_001010745.2. Lineage (NCBI taxonomy): Eukaryota > Metazoa > Arthropoda > Insecta > Hemiptera > Gerridae > Gerris > Gerris buenoi. The sequence goes on along the minus strand of KZ651464.1, from coordinate 153,703 downwards.
ATTGGCATGGCGTGAAAATTAAATTCTATTGGAATCGTCTTAAAGTCCCCCTGAGTTAGACGGACGTATGTAGTCTGTCTAAATTCGGAGTTTCTAATTGGTATTCTTTGTTTTATTAGATCCATACGATTAAACTGATTAATAATTTGAAGCAATGATTTAGAATTTTACAAGTTAGTGAAATAACCAGTGGGTTTTATGGTGAAATGAAGTTAAAAAATGATGATTACATAAGATAATTTCACATTGCATGAGAATTTATACAAAAGACAAAGCAGTTACCTAAATGCACGAGTCTTTTACTTGAACTTGTTTTGATTAAGGCTGAAAAGAACACAAGAAGAAGAACTATTACAAAGTTTTATCTGCATTAACTATATCTATTTCATTCTTTATAGTTTTTCAGTACGAAAGAAGAAAAGAAAATATTTTCGAATTCATGATCACGTGTTAATTTATCTAGCTTAGTAATTGTCTATCGGTTGATCAGCCGTTAGACCTTCCGTATATCTTTAAAAACAAGATAACATTATTTAGAAGTTTTGTTGGAACAAAACAAAATTTAGAGCTATTATTTAACTCTTTTGAAACTCTTGAGCTGTGATAACATAGGAAAACTTATGAAAGAAGAAAAACAAGAATTGCAGACGGCAGCCGGTAACGATAGCTACATTGCTCTCCAAGGAATTTTCAAGTATAAAGCGTTGAGCAGAGAACCTAAAAGGTAATAATAATCAATAGAACTGTAGTCATAGCGGTGGTGCTATATGGAGCAGAGACCTGGATCATGACACGTATATAGAGACGAGGAGAGGCTACGAAAATGGGAAAGAACGGCATTGAGAAGAATCATGAGAGAGTTAAAGAATTAAACTGTTATATTGTTCAAATTACAATTTTTGTGAGAAGACGATGTTTGGTTATTGAATTACGCCTTTTTCATGATGAGTCGCTATCACACATTGGAGAAAAACACAGTCGAGGATATTGAGAAGAATACTCGGTGCTGTTTGTGAAAATGGAATGGAGAATGGAATAAGCAAAAATAGAGCACTAGCAGACCTTTACGGAGAGACAGAGGGTAGTCTGCGATGGATAGGACATGACATCTTAGAAGACTGAAGATTAAAGGATAGACAAAAAGATGTGGAGGATGACCAGGAAGAAGAAGGAATAGAGGTACCTTAGGAATTAGGGAAGAAAGAATTAGGTACCTTAGGAACTAATATATATACATATTTATAAATAATTAATATTTTTTGAAGAGGTTGTTATTTATTATAATTATTATTATTATTATTTTTTTATTTATTTATTTTTTCATTACAAGATCATTCCCTAAAAAATGTATCGACCAAACCAAAGAAATAATAAGTGCATATTTACAATTTTAAGTTTTTGTAAACTTATCAATTGTTAAGTTAACTATAAATAGACGAAAAGGCCATGGCCACTCAATTATCTATAAGGATTAGCAGGCTTTTAGTTGAAACTAAACTTTTGGTAGGGCTGATGTTCACAAACCCGAGGGATTTATCCTTCAAGTATTATCCTACCCTCGAGGAATCTCTTAACTTAAGGATACATACTTGCAACAGAGAGAAAACTAGGTGGGGATAATCCAGAGCTAATGGCCTAATCCTCTAATATAACCGGGGATTAACTACCAAGCTAACCTTGGAATTATCCCTTACATGAATGTCTCTCATTAATTATGAACCAACCAACTTACTGACTATGGAAGTAAGCCCTCCAAAAATCACAGAACAAACAAACAATAGAGGGAAATATTTAAATACATACCTCAAAAATCGGTACAACTGTAATTTACTTTAATTTACTAATTTTTTCATATAATCTATATCACACAACTTCCTAGTATCAACTCCTAACTAACAAACCCAAGTAACAACTCAGACTAACTTTCGCCAATAAATAATCTCGGTACCTGATCTCTAAGAATTTTTGTTTCAAGAATTTTTCGTCACGTTTTTTCAAATTTTTGGGAGTAGCCTCTTAAAATTTGGAGTTGAAACTCATTTCTTGTTTCACCCCGGGAGCCACATTTATTTTCCTTCCAAGCTTACCAACTTGTTGGTTCCGTTTCTGTCTGTGCTCATTTTTTGCAAACCAACATATTTATCTTGAAAACTACTCTTCTGATTTTAATGAAATTTTTATGGAAGGTCCTAAGTAGCCCATTTTTGGTCCCAAATTGGTTTCGAATTTCTGCCCCCATTTCTGCTTACTTATCTGATTTTAAAGAAATTTGGATGGTTAGTCAAAAGTAGCCTGCAGATATGCCCAATATATATTTCATCACCTGCTAAATATTGCTTAATAGGTAATTTTATTTCTGTATAAATTTAAATTAATTTAGACAGATTTAAACAAATGGTCTGCCAATTAGTGTGACAGCTTCTAATGGTTTGTCTAAAGTAATCAATAGATAGTGGGGTCCAATATTCATATTTTGTGTACTTAACACATATTTAACTGATTCTGTGTTTAAAGCAATAAATTTAATTAATTAATATATTAATATTTTTAGAATTTAATTTAGAGTTTAATTACTTTAATATTAATATGTTTAGAACATTTTATTTTTTTACTACTAAATTTAAGTAATGTAGTATATACATTAACATCAGACACTAAAATATCAGTATAACAAAATGTATTAGTGTCAGTCAGATGGCCATAACAAAACCCAACAGCCTTGTGGAAGCTACAAATAAAAAAGTTTTCTGTTTGTCATGTAGGATGACAGAATGTGAAAAAATTTTAATAGAATTTTAAAACTTTTAGTTTTAATATGTTAAGTGCAAATGGGACATTTCTCCTCAAATAAATTACTTTAATTAACATAAATGTAAAAACCAACAGACGGGGAAATCTTTTAGGTTGTTTAGTAGGGTTAAAAAAAGAGGCCAAAAATAGCGGGGATGGTCAATTGACGATGATTAGAACTGATGAAAAAAAGTGAGAAATCTCAAAGTTTATAGGAAGGACGGATTTAAGCTCCAAAGAAGAAATGTAGAAGTTGTAAGTTGAAGAGACGACAGCCAGATAAAACTTTCATTTCATGTAGCCCCAGGAGGGTTAAAGCACTGGGGAGAAGCATCTGGCCTCCTAACGAGTAGATTCACCTTGGACTTCTACCGGCCCTGAGCTCTGACGGAGAAACGACAAACCTCTTGACGTGTGGTATCTGTGTCTACACGAGATTGTATCGTAGTAGACAATACGCATTAAGCCCTTGTCTACTTTTATCTGTGGACGGTGGGGTGCTATTTGTTTAGAAGTAATATCACTGCTCTTTATTACCTCCTTTCAAGATTTCTTCCTAATTCCTTTTATAGTTGAATTTAACACTGATAGCTTTAATATGGTAGTCGATGATTCAATCCGGTTAATCGCGAAGATGAGTTTGATTAATAACACATCATCAGAGTCACTAGCAAAATTTGTCCTGTTTACTCAGTGAAATGTTTTCCTCGCCTTAACAGAAGCATACTCAAATGTTACAACATAGTAACTTTTCAATTTCTACATCGTTCAACGTACATAGTTATATTAAAACATAGGTTTAGTTGCCCAATATAAATAGTAAGACAAAGGTTTGAAATTTTATTTTATTTAATAAATATAACAAAAACAAAGATAATTAATTTTTCTTCCTTAAATAAATTCATTTTCATCTTCGATTCCATTATAATCTACTTCATCAAATTTAAAACCGGCATTCCCTTCAAGAGGATCACCACCAAATATGTCATCAATTTCCGTAAGATTACGTGCAACATAAGCAGTCACAACCTCACGCCATAAAATATTTCTGGTACGGCGAAAATTTTCAGCACTCAGTAAAACTATTAAGTTGGATTGACGTTTCACCCCGACTGAATGAAACGTATAACTGCCCGTGTAATACAGCAAATCTTGGGTCAACTTCAGCAACAGTAAAGAGCGATTTATCGTCACTCTTCAGAAGATTTATATGACTATGTAACATGAGCCAAACAACTGATTAACTATAAACTTATCTGAAAAACTACTCAAAACATCCTCTAAATTATTCATTGGATGATAATGTCGATGAATTTATTTTAAGGACGATTAAAGAAAATAATAATAACTGTTTTTCCTAGTTACATTCCTGCTAAACTATTTTAATGTGAGCGAGTTGTCTTCAAATTATACAGACAGACAAAAGAGGGCTACGGTGAGAAATCGATGGGAAACAGTTACTAATAAAACCTGAATAGTCCTGCTTCTAGAATCTAATTATCAGAACTGTGTTAAACACGATTCTCTAATACTAAGAGTCTACAATAGATTCGCAACGACAAGACAAGAGTTTATAATCGTCTTTCCTAATAATAGAATCGATTCTATTAATATATAACCAACAATTCTGCTTCATCATTAAAACATTATTCGTATTGTCATTTCCGAAAGAGACACGACATTAAGAGAATATTCATGAGAATAATAAGCTTCAGAAACTTATAATCAAACTAGCTGGATTGCTGCTTTGGAACAGAATATGCTGTGTAAAATGAAAATTAACGTAACGTGTTTCAATGCCTATACCTCTTAAATTATGCGGCTTTACAAATTATTATCATTGTTATTACTATTCCCCTGATATTTTTCCTTATTTTCTCTTAATTCAACTCTAACTCAAGCTGCAGTCAAAGTTAGCATAACTTTAACCTTAAACCTAACAAATTTTAATGTTATAACACCCATTTGAAACGTATTTCCTCCATTTTGGTCGAAATTAAGAATTTAGCTTCATACAATAAAGCGAAGACGTACGAGTTCTATAATGCATCATTTGATTTTTTAGAAAAAGAAGGACTGAGAAAAGAAAAGCTAACAGACGAGCAGAGATGGGATTCGGAAGGAAAGTATCAGCCTTATCGTATCTACACTCGACTGGAGTTACTGTCAGCATACAATGCCCTCCCACTGAAAAAGAGTCAACTTTTTCCATTTACTTTTACTTCACACACGTCTAAACACATCCATCAACATACATCATTCAACCTGTGACAGTGCCCCTCGGCGAGCATTTCTTTGATAACAATATGCAACCTATGACTAATGCTTATTCTCACATATCAATCTATATACTATGTATATTGTATATACATATACATACATATAACATACAAAGAGTGGGCACGATGACGTGCCTCACCCTGTAAATGGTAACTCAACACTTACATTTTTGCGTAGTTTTTTTTTACATAATTAAATTTTATCAAAACAAAATCCGTCCTAATGTTTATCCTATCCTCTCCAACTTTATAATCATAAATAGCATTTTTTTTCCGACAACCGGTTGAGAATTGACAGAGATATTCAGTTTTATATCATAATAAAAATGCTATTATGCAAAAATAATATTACAATTTAGAAATCTATGATTATCGTTTGTTGCGATAATCATATTGCATAATAATTATAATATATAATTATATTGCAAGTGATGGATGTTGCAATCGATGGTATAAATAAATAAAATAAATAGCAAAGAAATTATAACAATACCAGATGATTAAGGTGGCTACGCTATAAGACTGGACAAAAACATAATTTCTGTCACACTAAAATAGAGATCAGGAGAAGAAAATGGGCGTTTAATCGCTTTGATATAAATGTTATGGTAAATGGAATCTGAGAGGCACTTCTTGGCATGTAAAACAGGACCAATGGCTTACTAACAGGGGAATTTAAGGTCTAAACATTTACTTAATTTTAAGGCACCACGGCAAAAAACAAAAAAATAATTATACCCCGCCTCTTGATTTTCGGAAAAATTTCGAGTTGCTAATGTCAAAATCGGTTAGGAAACTTAAATATCGCTTGACCAAACATCGGGTAAGGGCTGTTTTAACCCACTCCTTAAGGGTGAAAATTGACCCTAAAGGTCGAAATAGGGTGTTTTTTGGATTTTTGTACTAATAGGTGTGTTTGTCGCAGAGACATGTAGTTTTCTGGAAATTGTTAAGGTTATAGTGTATTTTTAAGGAAAAATTCTATATGCCGGGAA
>KZ651464.1:106940-130527 GCA_001010745.2 Gerris buenoi | reverse complement strand
CCTACCAACAAAATTACATTAAAATAGGACGATTATTTTCTAAGATATGATAACAGACAGAGAGTCTGGCAGACACGAGACCGCCTACCAACAAAATTACATTAAAATAGGACGATTATTTTCTAAGATATGATAACAGACAGAGAGTCTGGCAGACACGAGACCGCCTACCAACAAAATTACATTAAAATAGGACGATTATTTTCTAAGATATGATAACAGACAGAGAGTCTGGCAGACACGAGACCGCCTACCAACAAAATTACATTAAAATAGGACGATTATTTTCTAAGATATGATAACAGACAGAGAGTCTGGCAGACACGAGACCGCCTACCAACAAAATTACATTAAAATAGGACGATTATTTTCTAAGATATGATAACAGACAGAGAGTCTGGCAGACACGAGACCGCCTACCAACAAAATTACATTAAAATAGGACGATTATTTTCTAAGATATGATAACAGACAGAGAGTCTGGCAGACACGAGACCGCCTACCAACAAAATTACATTAAAATAGGACGATTATTTTCTAAGATATGATAACAGACAGAGAGTCTGGCAGACACGAGACCGCCTACCAACAAAATTACATTAAAATAGGACGATTATTTTCTAAGATATGATAACAGACAGAGAGTCTGGCAGACACGAGACCGCCTACCAACAAAATTACATTAAAATAGGACGATTATTTTCTAAGATATGATAACAGACAGAGAGTCTGGCAGACACGAGACCGCCTACCAACAAAATTCCATTAAAATAGGACGATTATTTTCTAAGATATGATAACAGACAGAGAGTCTGGCAGACACGAGACCGCCTAAGATTTTTTGAATTTTGAGACAAACAAAAAAAAATGGTTCAGAAGCGAAAATATAAATCTTCCAAAAAATATAAAAATTAAATCTTGTAATAAAACTCCTTGTCGGAGACAATGCACATACATAGTAAAAACTAGAACTAAAAATTCCGGTATTTAGCAAAAAGATATAAATTTATAGTGATGAAATTGTCATTGTTTCCGATCAGGAAAAATTATTAGTCCCATGTCTGTCGTTCACTTTGTCGTTTAATTGTTGTGAACCATCTTATCTTAATAACTGCTCGTCCTATTTTAATAAAATTTGGATGGTAGGTTCATTATTAGCCCATAGTAGGTTCAACCTTCTGTGCCCATTTGTTTCACATTCACATGAGCACAAATATACATTAAATATTGCTATTTGGTACTTTTATTTGTGCAAAAAATATTAAAACATTTTTTCACAGATTTACAAAAAAAGGGAGAAACAATTAAATAAATTGGACAATAATAGCAGTAAAAGCAAAAGGTCAAGAAAGAACGTGATACGAGAGGAAGCTATATGCCACCCTAATTGGCAGACTATTTTTATTCGTTTGGTTTTCTTTACACATAAAAAAATTGTCAGTAAACTTAATAAATTCAAGTAGAAAAAAAATGATAAAGTTAAAACAATTTTTTAGTTTGCTTAATAGAAATAGTCAAAGAAGCCCAGATCAAAGTAGACATTAATAAAACGTTAAAAAAATAAATCATAGGAAGCATAATTGATTATTTATTAATCTGAGATTACAAAAAACAAATAATGTGTTATAATATAGACGGTCTAATCTAAACATCTCATAGTACATTGTTTTTATCGGAAAGATTCTACAGCCACTCTAGCAATTTTAATTTTACTGCTTCGATTAAATATTTAATAAAGTTTAACGACGCCGTCAAGTGGCACACATTTAGCGTGCTTCCTATTAACTAGACACGAGAGAGTAAGGGTTCGTTAAGGATCGTTCCAAGGTATAAAGGCAGTCCCTACAAGGGCTCGCGTAGTGAGGTATAAGATAGGGCGGAGTCTCTACCAAGACATAGTCCGAGTTTTGCCCTGTTTTTAATTAACTGCAAGCTCTTAGGGTACACTGTGACTCTGATCCTCTCCTTAATGAACCTTTCGACCTTTCTACACGTAAATCGATACCTTAAACCGTAACGGGATAAACAACCAAGAGTAAAACTGCATGTTTAAAACATTTTACCTAGGTCTTAAACAACTAATCAAAGTCTAAAAAAAAAACTAACTTAATTATTTTTTAGAACTCCCATCAATGTTAAAGCTCACAAGTACTATTCAGAAATAACATAGAATTTAATAATTAAAATAAAGTAATTAGTCAAATTGAAATTTAATTTAGCAATAAATACTTAGGGGAATGAGTTAATTGACTTAATAGTGTCAAATAAATAAACATGTCTCTGTCAATTTAATGTTAACTTCCATTTACGTTGTGGCCAAGTTCAAAAATACGTTGAGGTTGAAGTTTGAAGTGTGACCTCTGAGTAAACTAATCAGTTAAAAGCACAAGCCATAATCTTGTTTCGAAGAGATCCAGACACTAATGCTTTGTTGTCAAAAGATTATAGTTACACTGTCAAATGCTTCTAGACGAGTTTTTGGAATGAAACTTAAAGGAACGAATTTAGTAAGCTATCGATTATAAATTAAATTATAAACTAAAATAGACTAATTAATTAATTTTCAATAAAGATTTTTTTTTTGTCTTTGCCTTTTTTGAAAAAAATGTGTAGGAATATGTGTCATACTAATTGAAGCGAGCGTAAGCGAGCTTCTTACATTCAACGAAATATGCATCTTGGATGTCTGTCTGTCTGTCTGTCCGTAACGTTTACGTGTCCGACGATAACTTGAGTAAAAGTTGACCGATTTAGTTGAAATTTGGTATACATGTTCCTTTTACTAATACTCAGGCTAAGTTCGTTGGACAGCGAGATCCGTCCAAGAGTTCGACCGCAATGCTCGCGTAAACGTAAGCTTGAAATTTAAAATTGGAATTTCAGGACGGGAAAAAATTCTATCATCGCCTATTCGATATGAGACGAAATTTTTTTTCAAATAATATTTTTTAGTAAAACCAACAACGACACCGCTATGAAGTAATAAAGATTGCTAAAACTATTATAGCGGACCTAAACGTTTAAAATAGTGAACACAACCTTTTTACCGATATCTTGTGTTCTAACGTAACGATTTTAATTAAACTTCATGTACATCGTCTAAAGTAAGATTGAAACACACATGTAAAATTTCAACTTGATACAAGCAGTAATTTTTGCGTAATGAAGAAATACATTTATAATAATTATTTAAAAGCTACGGCAGGTGGTTAAGGTTCTTATATTCGTGTAGTGTATAGGTTTATCTAGGAAGGTGAGCTTTGTACCGAGTACCCCCACTCTACTCCACACTACCCTCTTCCACCTATCTTCTACTATGAAATCCATCATGAATTAATTTTAATGTTCAGTTCATTGAAATACGCTCGCTTAGATGATAGAGCCACGCGATGCCTAGTTAGTAGATGTTGTGAGAGCTTTAATGAAGACCGAGCCCCACAAATTAATTTATTTTTTGACAAAATCGGTTCAGCACTTCAGGCTCCACGCGTCTCCATATAACCCCTTTTCAGAAAGTTTTAAGTATAAATAAAGGTGTAAATCCATTAAAATCTCAAACTCAAATTTATACGCCATTCTAGATAAGAAAGTAAAAGGAATACCGACTTATTAGGGACTCAATTAATGTCTAGAAAAAAATTAGCTGAAAAAAATATGGCTCTATACCTATAATTGTAAAACAACTCGAGTATATTACGGTTGTTAAATAAAATAATGACTTTGATTCACGTTACCCTTTTAAATAATTAAAACATAGATAAGCGCTCCTATTAGATTGAGTGGAGAGGAGAATTATCAAATGCACAAATCAATTTACAAGACGGTAAACATTAATAAATTAAAATTGAACTCCAATCAGCTAACTAACTGTTGATTCCTAATAGATCAAACAGCCCTTAATAATTTCCAGCATTTCAATTATTGCATATAAATTGGTTTTAATGACTATCCAGTCTCAGGGAATAGATACATCAATATTTTAAAACCAATATAATCTGTAATCATTTTTTGTTTTTTTATATTAACCAAATTAGATATTAATTAATATTGAGTTCAAATCATTGAGAGGTGAGTCTCGTTTGACATTAATGATTACATCGAGTAGATGAAAATGTGACAGGCAAAAATAAATAAATAATAACTTCCTGAATATTTTTCATGATCTATGTACATAAAAATAAATCATTACTAAAACCTTATCCTTCTCCATGGCTATTTGATAATTTATTGTTCAATAAATATAATTATACAAAATTTTATCACCGTAAAAGAACAACACGTAAATTGCAGGTAAACATTAAACTCTTCCAGTACATGCCATTGCAAGTTACAGAAGAACCTTACGTAATTAACTAAAATTTAGTTTACAGCCTGCCTTCACCCCACACTCTTAAGAATCAGGAGGAGTTTTGTCTTTTGAAACACAATGTATGCCAAGCAATTAAATGAAATGCTTATATTTTTGTTGTTTTCTTCCACAGCCTTCATAAAAAAAGAGATAGGATATATTATACATCATTTCAATTTCTAAGAATTAAGTACTCTGCGCATCGCAGCTTGGAGGCTATTTAATAGTTTAAATAAACAAATTTCTCTGTTTTATTATAAGGGACGATGAACAACAATTATTTATTCAAAATTAAAGCTAATCTCACAATGATCTTTGTTGTGCGTCGCAAAAATTCTTTATCTACACCGACACAAAACAACATAGTGAGTGCAATCAAATATGTTCAGAATGAATTATTTTTAAAGAGAAATCTCATATATGAATTAAAAATGTATTCAAATACAGTAAAACCTGTTTAAAGTGACCACCGAAGGGATCGACCAAAATTGGTCACTTTAGGCAGATGGTCACAATAAGCAGAAGAAAATGTACAGGAAAGTATGAAGGGGACCATGAAAAAGTGGTCACATTGACCAATACACGGGTGGGGTTTAGCAGGTTTTACTGTATGTTCCAATTCTGATCAATGTACAGAAGAAACTTATATATAAATTTCAAATAAAATTAAATTAAACATGTGACATTAGATTTGCTCTTGATGATGGTGGAAGGACAACTTTTGTGTCATGCAAAATTTTTTCATACCAACTGGTTTTCATAGAATTCGACATTTAAAATTTTAAATGGCCGCCATTTTGAAATTTGATAAATTTGAGCAGCTTAATATTTTTGGAAGTGTTAGATATCGGGATGAGTAAGACATCTGTCAAGTTTCATAAAAATATCTTGAAGGGTTCTTGAAATATAATTTTTTTCAAAAGAAATACAAAATGACGGATTACGGCTAAACTAAGCCGAAATCAAAAAACAAAAAAAAATACTGATCATTTTCGACTTATTTTTACATGTAGAATCCTGTTCTCAAGAGCGTGCTACGCTTTTTTAGGACACCCTGTATATCACCTCATCTAATTGTTTTATCTCCGTTGCCTTATTAAAATATTCGTGTTTTTTTCTTATTTAGTTTTTATTAGAAGATTGCAACTTCATAATTTCATGTTATAAGCAATAATGATGTATTTTTTTTTACAACGACATGATTGACTTAACCTGAGGAACAGTCCATTAACAGTACTCACAGATACTATAGCATGAACTATTATATATATTTAAAACTTAGGCATTGCTCAATAAATCACGTGGACACTGACTCTTTAGACGTCTGGGAGGATTTCCGGGAATAAATGGTAACGACAGGTTGTGGATTAATGGATTAGGGTGTTGGGATATTGAGTATGGAAGGATTTGTATCGAGATATGGCTAAGACATGGACGAAGGGGACTTTAAGGTTGTTGTGAAGGGTAATGTTAGAAACGTAGAAAGGAGCATGGACTATTCATCTTAGGATTTTGGACTGTAGGGACTGTACGATCGGTCCGAGACAACTCCGACAACATTTCTCACATGGCCCAGTGTTTCCCGTTTATTAGTTTTCGTATTTTCGTAGGTACATTTGATTATTCTTGAAAATTTCCTCAAAATTTATCATAATATCTTCTCGGCGAATCGAACCCGGCCTCTCGTCTGAAGACATGTCAGACAGATGTCTTTCTGTCAAGTCGGATGTCTTACTAACCCCGATATCTAACACTTCCAAAAATATTAGTTTTCAAATTTATCAAATTTCAAAATGGCGGCCATTTTAAATTTTATAAGTTGAATTCCATGGAAACCAGTAAGTATGAAGAAATTTTACAAAAGTTGTAGAACTTTTTAATGCCAAACTAACGATACCTTAATTATTGAAGTCGGTTCATAAATGAAGAAATTACATTTGTGGCGTATAAATTATTAGTACAATTCTTATAATTTGTTTAAAAAAAAACATCTTAACTATTTACATTACATTTTAAGTTGTATTTATTATCATATTAAATTTTTTGGAAGGGATGTTTTCTTTATTAGCACATTTAAAAGTGATGTTAAGTTACATTTTAAACATTTAAGGAATCGTAATTTCTTTNTCTTTAGACGTCTGGGAGGATTTCCGGGAATAAATGGTAACGACAGGTTGTGGATTAATGGATTAGGGTGTTGGGATATTGAGTATGGAAGGATTTGTATCGAGATATGGCTAAGACATGGACGAAGGGGACTTTAAGGTTGTTGTGAAGGGTAATGTTAGAAACGTAGAAAGGAGCATGGACTATTCATCTTAGGATTTTGGACTGTAGGGACTGTACGATCGGTCCGAGACAACTCCGACAACATTTCTCACATGGCCCAGTGTTTCCCGTTTATTAGTTTTCGTATTTTCGTAGGTACATTTGATTATTCTTGAAAATTTCCTCAAAATTTATCATAATATCTTCTCGGCGAATCGAACCCGGCCTCTCTCCATTCGGGTTTAAAGCTATTTTGCCACGAACTAGATTTTTCCGGGGAAACCGGCATATATCGTTAGATTCTTATTTAAATGGACTAAATTTTAGAATTTTTAAATTAAAATCGTCGAAAACTTTTTTGAATTTTTTTTACGTTTTATTTTTAGTTTTTGGGGGGTAGCGCCCCTAAACTTGGAGATAAAATTAATTTATCGATTTCACCTCGGGGTATTTTTTTGAAAATGTATGCCGAATTGCGCCAAAATCGGCCCAGTAGTTTAGGCTCCAGGCGACTGCACAGGCAGACCACAGAAGACGGACAAATAATTTAATTTTTAAAACAATTTTTTGGACTCAGGGTACCTCAAAACGTGTATAAATTCATGAAAATCTCAAAATCGAATTTTCGCGCCATCAAAATGCATCTTATTTATATGAGAAAGTAAAAACCAGTGTGTAAATCAAAGCTTTACTCTTTCTTGAAATGATTACCTCATAATTAGCTAAAAACAACCATTGTTTAACCAGAAATAACTTGATACTTCATTAAAAAGAATCTCTGTAATATCATAACCCCTGTCTATAATAAATTATTCCTCTCTTCAATGTAGTTTTTCCCTCTAATCAAACTAAAACTATTCCACAATGTACGACCTTTTCCTAGAGCTATGGAAATTACGCACAAGTAATTCTATCGTAGATTAAAATGGGTGCACTAAAAATGTTGGCGGAGAATTCTTAGCAATAAATATAAACTCAGTACATAATAACAACAACTATTCATGAACAATACTGAAACGTAGCATTCAGCGTCATTCACGTAAAACTCAGCGACTGCGCCAAAGTCTAGCAAATACCGCATTCAATTCCCACAATGGAAAGTTTCACTATTTCTATGATAATTCTATGATAATTCTTCTCGTCTATGTTTCCAGCTAAAACATCACCATTAGTTCAGAGTTTATTTTGTCTTCAATCTATTTCTCGTTGAAGGTCCTTGTCATCTAATACTATACAGACAACAACACAAAAGACATAAGCTTCGCAACTAGTTGTTCTAAATATTGTCTTTGAATTAAAACAAATTGTACTGGTAGCACAAAAATTTATCTCGAGATTAAAACCTTTTGTAACTAGATAGGATTTATTTATGGTATGAATATTTTTTATTTTATTATTTATATATTTTTTTGTATAAATATATTTAATATAATAATGTGGTAAAAGTATTAAGCCAACTAAAAGCTCATTAACTTAAGTTTGTTTTAATAGTAAACATCTTAAGACTAAAGTCAGCTACTACTGTAATTAGTAATGGATTGTGTGGGATAGGAGGAATTTGCAGAGGAGGTCCTCGTGGAATGTTTGAAGAGGATATATTTAGCCGATTAATCAGGTTGAATAGTTCCTGAACCCAAGGGTTTGGATATTGAAAGGGCCGAAGGATTCTGAGCAACGATTTCCTCATTCGGAAATTACAACGTGATAACAGAAACACAACCTAGCTTTAGCAACGGGGATTAGTGCATATTCACTGCACACTTTCAAAATGTATCACACTATGTTAACATACACATAGACATACCTAAACACATTCGTGACATCTAGGACAATAGAGAGAGACAGTAACATGTTGATGACATTAGGTAAGAAATAACGTAACACAGCCAAACTATGTAACGAGTGACAACTATTGCAAAAATATTAATTATAAGATAACCAGTACCATCATTTTTCATACTTTAAACACCTGAACTGCCTGTGTAAAGTCCCCCCCCCCCACTTAAACACAACTACAGTAACAAGTAGTAACACAACTACATAAAAAAAAATATAAGTGTAAATGATACATGTTTTTCGAATTAATTGAGAAAGGTAGTAGGAAGTAGTCCATTGACTACTCCTTTCGTGTGTAAAGTACAAGTTAAAGTAATCAATTATTTAAGTGCTCTTTTATTAATTCCTAAACCATTTACACTGTAGTCTAGTTATTCAACTAAATAAGTAATAACTAATAAGCTGAATATTTAAATCAATTATCATATAAACAAAATATTATCAGATGCAGTTTAACACTGGAAATTCCTAAACGTAATTACTCGGTTCTACTGACAATCTGTTTACCTAACCTCTCAAAGCCTTACAATAGTACTTGAAGCCCTCCTTCACTGTCTTGGCTCATTAATTCAACAACACTCCGTTACCTTAACCTCCAACTTACAGAACCCTTATCTGGGGACAACACACAAAACTAAATATACTGACATCTCAAGACGAAATAAGATGCCGTTCCATCTTTAAGTTCAAAGACTCTAATTTATTCTGAATAATAACCTTACTACTTGGACCTCTGACCTGGTCAACAACCATCGAATCGAAATTTTACAACGTAAGATCGTTATAAAAAAATATTTAATCTCACTCTCCACAGGGATCTCAACATTCCCTTTAATCGTCCCAGAACTCCATGTGTCAACATCAATAAACCTACACGGGGGTGCATTATCAGTGATGTTCACTATCTTCATCTTGAACAACTCAATTCTACATCTGATGAAAAATGACTTCCATTAACGCTCTTATTCCTGAAATCCGTTTACATCAATACATCCCAGACAAACTCAACTCATTGCCAGTGGCCAAGAAACGAACTAATAAATTTATAAAAATAGGTGATTATAAAAATAAATAGGTCAAGTATGTGCTATCAGCACACACAAAGGGAAGGCAATTTGACAATTTTGCCAACAGACCCTAAAAAGATAAATCATGCGATAAATTAATAATTCATTAACTTGTTCTCAAGTTAATTCATCAAATTGTTCTTTTTAAAACTCTATTTGGCCTTCAGACTGTCTTTTGAGTCCACATGGTTGTCATTTTGATTCTTACAAAACGAAGACAAATTTTAGTGAGCTTTTACTTTTTTCGGTTGGTTATGATTATTGAAAGTATTGAGAGAGGACAGCTACGAGTGAAGAGTTTCACTGCTTCTTGTGATTTATGGTCAAGGCATCCAGACCCCTACTTTTCCTTGAGGTCAAGCCATACTCCTAAAATCACTGCAATTGATTCCCCGCAGGGTGACATATGAGTCGATGCTAGTCCATTTAGAAACTACTTGGCTTTAGTCTAGTATCCCTCTTTTTTTTTGAAAAAAAAACGAAAACAAATAATATTTTCTAAGTAAGTTGGATTTGCCAATTGAGTAAAAGTCTTACTCAACTTGCTTATGTAATTTTTACATAATAAGTAAGTTTGCCCAGTGTTTTCCAGTTGTTAGTTAATTTGGGTTTTCGAGGTTATATTTAATTTTATTACTGCACATTTTACTATAGTTGCCATAAAATTATTTCCGGCGAAAGATCAAACCCTATCTCTCACCGTTTAGGAATTTTCACCATTTTCTCATCCCCCCCTCTCCATAGGAAAGCGTCTACAAAGCCTAAATTCGTATTTATCAAGGACTACAACTAGAATTTCTTACTTAAAATCACCGGGACCGTTTGTGAAATAATTAGAAATCACAAAATCAAATTTCGGCGCCATCAAATACTATTTCTCTCTATTGATGTAACTACAGAGAAAGTAAAAATTATTTGATATTTATTTTAGCTATAGAGTGCTAAAATGATGGATGTGTGTGAGTAAGAGTAAAAAAATAGTATTAAATTATTAAATAGTCAAATGAAGTAGACAAATTGTGTCTTCTTAGGAAAAATCATTAAATACTTTACTTTAGGTACAGGTACAAGATGTGAACAGAATCGTCTAAAGTTTAAAACAACTTTTTTTTATACATGAAAACTGTGAGTGCTATTGATAACTCACAAAACCGGAAAGTTTAAGTAAAAACATATTCGCCATCCTGAAGCAATTTTTTTTTTTTTAATCAGTATTATCTTTAAAAAGAAAAAAAACAACTTATATTAATATTACCGTTAAGTAATTAATTTTGAGTATAATTAATTGGAGCTTAAACACTTTATTTTTATCACAACGATATTTTTAATTTGCTTATGTATACTTCCACTTTAAAATCTGATTACGTATATNTTTATTTGTGGTGATAAAGGGATACTAAATTATTAGATTTATTTAAAACTAGTCTTACTCTACTACCCTAAAACAGAAATACATTCTATACATCATTCATTACATTGTTATGAATAAAATTTCCTAAATTTTACTATTAGATAAAATAAATAACCAATTTTTAATCAAGTTAAAATTTTATCTCAAAAAATTCAAATGTGTAAAAAAATAAACCATAAATATTCTTAACATCCACAACAATAGCGTCTTTATAAATATAAAAAAAAATAAATAGAAGCAAAATTAAACAAAAAGAAAGTTAAGTTAAACCAAAATGACAATGTAAACAAAGTACAAATATGATGATGTAAAAACATAACAATCGCATGACAGACAGACTGATAAAAAGTAAAGGCCGGTTTTGGTTTTTGTAGTAACATGAAATTAAAAGGTAGCCATTCATTTTTGCAAATAAAAATATTTCAGCAACAAAAACGGACCGAAGTAATTGCCCATGCCTGAGCATTTTCAGTCTTTTCAGTAATCCAATAGGGTGCGAGAAAATTACACTTCTAACCACTTCTATTGGTAACGATTAATATGTTTACTATTAAAATTCTGTTCTGTACCAACGAATGATACGTGGTATTTTCTTTGTTTCTTCCAAGAAAACTGATATTACAAAATTACTGCGGGACTGTCTAAAAGCTCCAACTCCAAAACAACTTTTCATCAAATTACAGTAAGCAGAACTAAATCTGAAAAGAAAAAGTAATCTGCCGCCTAAAGAATTAAACCAAACCTAACTCAATTACAGCTGTTAGAGCCTCTCATCTTCTCTTACAACTTCCAGCGGATTTCTAATCAAATAATAATATAAAGTATAAGTACATGAATGTAAAGAGTTAGAAACTATAAACTTACACGGAGAAGGTATAATTGTAAAATTTTGTTAAAATATTTTATAAATATATCTCTTACAGCAGTTGGTAAATTAATGTGGTTTGTTGGTTCCTTCCATATAACGAAAGAGAAGAATTGCCACGGGCACAACGGCTAGGTCGATATTTAAGAGCGACAAAATGTCGTTTACTGAAACATCACCCCGTCTATCGTCAAAATATTGTACTATAAATGAAGAACTATCGACCTCCTCTAAAATCCTAACTTCCTAGCAGATATTTAAAAGCGTCACAATTCCCATGCCGTTTTTTGGGTGACGGGAATTTTTCTGTTCCCAGAACTTAAAACATTATTACGTCAAATAATGTCTGCCTGAAATCAGTTGTTTGCGTCAGTTGAATGATTAAATTTTATATAGAAAAAGTAGAAATCGAAAAAAAAAATATTGTAGGTCTTGATTGGGATCTTAATTCGTGAAAAAAAAAAAATCTAAATGACAGTCCATTTAAATACAACTGTCTTTTGAGTCCACATGGTTGTCATTTTGATTCTTACAAAACGAAGACAAATTTTAGTGAGCTTTTACTTTTTTCGGTTGGTTATGATCATGATAAATGTTATTGAAAGTATTGAGAGAGGACAGCTACGAGTGANTAAAAAAGGAAAACTAAATGTAAAACAATCATCTATTGTACACTGTTTAAATGAGATACTGTGGAATTTAAATTCAGTATTGCTATTGTATATAAGAAAGTTTTGTTTATCTTTATCGGGACGATTTCTTGGAGTAATTAAAGCCACAAACGAATCTCCTTTTATTACAAAGCCAAAAGAATTAATAAAAGAAGACATTATTAAGGAATCCAGAAAATATTAAAAATGATGACAAGAAAAAAATTATTGAGAACGAACCTCCATCTAAGATTAGTCTTTCTGCATCAGATGTTCTTTTGTCAAGAAACCAATTATTGGAACATTTTTAAATAACCCTTGGACTTAATAAAAGTCACTTAGAAATATTCTGGTGAAAGAAAAAAAAGAGATCAGAAATAACACAGATAACAAGGGTTTCTTTTTCATTAGCCGCTATCATTTCAAAGGTTCGAGGATAAAAGCAAAGTCCCTCTGTTGAATCTAATTATAAAAAAACTATTACTAATTTAACTAAATTAGTTATCACAGCCGGTGGGTATTTTGTAATAATACCGATATACTTTTGAAGAGGTTTTTAAAAAATTCAAAAACTCCGAATAAATTATACTCCGAAAAATTGCCAACGCGTCTTCTACTTCTACGTATCCATCCTAATCTTCGTCAATGACTACCATGTTCCCTTAGTTCGAGATCTAGAATTTTTCTCGTAATCAGATTTCCATAATACCCTAGCTTAATTCCTCTCCTCCTGCAAGTTAAATGAATTCTTCAGATTCAATTTCGTAAAAACACCTTGAATATAATCGAGTAGTGTCCCGACGGCAACGGCGACGACTCACCTCTAAATGATTTATAACGTTAAAAATTGATGCGCCATAAGCTGCAACTGAACCAGTGACCTCCTGTGCGTCAGGCGAAAACGCTACCTCGACGCCATTCCATTGTAATGAAACTCCATGCATAAAACTTATTATTTAAACAGTAAATATCTATTTAAATGTGTATTTTAATTATAACTTTTTATTCCATATTTATTTTAACCATATTTATTCTGCCCGTTGCCACGGGCACAACGGCTAGGTTTTAATAAAACATTAATTACAATGATACGTGGATAAACAAGTACCCAGGAAATTATATAACACAGAAAAATATAATAAGAGTGAGCCAGGAGCCTGAAGCTCCATCGTATATATATATATCTGCTATCTTGCTGCAGTCAGGAAGCCTCTTTATGCAAACTTGCTTATATTACGCTTGCATCAGCAGGTTATAGGAACATAACGTGCACGTTTCCTAGAAACCCTCCTCGTCGATTATCAAACAAATGAGACCACAAGACAACATAAGCGATTACTATAATTTGTTTAACAATATATAATGCAACGTCTTAAAAACACCCAAAACGGAAAATTCCGTTGAAATCTCGGATTCGGATCTTTTGGGTGAAAACTCCTTATATACCTTCGGAGAAGGTGAGGAGAAGTAAAAATTAAGAACATAAATTAAAAACTAAAATACTTTCCCTCTATCTGAAGATTTTTGGATTGTTCTACTTATTTCAGAATTGGAAATATACTTCGTTCTTCCCTAATTCACCAATATTATCACCTGCAAGGCACACTGCTCCATCACGATAGCATTTGTTTGTTCCTTGCTACACAGACAATATTATTAGTGGATTAGTTAAATATAGTGTCTTGATTATAAACTGCTCTAACGGCATTGGTTGAATAGAGCTAATCCCAGCAACTAAATTTCTGTGAGACAAGGAACTAACACAATAAAATTATGAAGGTACATATATGATTCAACAGAACTAAAAAAAAAGATTTATATTTTTTTATAGCAAATTTATATTTTACTGTTTCATTTTTCTCAAAATAAATAATAATGTTTAGTTTAAATTCTAATGATAAATTAAAAAATTCCTATTTTTTTTTCTCACAATGGTTTGTAAGCTTCATTTAAAGCCTAAGGTACAGGAATTACCATTCCTGTATTCACGGTTTTAAGCCTTTAAAGGAAGACTGATGCGAATAGACATAATAGCACTTCATTGCGGTAATAATACTCGGATTTAGTTATACGCTCTGGACGCTCTGTGCCCCCACAAGGGTTGGGCATGAAATGAAGAACCTACCGACAAGGACTAGGGTTTGACGTCGGTGTCGGTGCCTGTGTAGTGATCAAACACGGGTCGGTCCGAGAGAGTGTGTTATGTGATTGGGTTAAATTGAAAGGGGGTTGGGTTGCCTCCCTGTTACATAGTAAAAAGGATAGTATACATTGGAAGGGTCCGAGTTAAAAGGACTCCATAGTAGACTAGCTTTGCCGAGCTACTCGTAGTTTCTCTTAAAATGGTCGTTTTAAGGACTCTCGCCTCTGACCCTAATAGACAGCGGCTGAGTAACAAGTAAAGAACTGCCTTGGCGAGGAATAATGCAGTACCGTTTTCCATTAGACCCAGAGCAGCCTCTAGCTCCAAATTGACTAAAAACGTTTATCAAGTCTTGCTTGTGCCACGTAGAAGCCTTAACCCGTTTCAAGCTTGTGTTAGATCCGTAACACTAACTACTTTTAAGAAATCCTATTAACAAACCTACCTCAATCCGTTCTTTGTTTCTCGCTATATTTATTTGTGGTGATAAAGGGATACTAAATTATTAGATTTATTTAAAACTAGTCTTACTCTACTACCCTAAAACAGAAATACATTCTATACATCATTCATTACATTGTTATGAATAAAATTTCCTAAATTTTACTATTAGATAAAATAAATAACCAATTTTTAATCAAGTTAAAATTTTATCTCAAAAAATTCAAATGTGTAAAAAAATAAACCATAAATATTCTTAACATCCACAACAATAGCGTCTTTATAAATATAAAAAAAAAATAAATAGAAGCAAAATTAAACAAAAAGAAAGTTAAGTTAAACCAAAATGACAATGTAAACAAAGTACAAATATGATGATGTAAAAACATAACAATCGCATGACAGACAGACTGATAAAAAGTAAAGGCCGGTTTTGGTTTTTGTAGTAACATGAAATTAAAAGGTAGCCATTCATTTTTGCAAATAAAAATATTTCAGCAACAAAAACGGACCGAAGTAATTGCCCATGCCTGAGCATTTTCAGTCTTTTCAGTAATCCAATAGGGTGCGAGAAAATTACACTTCTAACCACTTCTATTGGTAACGATTAATATGTTTACTATTAAAATTCTGTTCTGTACCAACGAATGATACGTGGTATTTTCTTTGTTTCTTCCAAGAAAAATAATATTACAAAATTACTGCGGGACTGTCTAAAAGCTCCAACTCCAAAACAACTTTTCATCAAATTACAGTAAGCAGAACTAAATCTGAAAAGAAAAAATCTGCCGCCTAAAGAATTAAACCAAACCTAACTCAATTACAGCTGTTAGAGCCTCTCAACGTCTCTTACAACTTCCAGCGGATTTCTAATCAAATAATAATATAAAGTATAAGTACATGAATGTAAAGAGTTAGAAACTATAAACTTACACGGAGAAGGTATAATTGTAAAATTTTGTTAAAATATTTTATAAATATATCTCTTACAGCAGTTGGTAAATTAATGTGGTTTGTTGGTTCCTTCCATATAACGAAAGAGAAGAATTCTAAACAGCAAAATCGGCCCCCTTTCACATTTGCATATGTATTCCCTCTTTAAGATGAACCTTTCAAAGGACTTCATACGTATAGGTGACATCGTTATTATATAACATTTTAGTTTTGTCTCTACGCATTGATCAGAATAGCAAAATGTAAGGATACATTTTAATTTTATACATTATGAATCTAAACTGGCCTTAACCTTTTTTCAACCCTGTCTGCGCTCTATGAATGTCTGACTTAATTCAAAATCCGAAATACAGTGTACGCTAACACTTGGTCGGAAGCATTGTTTCATCGAAGAATATTGATTAGAAGATAATAACAAGTTATTAGATATTTACAGAATCTATATACCACTTTATTCAATTGAGAGAAGTGGGTAAATAAAAAATATTCACGTACATAGTTGCTGTACTGCATGGAATATTTAGCTTCCTACTCCCGAATCTTTAGTAAGGCACGTTGAATCTACTTGTCCGCACAGGGTCAAAGCTAATGTTGATATAACATGATTTTTTTTTAATTCCCATACTAAAATATTCAATTGAACCACATAATAAAAGTTTTTAAACAGAAAGGAAAAAACGACTGCAATAAATTAACAAGGCAACTGGTTACATTAGGTAGGTTGCGTGTTAAAGAACACTATAATTATTTTTACAAGCCAAACAATAGGACAATAAAAAAAAATCGGTCCGAGACAACTCAGACAAACTTTCTCATATATGTACATTTAATTACTATTGGAAATTNGGTATTAATTAAAACATTTCGTTCAGCAAAATCTCCAACTTAATCTTGTTATGCTTAAAGGAAACCTTATACAGCTGAGTCAGGTAACGAGGTCTGTGTTTAAAGGAATGGTATTCCCCGGTGAGAGTAAAGGAAGGACAAGGTTGGAAGAAAAGAAGGACTGAGAGGAGACAAGGATGGAAAAAAAAGAAGGACTGAGAGGAGACAAGGTTGGAGAAAAAGAAGGACTGAGAGGAGACAAGGTTGGAGGAAAAGAAGGACTGAAAGAGGTGGTTCCTAGAGTAGGGTTTAGGGCTGTTACCTTGCTAGGGTAGATGAAGAGAAAACTAACACTAACAGGAGAGATCTGAGCTTTAGGTTCCGGCCTCATCAGTCTCATATTGTGTTGCTAACATTCACAACAGTAGGCTAGAAGAGTATCTGTTGTATTTAATGTATGATTTCCTTGCAAGAATGAATATATTCATTCTAACAATAAGAGTTGCGAATCCATTCATGCAAGATAGAACATTATTTATAGGGGAGTATGACCTATTTCTATGAATGCTTATAGAATCAAGAAATTCAAATCCAATCAAAAGAAATTAAAAAGTATTCCAGACACAATACAACTATAAATCAACAATGCGACATTTATAGAAGTTGAACTTAAAAATTATTTGGCATTTTAGTGGTTAATATACAATTTCTCGATTTATATACCTACTAGCCGTTAAGCCCGTGGCAACGGGCAGAATAAATATGGTTAAAAAAAGAGCTAGATTAGAGGTGCTCCCGATTATTTTTCCATTAATAGAATAAGAGGAGCCAAGCTATGAGCCATACTAATTGGCAAATTTCATTTTTTTGTTGATTAATTTCACAAATTCTCAGTTGAAACAACTAATTTTGTAATAACATTTGTATTTCCGACATGGAAAAATGGCAATATTGTAAAAGCTGTCTTATGTAACTTTTAATAAACTTGGTATTAAACGTGAATATAATTTCCTTGCCCAGCGCTTTTCGCTTGTTAGTTGTTTCGGGTTTTCGTAATTATATATAATTTATTATAATTGGAATTTTTTATTAAGTTTACATTAAAAATATTTTTTTCCAGCTAGGAATCTAACCTGATTCTGTTTGCAATTAGCGATTATTCAAAAATGATCTTATTCTTAGAAAATAACGTATATAATTTGCTTTTTTTTATACCCTTTTAAAAATTACTTTTAAAATATTTAAAAAAAGAAGAGAGAGAGAGAAAAAAAAAAAAATGTCGGAACTCCTTCATTAAGGTTAAGGAGTTTTTAAGGACTTTACCCCCAAATTTAGAGTTATACGATTTATTTCTTGATTTCGCCTCAAAGTACAATTTTTCCTAAACATGAATACTAAATTTTATTGAAATCGATTTAGTAGTTAAGGCTCCACGCGTGAGCACAGATGACAGCATTTTAAAAATTAAAAAAAAAATAAAAATAAAAATTGGACTCAGGTCACCAAAACATGTCCATTCATAAAAACATTAATATTTTAACTATCACCGTACTTTCTCCGTATTCATACTATTTATAAAAGAAAATATAATGGCCTAAATTAAAATTATTAAAAACTTACGAATAACAGAGAATAGAAAAAAGATATTCACCTGAAACACATAGAATAAACAATACAATTATTAAATTATAGTAAATGAAAGGTCATATTGTTAACTTTAATATAATTATTCTAGTTAAGTTATTATTTTATTTTTTCCATATTTTCATACAACATATACTTAAAAATGAAAATAAAAAATTCTCTTTATTTTTAATTAGCAACTTTCATAGGAATTATCTTGGGTATTATAATTATGTTGTTAAAATTCCTATTATAATATAAAAATTTGAATAAAAATGATACTGACTCATCGCTAAAATCAAATTCCCTTTTTCCCTTAATTNCTAGTTATAATAAAAATATTTAAATAGATATTTACTGTTTAAATAATAAGTTTTATGCATGGAGCTTCATTACACTGAAATGGCGGAATGGCTTAGTGGTAGCGTTTTCGACTGACATGCAGGAAGTCACTGGTTCGATCCCAGCTTAAAGCTCATCAATTTTTAACGTTATAATTCATTTAGAGGTGAGTCGCCGTCGCCGTCGTCGGGACACTACTCGATTATATAAATGATATAAAAAATTTGGGAGTTAGCTTTCATAGGACATACATGAAGTAAGTATTTGAAGAAATATACACGAACATAATTAAGGTTAACAAAGTGTCTATAAGGACCAAAGAGGTATTAATTAAAACATTTCGTTCAGCAAAATCTCCAACTTAATCTTGTTATGCTTAAAGGAAACCTTATACAGCTGAGTCAGGTAACGAGGTCTGTGTTTAAAGGAATGGTATTCCCCGGTGAGAGTAAAGGAAGGACAAGGTTGGAAGAAAAGAAGGACTGAGAGGAGACAAGGATGGAAAAAAAAGAAGGACTGAGAGGAGACAAGGTTGGAGAAAAAGAAGGACTGAGAGGAGACAAGGTTGGAGGAAAAGAAGGACTGAGAGGAGACAAGGTTGGAAAAAAAGAAGGACTGAGAGGAGACAAGGATGGAAGAAAAGAAGGACTGAGAGGAGACAAGGTTGGAGAAAAAGAAGGACTGAGAGGAGACAAGGTTGGAGGAAAAGAAGGACTGAAAGAGGTGGTTCCTAGAGTAGGGTTTAGGGCTGTTACCTTGCTAGGGTAGATGAAGAGAAAACTAACACTAACAGGAGAGATCTGAGCTTTAGGTTCCGGCCTCATCAGTCTCATATTGTGTTGCTAACATTCACAACAGTAGGCTAATGAGAAACAGGTTCAAGCCTGGTCTTCACAGTCTTAACACCTCAAACTAATCTCATACCACCTTCTACATCTTCCCAGACAGTAGACACCAGATAAAAAAAATCCTTGTAACCTTCAGACTGGTCGCAATAGGGCTTAAAGAGAAAAATACTAGATACCTTATAACAACACAGAAAAAAACCTTTTAGCTTTATCGATCGCTTATAATTTAATAGTTGTCCAATTTATTTTTTAATTTATTTAATTTCTCCCTATGTAAGTTACATCCACTCGCTAACAAATTGTATGTTTAATGGTTTTAGGAGATCGACGTGGTGAACAACCAGTTCCCCAAATTGATTTTTATACTCGTACTTTGTAGAACTTTTTAGCTTGAGGGCTAAAGAACTCGTAGATAGTATAGGTAATATTACTTATTCTCAATGATTACACTATTGTTATATTAGCTGATTATTTAAAATGTTGTCATGCTTACAATAAATTATAATTATGTTTAGGCTTGAAAATGGCTGGCAAAGCCGAAATGTCGCCACATTAAAATAATTTCTCCCCTTTAATTAAAAAAATCTGCCAACATTATTTTGATTTTTTACACGAATAAAAGTAGCAATTTAGCAAAATTTAAAGAGCGACAGATGGTTAAAATTACAATATGGGACGATCTTTAGACTACTTTCAACAAAACATGCAAGTTTTTTCAAAGAAAAACAAATAAAATGTATATATTTTTAAACTGCTCACAAATCAGATCAATATGTAATCAATATTTTAAATCATAATGAGTATTTTTTTAAAAAAAAACAAAACTTTTAATGAAGATATGTTAAACAATATATCGATACATTTTATTAACTTTATTAGTGTGTTGCAGGCAAATGTGTCTATCACATTTCCAATAAAAAATATACGACAAGTGACAACCCAACTACTGACCGTTAAAAGTAAAAAATATTCCTGGTATACTAGTGAGAGTAAGGCCAACCCTTATTCATCTCACAGTCATAAAACACTCCATTAAGTAAAGTACCGCGGCACTACAAGCCTGTCGGATGGAAACGACTTTGACAACATCGTAAAACTTTTAGATTAACATACACAGCGGGGGTAATATTAACGTAGAATCGGATCTAAGTCCTGTTAACTACGACGGAGTGAAGTGTAACAAAATCCAAGGACACAAGAGTGTATACTAATAGGTAATAAAATAGGATCCAGACCATTTAATTTAGGTGTTTTTAAGTAACCAAGAGTTTCAATGATGTCGTAAATATACAGCGCTCTCTAGATTGAAGTAGTAAATGTGCACTTCATTGTAAAATACACACACAAAAATAAAGTATATTAACAACATATATATTTAGTGATGTGTCAAACATTCATATGTATAACACATATCTTTTCAAATATGTAAATAATTAGATATGTTAAGACACAAAGAATAAATGGATGTGCTCCATATTATCTCATTAATAAACTTTTAAAATATATACGAAATTTTAAGGCTCAAAATAAAAATTGATGTGTTTGACAAAGCTTTCTCAAATTTAATATTTGAGAAAGCTATGTATAGCTTTCTCTATCACTCGAGAAATTTTAATTATTCTGTAAGAATTTTAATGTGTAATTAACCAAACTAACAAGGTAAAATTACAAATACAATCATTAAATAATGGATTCAGATTAGAGAAGTAGTAACTCAACTTTATTTAAAATAGACTCCCAATTAGTAAGGCACATAGCTTCCTCGCATCCTATTACGATGATTTCTAAGCTTTATTGATTTTATGCATTTACAAGCCGTTATTGTGTCTAATTTACTTAATTGTTTCCCTCGTTTTTTTACTTTAAAAAATGGTTTCCGTCCCTCGTCCCTTGTTTTTGTTTATTGCCTTGGGAATGACGTCACAGTTTACAGTTCCCCGTGTCATTCCGCTCAACACCGTCTATTTACTATGAGAACCTCCCCTTTCTCCCCCCGAGAACCTCCCCCTAACCCCTCTTATCTCCTATCTCACTCTTACAAACAGTTAAGAATATATCACTCTCACTGAACTAGTTTGTTTACAAAACTTTTTTAATAATATAGATAGATTACACGCTTTAATATCCATAATCCATGCCGAAGCTGAAATAAATTTACGGTAGACGTTGGAACCGGAACCGGAGTTGAAGCCGAAGTGAACTCCTACCCCTCGATAGTCGTGCGTACAGACCTGACGAGCTACCGAATAAAAGTCACGTCGAGCCTAGTAACGCACCAGAAAATTCACACCTTCTTAAGCACACACAATATCTTGGTGTAGTATTCCCTAATACAATCTTGAAGTATTGACCCTTTTCTGAACGAGCTCTAATACTCCTTCTTTAAGCCACTCTTCTAAAACCTTTTGGTATGCCACAAAATAACCAGAGATTTTCAGTTTTGAAACGGTTGACTTCAGTCTTAATACCGCAAACTCGAAATTTGAATATAATGGAGGATGTTCTTCAACCTAAGGAAGTTTTATTTCGTATCACTTACCGAAAGGGCTGTATATCTTAGTGATACTCTCATTAAATTTATTTATCACAGACTGATCTAACTCTACTTGTGACTTTTTCTACTTCTACTTTAGGTTAGCTTAATTCATTAAGTTCCCAAGATGCGGCAATTTTATCCTTACTAGCAAACATATTGGTCCTACTGCGAAGTGCATATACTAACTCTTTCCTACTAAAGACCACCCTCCTCTATTGTCCTTACACAAATATAATTTTATTTTATTTTAAGTATTTCTAAGCAAAATAAGGCCAATTTAAACTTATTTATACAGTAAATAATCTGCCAATTAGATTGACACATAGCTTCCTCGGTTACTTTGTTGTTACGGCCCAGTATCGCCTAAATTATTTCATACTTCCCCATTTTTTGCTTCTCAGTACACCGAAGGAAACGGAAGTATTCTAAGGAATAATATTTCACTTATTTATTAGTGATTTAGAGAGGTTTTTCATGGAGAGAGGTTACAAAGGAGTAAGTATTGACTATCCGATAAAATCCCTATCTCGGGATACGCAGTCGATCTTACAGTTATCCGACTCCACAATTCAGTTCAATAAAGCCCTCACAATACTTGACGAATTTTGCTCAAATTATGACCTTAGAGTGAAATAAATAAAACTTAAGTCCTTTAACCGTCTTATTTTCCTCGACTCAGTGAAAAGTAATTGTGAAAAGTATAGCTGGGTATCACAGGTGAAGTAAATTCCTCTAGTAATTAAGGTTGACCACGACCAACTTTTCAACGCCTTCATTAAAAACACGACGGAATTAAAACAGGATAACACACAGAAATCCAGAACTCATCCTACACCAGCTTGTAACCTACTCTAAATTTCTCAAATTATACTGACTCCAACTACCTAAAATACAGAACCACTCCTTCCCTACCATGTCTAACGAGTCCTCGCTCAAATTTGTACATCTCTTCAAGACAATATTAAGATTACTATAAAAGACAACCACTACATAATTAGGTGTAACGAAACGTGTTTACTAATACCAAGTGCACAACCCGAAATTTAAGCATAATTTCTTTCACTGGCCGCATCACCAGACAACACGAACAGCTTTTCTCCCGATACTAAATGTATCGGGAGAAAAGCTAAGTGACGAGTAGTCGGAGGATAATAACTTAGCAACTACTCGAATTTTGACAATGGATTTTAAAAAATAGTCTACCAATATATTTAATTTTTTGGAAAATATATTAAAATATGATATTTTTTCTTAAATGATAATAAATGTCTTTGTGTGCTAATTTATAAGTAAAAAAAAAAATTATATTGCAACCATTAACGTTAAGAAGTCTGTTACATATTTATTTTCATTTTTACATCTTTCTACTCACTGATTATTACCGAATATACATCTACTCTAATCTGGTATTTTCTTTAAAAAAAAAAAAA